>CP135584.1:3685139-3828471 GCA_032401905.1 Swietenia macrophylla | reverse complement strand
TTCTTTTGTAATAAAAGTGATAACTTCTAATTATATATTAATTAATACTTTTGATTGTTTGATAATATTGCATTTGGTAATGGTGATGATGATCTGAGATTTGAATATGCAACCAATTCTTACTTGTAAGTTACATTAGATAACATTATCATGTCGTTTATTTGACCTTCAATTGAATGACAATGCCGCTGGATAGCTTTACTTAATGATACAAAATTAAGCCTTTTTGTTGGCCCATGAAAATATTATTGGGCCAGGCCCGATGGATAATAATTATTAATTCTTCCCATTGTTCTTCTCTCTTTCCTTCCCTACTTCAACATCCTCTCTTTTCCTTTCCGTATTTTATTTTAAAAAAATTTATATAAAACAATCTTATTATATCATGTAAAATTTCTTTAATTAATAAAATAAAATAAATATATTAAAAAAATATATTTATTAGTAATAAATTAAAAAAATTAATAGAGAATCTTACTATTTAATTAATATGATAGAAAAAATTTATAAAAATTTTTATTAATTTTTTTCGCCTATTACTAACTAATATATTTTTTTATTTTATTAATTAAATAATTCTATTATATCAATAATACTAATATGCTAATAGTGTTTCAACTAAAATTTTCTTGTTTCAAAATGATTCAGAAATCAGGAAGAAGGTTCTTCAGTAAATAAAAGTATCGTGCCCTTCACATTTTTATAACAATAATTAAGAAGAAGTCTAAGACAAATTGTGAAGAATGAGTTGAGACAAATTATGAGAGGCTTTAACATAATATGCATATTTTGTGATATGGATCTAATTATTATTATTATTATTACTATTTTTATATTGATATATATATATATATATATATATTTGTTAATTAAATTATTGTGTTAGTATTTATGGTTGAAGTAATAGTTTTTATATATTATAAATGTTACGTACCATTAATTAAGATAGAAGATATTATTATTAAATTATTTACAACTATAGGATTATCGCATGAGAAAGTATTTGTGTTATGTGGTTGGTTTGTTATCACAAACTCAATAAAAAAAAATCCTCATCATTCAACAATTAAAAGTCACAATATTACCTCAAATAATTTTGTAGATTAAAATTCAATTCAACTTACATTTTTCTTTTAAAAAAATTTATATTAACGTGTTTTAAATAAATAACAGTGCTAGAAATTCAAATTCTGGTTACAAACTATGAGATTTAAATTTACTTGAAATGATAGTAATATTCTTAAACAAAACCTAACAAACGTCAAAATAATTTTTTTGAATCAAAAAAGTATATTATCAGTAAAGGATAAATTCAAAATAATAATTTACAAAAAAACTCGCCCGTATTAAACTTAATAAAAAGTAAAACAAAAAAAAGTCATATAATTCCGATTAGGATAAGCAATGAAAATTATGGAAATAAATATCCTATATTAAATACGTAGCTTAATAATTGAATTCTAACAAATGATTTAAAAATGTTTATTGAACTATGAATTAAACATGTCAACACTCTTCATCGTAAGGTTCATAGAAATTTCTCAATGTGAAATCAGTCTATATTTAGAACCAAGATTGAATTGCATAGAGGAGTAGTAAACGAAACCCAGTAATTTTTATCTGTATTCAAAACGAATCTAAGATACAAAGTCCAATTTTTTTGACTAGTTTCTATGAAAATCTGTGAGTTTCACTTCTTGCACACAACAAATAAATATGAAAAAACTAGATGCCAATTGCTTGCCCGTTTTTCATGCAGCAAGGTCATGATATGTGTTCACAAATCTGCAATTCTTCCTTACTTCTCCATTGACAAAGCTGTCCACATTCGTAATGTTTCCCAATTTCACCATTGAATCTGAGAATTGCTGGAAGAAAGCAAGAGGATCATGTGCATACTTCTTCACGAGCTCCTTTGTTTGAATTCCAAATACGCTCGAGTACATTTCTTGGTCTGAGTTCAGTAACCCTTCCCCTTTTAAAAGACTATGATAAAAAGAATTGTCAAAAATATATGGTGTAACATAATCCATAGCTGTAATGTTATTATCTCCTCCGGTGACGGGACATATCGATTTCAAGTTGCTAAGATACGTCTGTGATATTGGATTCTTTTGTGAGGTTGATGCAAAATCTCCATATATTCTGTTTCTGAAATTCTCACAGCGAGCCATCCCAATGGTGTGAGCCCCTACACAAACAAACAAACAAACAAACAAACAAGACGATGTAATTTCACTTTTTAACTTTTGTTTCCAGAGGCACATAGGTAGCTAACTTGCTTACCGGAAAGAGCCACCATGTCTGTAACCGAGAGCCCTTGATATAAAAACTTGGAAATAATAGAGAGAAGACCCTCGTCTGCAGTTGGAATATTCGTATCTGCTAGTGCGTAGCTTGTTGTCCTTGAATCCTTTCTGCCCACTGGTACATCCCAATAAGGTCCACCAACCTTCACAATATTCAAACGAATTCACTAAAATCATCTCATATTACATAAAACAAAATTAGAGCTAGCTCCTAGCTTATAATATGATACCAGGATGACTGCATCTCTTGCGGCAATGGTCAGAATATCTGCACAAGAGACGATTCCAGGGCATTCAGATTCTATCTTGTTCTTCATCCTATCAATAATTCCGAAACCTTTCAGAGCATTTTTGTTGTTAGAAGCTTTTTTCTCTCCTTGTAAGTCAATCGTATCGTCTAGCAAAACTGAACCATCACATCCCTGTGTTCTCAAACAAAAACAAAAAGTAAACAAGTCTAACCCTATTCTGTTTTGTTACAGAGACAAACTTACATATAGGATGAAGATGTGAACCTGCACAAAGCAGTCATGGAAATGTAATCGGACTATAACGGCGGCGTTGCGTGGATCAGACAGTACAGCACATTCCATTTCTTTTCTGATAATCTCGAACAGAGTTGGGCAGGTCTTTGCATAGTAATCCAATGTCAAATAATGGTCACTTGCATGCAACCTGGAGCTGAATGTCAACAAAACCAAAACCAAAACCAAAAAATGCAAAATTGGACGATGAAGACCTGTTGTCATTATTGTTTGTCGCAATCTTTTTTTTTTTTCGCTTTTCTTGAATGAAAGAAGAGAGTGGGAGCGATAGGTGGGACTATGCAATATATAAGGTGAAAAAGAATGACAATTGTGCCTGGTTGCGCCGTTTCGTTTTGAGAAATTAGTATGAAGATGTGTGCATGCTTAGAGTCAATAGAGGATGCAACTAATGTTGGCCTGGTTGGTGGGTTTCTCCCAAACCGAAATAAAACGAAACGGTACTCGGCACACAAACTTTTAAAAGACGCGTTCCAAGATATTGTTAATTGGTTAAAAGATTTGGGCAAGTCACCAAACTCATAACTGACAGCAGCTACTTCAAGTTCGCGCCTCCTTTCTCACTTCTCCTTTCAACTTTTGGATTATTTTCGAAGTTCAGATCCCAGTGGACAAATACAATTTATTTTCAATAGAGTTTTGATCTTCTATTAATCAAATCATATGATGTGATAGTCCAAATTATTGTTTATGATCAAGTTTATTAAACAAATCGTATGGGGAATTGGAATGGGATGGACTGCACAAGGTTGGATGGTCTAATATGGACAGATTAGGTTAAACCAACATGTATTCATAATTTTATATCCATTAAATTTTGGTTACAAATGGACCAAAAAAAATCAGGCGTGGGAGTCTGGCACAATTTTTTCTTCATAAGCAAGAATGCACGTACGTTTCTTGCATGCCAATTTTCAATTGCTTTCCTCCGAGGAGAAAATCTAGAAGGCATAAAAATGTAATTAGTTTCGAGTCATAGCCTTGAAGTGCAAGATTAAAAAATGTATCCCGTCTCATGGAAGACTAATATGAACCAGGCATCTGCAAATTTCTAATTCAATTTAGACTTTGTCGCTTTGGCATTAGTAGCAGTAGGGTCTTCCAGGCTTTCAATTCTTTGCTTGCAATATACTTGTTGGTTTGGTAATATATACCACAGAGCTGAGCTGTTTCAATGAATCGGGCAAGTACAATATGATAGTACTATAATCAAAACCACCATATCCGATCATCGAATAGTTATGAGTATTGGCAAGAATAAAAATCTGCCTATTTATACTTAATAGGTTAAATGCAATGACAAGAAGCACTAATTATAACCAACTATTGATGGCGAACTCAAATTATCTAGTGTGGATTTTTCACATGAAATTAAAATACATGTCTTCATGTGATCAGTGTAAAAATTGTCCAAATGAAGGGATTGAGAGAACCAAATCATAGCATCCTAACAAGTTGAAAATAGAATCCTTCTTGGTCATGATCTTTTTTCAAATTCTTTTAACAGCAAAGGAGGGGAAAAAGATTTAAGGGAACACGAGTCAATACTCAATGTTGATAACATTGAACAAGCATCTCAAACCTAGTACATCAGGTGTACAGTTCAGAATCAAATGGATGATTATTAATCTGGCCAAACCTTGAATAATTATCCTCACCATTATTTGAGCTGAAATCCATGCCTGGCAGCACATTCGTACGCAGTAAAGATTTAACTAATGACACTGCAGAACCACCGTATTCAGGCCACGAGACAAAAAGAGTTCCCTTGATGTTCTTCAATTGACATTGACCCAACACTGCAGCAGGCAAGCCATCAACCATACTTCCTGATGGGAAATAGTCTACATCCTTTAGCAATGAAGATCCTCCTTTTCTTTCTGATGATGTCTCCAGCTTAAAAGCATACATCTCATCCGGGTATAGCTTTCCCCGAAAGTTCCGGTTCTGAACTGAATCCAATATCAGAACCCTCTCAGGAATTATTTGCTCACCAATCAGCAACTTTGCAACTATGTGAGACCTTTCTGCAGCAACAGGGTACTGAACAGATGCCAAGAGAATCCTATTGTCTGCATCATTAATGGCATAGATATTGCAGGATTTGTCTCCAAGTGAGGGTCCAATAGAGTTACCAGAGAAGGGGATCTCAGGGAGGATGAGACTTCCAATGAGGGTTTTAGAGGACATGTGGTGGAAATCATAGAGGGATGGAGAAGATATGGAGACAATGAGGAGAGAAGGGCGGAGAGGTACATCAGGCACAGGATTGGAGAACAAGAGAAAGGGAGACGGAAGATGTGGTGATGGAGGAGTAAAGTTGTTAAGATCTTCCTGGAAGAACCTGGAAGGTGGGGGAATCTCTGTCAGGACATCCTCCATTGTCTATTCTTTATCCAAATTCAGCGCCCTGCCAATAAACAAGAGTATACATGTCATTAAAACCTTATCTTCAAAAATTTGGTCACTGAAGACAATGGTAATCAGCATAGATCACTTGTTCCACCAAATTAATCTGCAAATAATTCAGAATAGCAGTATACAAGATAGACAATGCTTTAGAACTGTTCAAATTGTATTATTGAAGGCTAATTAGTGGAAGTAACTTTTGGAGTATGAACCTAACCAGCATTTTGCAACATGGAACTCTGATAAAACATCCTAAAGAATGAAGATTAAATTAGTCGAACACCATCTTAGAGCACATAAATGAGCAAACTCTGCATGATAGGTCAAATAAATAAAACTCCTATATTTTGCTTGTCCACTTAAACACCTCCAAGTAGCATATGACACTAAAAAAATAACCCAAGATCTGTGGCTAATTGAAATTGGGCAAGAGCATTCCCACATTGAAATCCACTTATAACGGACCACAGCAATGTCAAGGCATTATAAATGCAAAGGATTTTCAAAGCACAAGAGAAGCACATATTTATTTATACTTATTTGACTATAGCAATAAAAAAAAAAAACCCAATGCTTTTGTTTCAATGCACAGCATGTAGCTCTATTGGAACCAACTTTAAGAAAAATTGAATCCAATGCACCCACATATGAATAACATGAAACTTTCAAATGACTGATATGCAAACAAGTTCAAAAGCTTGAAATTGACATGTTTCAGAATTTAAAGCCAGTCAATACCTGGGAAAAAAATTAAAATGCAAAGTTCTAACAAATAACATAGACTTATAACCGACACAAAATTAAATTTGTGAAATAAAGAAGAGTAAACTCTTGAAAACTCCAAATCATGTCCAAGTCTGTAAAACTGGAAATAAGGTCATTAACAAATCTGAACGGTAGTAAACTCAGAAAAATAAGCAATAAACATTTAGCAATAGGAAGACAGCAATTTAAGCAACCAGAAAGTTTCATGAACTCCGAATAAGCTTCATCTTGTATTTCACTCGTTCAACTTATGAGTATTTTAGAATTGAGGTGATTTGGCTTCAGTGGCTGCTGTAGGATGAAATCATTAGATGTCAAGTATAAGTGAGAGCATGAGTGGTAAAGATTAGCTCCCAAGTAAAAGCTGGTGTTTATCAAATATGTTGGCGGCTGTGCTTTCACAGTTAAGTAGAGCGCCGGGCTTACCCTAAGTTGGTTTTCACTAGACTTCACCACTTAATATGTCCACCCATGCACCAATACAATACTCCACTCAACTAAAAATTTTGAAGTTCTGCGTGCAGTTTAGCATATGGCTGGAAGTCTATTGTTAAACTCATTGTTAATTAAACCCATAAAAATTAGATCGGAATAAGAAATATCTATTAGTACAGAAATCTAGCATTAATGCAAAACCCAGAATTAAGAGCCAGAAATGAAAATTAATTCTGTCGAGTGAGAGGAGATACGAAGAGCTTACTTGGAGGCAAATTATTCGCCCTTTGATATTGAGAATATCGGATCTCAGAGGGAGAAAGGAAGACAATTTTGATACATAAACCACAATAACTGATGTAGTTAGGAGCAATAGAAAGAAAATGAACTTACAAACAAGCAAGTTGGGTATCGTTTCACCTCCTGTTTCCCGAGAAAAGCCCCACTGCGAGTAAAGAACAAAGGCGCAATCAGGCAACGCAACCAGAAATGATGATTCTTTTGTTCAAAACTTGAAAGATCCCAAAGCGACGACGTTTTACAGTTGTCGCAGGTATCTTGCAAATTAAGCCACCTCTTGGTTCCCCATTCAAAAATTGTTTTCAGAAATGAAAGGTACAATCCAATAACTCGGGTAATTTTTTTTGTAAAAATTGTTTACAAAAATTGTTTGTAAAAAGCCTGGTTATACTTCAAAAACTTGCAAAATAAAAAATAAGATTAATGAAATATTCAAATATGATAATAATCTTAAACAAAAATTTACACAATTATTGATTAGTGAAAAATCTAGTAGTTAAGAATATAGCTCAAATGATAATATTCAAAACATAGATAATTTTACTAGTAATAGCAATAGTATTCAATATTGTAATTATTCAAAAGAAATATGCAAGTGTTTTCATATTAACACAATTAGTATGCATAAACAAAAAAAAACAGTTCTTATTAAATATAATAGACAAAATAAATAATCCAAATATTAAAAAGAGTATTTATTAAAATTAAAAGATATTATAACCCAAAAAAATAAGCTAGTAATTCAGAACTTTTTAGTTTAAAAAAATATTTAAAAAATATGCTGGTTAAAATCTTTTTAAGTAAGTTAATATAGGAAAATTACAACAAGAAGTTAAATTATTAAAAAGACAAGTAAAAGAATTAAACAAAGAAATTCAAGGACAACAACTACAGTCCAATGTTAGAGTAGATTTATTATAAAATTCTAAATCAAAAGAAAAAGAAATTGTTATTAGACAAGTTGATAGTCCAGAAAGAACTATTGATAATGATGATTTTATACAAATTATTAATAAGATAAATTTTTAAAAATGGTATGTTAATATATCCTTTTATATAGAAAATAGTTTTTATGTAGACACAACTATTTTAGTGGGTTTAAGTGTCGATTAAAATTGTATTAGAGAATGAATAGTTTCAATCTAGTATTATGAAATAACTTATAAAAGATTAAGTAATGCATATGGTTCAAATTTTAATGTTAGATATAAATTATTCAAAACAAAAATTTACAATCAAAATTATGGTTTTAAAAATAGCTTCATATTAATTAAAAATCTAAGTCAAAATATTATATTAGCCACACTTTTTTCACTCAAATTTAATCTTTTAAAGTAAACAACAAAACATTTCATACTTAAGTATTAGATAATCATATCACTTTCATATTTTTAACTCCTATCAATATCAAAGAAATAAGATTACTTTGGGATAACTCTATTAATCAATTTTATTATTTTTTATAAAAAATAAAAAATATCATATTCAAATTTTACAAAAAAAAAAAAGGAATCTATTATGAAAAAGTGAAAACACAATTAGAGAATCTTATTATTAAGATAAAAATAGATAATTTACATCAAACTTTTGAAATAGAAATATGGTTGGACTTATGTAATCTTTTTAGAATAGCAAAAAGCTTATAGGTCCATTATCCTGTGAAAAAAACTTTAATGAGAGATAGATACTTACCAAAACTCGTCTTATTCAAATGAATAATGAATTATTAGAATATTAAAATACGAGATGTACTCAAACAAAGGATAAATGAGTCTAAGAATGAATCTATAATTAAATATCATCCAGAAGTTTGGATTGGATCTCAGAAGAATTATTTCACAATATCAATTTTTTTTGTATAATAAAATTTGAAAATGATTTATTAAATAAAAGTTTTATATTAAGAATTGATTGTAAATCTGTAAAAAAGTTTTAAAAAAAGATGTTAAAAATTTTATTTTTAAATAAATTTTTATCAAATGGCAAGTAATCTTATCCAATTTTAATTTTTAAATTATCTATATAAAGAGAAAGAATAACTCTCTTTCAAATTATTTTATAAGAGAATTCTTATAAGGAAAGAGTGACATTTAAATAACTAGTTTGAGAGATTCAAATACAAAAAAGCCATAGAATGACAAATAAAAAAAGTTATGAAAGTTTTAGATTATGCAATAGTTACTGAACATCTTCAAGTTGCTGGATATGGTAATATTCCTATAGCCCTTACGTAAGAATATTCTCCACTTTCTTATATTCAAGCCATAAGATCTATGTCATCTACTTAGGCTGAGTCATTTACCCAAAAAAATAATACATCCTCTAATTAAAAGTTTTATTCAAAAATCAACCTATAAAACTAAATATCAAACTCAACATATTCAAATTACAACTTATAAAAATCCTATAGCTATGAAAGAACTCAATAACCTTACCAATGGATTATTCTATGACAATTATCAATTTGTCACTGATAATTCAAATAACAATAGAAACTTTTATAAACTAATCTTTATCAATACTAATTTCGTAGACATTATCCATCACAAAAATCCTTAAAATCCTAATGAAATAGCCTACTCCACTTTTAAAATTAAAAAAATATTATGCCCTTGAAATTTCAATTCAATATCTATTTATACAACCATTTCCTTTTTTGTTCCTTTTATTCCAAATGAATACAACTATACTGGCTATCAAAGGATTTGGTTCAATATTTTTTTCCTTCTTACTTTTGATCATTTTTAGTTTATTCAATTTTAAGAAAAACTTTCTAAAATTACTTCCATCTTGGTTTCAATAATGATGATCATTTCTTGGACTAGACTCTTCAATTTATTCAGATAAAATTATCTAATTTTCTTTACCTTGGTTTAAAAAAAAATTTCTCAATTGATTACATCAGAAATATTCTTTCATATTGAATTTTAATTTCATGGATTATGTCATGGAATTATACAGTAGAACAGTTTTATCCAAACTGTAATTTATTCTCATTAAAAAATTCAAAATAAAATGGTGGAACAAATATGACATGAAGAAGATGGCCATTACAACAGTGACTCAGTGACTAACAGATGGCAAAGTATTAAACAAGAGTGTTCAAGAAGTCTCCAACTAGCCTCTCACGAAAACTTCTCTATCACAATTTTGCACTATTATACCAAATATTTCATCCAATGACTATATAATCGTCTCCACTTCTCTAGAAAATAGTCAAGATAAAAAGAAAAAGAAACGAAAAATATATGAAAAGATGTTTGCCACAGTAGTCAAGAAATTAAAAGAAAATACTGAAGACATAAAAGACTGCTTCTCTAATAACTCTAATCAATTAGAAGATCCATTTGATAGACCACTTTTTCAAAATCCATTTGAATTATGAAGCTCGATTATTTAAGAAAGTTACAAAACTTCTTTCGGTGGAAAATTATTCAAAACACATGGCCTTACGAGACACTCCATTATCAAATGATGAAAACAAGGTGCTTTATTATTCAAGAATCTATTTTTAGCAAAAAATTATCCAAAGTCATATGGTTCTACAAAGGTGCTCCATTATCCAAGAATAAAGAAAATTTAAGTGAAAAACATATAGATCCACAATAAAATAATTACACTTAATTATTCATTGTAATAGTTCATTCTTAAGATTATAAACAGGGAACTCAACTTTCTTCCTTGACAGAGGTCAAAGAAAAGCTAGAGACTAGGAATAGAATTCTCTTCAAGTTAATATGTTATTTCAAAATTTTTTAAGTTAATAAAATATTTTTATTTTCAAATTCATTTAGTCCCGTTGTTTTTATATTCATCCAATCTTGTTCAAAGAAAAATCATTTTATATTTCTTCTAAACAATTTTAAAATTGATATGTTTTAATATATTTTCTTTGATCTTTTTATCTCCTGGGATTTCTACATGACATGAACAAGGTGATCATTACAACAATAACTCAATGGTTAATAGATGCTAAAGTATTAAAGAAGAATGTTTAAGAAATCTCTAACCAGCCTCCCACAAAGACTTCTCAATCACAACTTTGCACTGTTATACCAAATACTCCATCCAATGACAACATGATAGCCTCCACTTTTTCAAAAAATAGCCAAACTAAAAAAAAAAAGAAACAACAAATGTATAAAAAAATGTTTGCTACAATAGTTA
The DNA here is from genome assembly GCA_032401905.1 of Swietenia macrophylla. Taxonomy (NCBI): domain Eukaryota; kingdom Viridiplantae; phylum Streptophyta; class Magnoliopsida; order Sapindales; family Meliaceae; genus Swietenia; species Swietenia macrophylla. The sequence continues at coordinate 3,817,541 of CP135584.1, read as the reverse complement.
AGAAATTAAAAAATGCTCAAAATATAAAAGACTACTCTTCCAATAGCTCTAGAATTAAAAATATGATTAATATAATATTCAAAAAATATATATTGTATGCTTAAATATTAAAAAATATTGCTGATATTTCTTTATCGAACCAAAAGAGTTTGTTCTTATAAATGAAGAAAAAATTATTATGAGAGCAGTAATTAATTACGCATTAGCAAATAATAAAAATATAAAAACATAGTGAAAGATTTACAGAGAATGTTTTGATAGAACAAAAAATCAGTATAACTTCAGTGGTAAAAACATCCACTCGATAATATAAAAAAATTTATTTGATCAATAAAAAAATTAAAAAAATTTTATTATTTAATTAATATAATAAAAAAATTTATAAATTTTTATTTTTAAATTTTTTTATTCATCACTAATAAATAAATTTCTCTCATTTTATTAATTAAATAATTCTACCGCTTCAATTATATTGACGTAATAAAATTATTTTATTTAAATCTTTTTCATATTTATAACATGGAGTTAAACAAGTGATTAGAACTAAAAAGTTTCATTAAACAACATCTGCTCTCCCACGGACATGATTAAGTTAAAAATGCCTCTGTAATTCAAACCAAGAATCTTGTCCTTGGTCTGTTACAAAAGGAATTGAACGCGTTGACAAACCTTCACAACAGGCACCACAGCAGCAGCACAATCAAGTATTACAGTTTGAAAGCATGTGAATATTTTTTCTTCCTCACAAGTCACAACAAATCATTGGTGGGTCAGTTTCTACAAATCTAATTTGCTGAATTGCATGGGCCAAATATCCCACATCCAAAATGGTACTCCTTTCCAAATTGCTACTGCTTCTAGCTGTTTCAAAACTTGCTCCTAAAACTTAATATGTAATTCCTTCAGGGAGTTCTTTGGATCACAAGTGTTTCTGCTTCATCTGCACCTGCAGGTAGAAATGGCAGAATAGGATTTTTTTTTTTTCTCTCTCTTTATTCAATCAAACAAGCATCTAAGAACTAATACATTTACCTACAAGTGAACACAGGTAAACTTTGACCTATACTAACACTACCATGAAATGTTTTCTGTACTGCTACATGTTGCTTCTTTATTACTAGTTATTACAAGAATTCGTAATATTTACTTGTCATACTATTCAAAAGGGACATTATTGTGTGTGCATGTGTCTCCATGTGATTCGATTAAACGAAATTGTTATTCCAGTTCAAGCATATTCTGCTATACTTTGATTTAAAACAAAATACAAAAAATGTTGTATTCAAAGGGTGGCAAAATGGCCTCCGTAAAACTTTATACTACCTTTGCAGGCGTCATGAAGAGCTTTAGTTGTTTCCTGATCAATCTTCATGCTCATCTTCACTTTCGGAGTCTGCATAGAATAATGAGAGGGACACAAAAAGCATTTAAATACCAGACAACCAAATAAAGAGGTTTATTAAATTGGGATGCTAAGTCACTCCTCTAAATATTGACCCACTATTATGCTCTCATATCCCTGCAATAAGTGTTCCCTTTGAGTTCAAATGATTGATAATCCTCCCATTCTTCATCATTGTCAACACAGACCGTCCTAGTTGATATTGTCTAATTTTCTTTTTCCTTAAAAAATTCTACTCTTGTACTGCAAATATGCAATCCACATTGCAACATTCAAAAAAATTTTAGGAACAAAATTATCACCTGATCGAACATCTTCACTAACTTGCCCTCTCGCCTGGATTTGTTTAACAAGCATCCGATACATCAAGACCCACCAGTAAATGTGAAGAACAAGCAAGCAAAATAGAAGAGTATTGAACACGTAGTAGTATATTGGTCCATCCACGGGATGTTTTTCCCTGTCCAAGGTCAGTACAACTTCGTAGCTGCCATGCAGAGAAAAAGAAAGGAAAGATAAAAAATGAATAATATGTAGACAAAATTAAAGCATGTTTCCCAATAGCAAATCTAGCTTTATGAGAAGTCACAGGAGCAAAGATATCATCTTGTTTAGGCAAAATCAAGGAAATGGAGCTACTTTAGGTGAAATCACAGAGATGGGGCTAATAAACTCGCACTATCTGCATGAATAATATATTTCCAGAAGGCGAACAAAATCTACTTGATCTAGACAACACTGGCAAGAAAAAACATGGCTTTCAACAAGGGAAAATTTCAAGGGTCACAAAATCTAGAGTTGGACATCATTATTCAACTAAAGCAATAGAGCTCGTGAAGCATTTCAGTTTATACAATAAAAAAAATATTTAAGATCTTTTATATGCACGAAGGTTGGCCACAAACAATTCAATAAAAGCTAGCAAAAATGAACACATATGAGCAGGGAAAATCCAACAGATGAATGATGGCAAATATAAATTAGGCATCAACTTGTGCTGTGCAGACCTTGTACTCCAAAGAACCCAGAAAGGGTAATAAATGAGGCGCAGTAAGATCCATGACAAAACAAAAAGAATAAAGGCAAAGCTAGCAATTCCTTCAGCGCCACTGTACTTGGACATCTTCCCTATCTCCAAAAACACATCACTCGCATCATGAAGTGCTAAAACAACTGAACCAACACGAGCAAATCTGCAAGGGACAGATATAATAGGTTAAAAATCACTGTTGAAGTATTAATTTGTTAGTAAAACATGCAACTGCATGGTGTTTCATCCAAATAGGATCCATTTTCTGCAGAAGCATTATAGTTTATAGGGATAAAACACTTATGTCTCCAAACAAGACCCCTGCCAGTACTTAATGTCAAAACCAATCCCACATCCTCAAAGTTGTAACTACGATCAAAAGACCAATCTCCAAACAGAATTCTATCAGAGCATACCTAAGTATGTATGATAGCACAATGAGAATGACAGTTGCAACATGATGGCCCATGGACACCCCAAAGTCAGAACGCCTTGTTTCCCAGAACACCAGAGCAAATATAGAGTACGTGTAAAATCCAGCAGCATACATATATAATCCCTTCAATTTCAACCTGTCAAAAGATTCAATTCTCGCCTAGTTGAGTTATAAACAAGATGTTTTCAAATTATTTAAGCAAGAATTAATTTACAAGGATAGAATTGAGCCAATAAATAAATAGAACAAACAAGACCCAATAATTTGATACACAACGTACAAAAACTTACTTTATTTTCTGGTCAGGCCACACCTGATTACCCGGCCCAACCCAAAAATATTTAGTGTTTGTAAACCAAGGCTCATTATAAGTTACAGACAGAGCCAAAAGCTCTGCTGAAAGAAAATAAATGCATTTCCAAGCTGACTCATTAAATTTTCTAATCTTCTTCTTTCTTTCGTTTGTCTCAACATCCAGCATCTGATGCCCCTTGCCAAAAATCATCTGCTTTGCCAATTTCTATGATATACGCATTTCAGTTAATCAAAATAGTTTCTTAGAAGAAATAAGAAAGATTGGAGGAAATAAATGAACATATAAAGGACCATGCCCACAAGAAAAAAGAAGTAAAATTTGCATTTATCTATACAGATAATGTATGTTGCTCGAATTACAAAGTAAAAGAAAGTTCAAAGCAAAAGCAATTGAAAGAAATTGATTCTTAATGTCTTCAAGTATCAACATGAAAGATGAATCTTCTTAATTTGCATGAAAGAGTTATGATATCCTCAATTTGGAAGACCTGACTTGCTATTTTAAGCTTTCATCTCTCATAACTTAAATATAGCAAGCAACTAGAAGATGATAAAAAAAATGTTAACGCAAATCATATGCCTAGATAAAGATGTATGAAATAGCTTATTACACATTATTATCTAGAAGTCATGCAACAAGCATAGCACAATTGCCAAAATTCAACACTGTTACAAGGCATCCAACAAGATAACCTACGCTTTAAGAGAGTCGCGAGTGGAGGCAGAAAAAGGTCTTTCCTTTCAGTCAGTGTAGAAAAATTACAGTTATAAATAAGCTTAATCATTTCCACTGTTATTCTTGATGGACTTCCAGTCATTGGTACCTACTCTCACTTTGCATTAACTAATACATTTTTCTTTGTTTCTTTAGCAACAAGTACATAATCTTTTTTTCCTTCTGATGCTAATCCCTCAACTTCACTTCAATGTGCACCAGATTCATGGCATGGAACAACTATTGAACCCTAGAACCTTCAGTAGTCAAAAAGTGGTGGGATATAAGGTCACTTCCGCAGCAAATGATAAGAATTTAACTATAAGAATCATAGCACTAATTCAGAACTAAGTACTAAAGACTGAGATGTTTCATAATTGAATGGTATATGATGAGCAAAAATCACATCAAACTGCAATGTAAAGCGTTCATCTTCTTTTGATGTAAACTACTGAAACATTATCTGTCTCGTGATTAAGGCATTACATGTTATAATATTAGATCTTTGACTTTCTAATGTGAATTAGGCAATGGATTAAAATACACGTGAACCAACCTCGATGCAAATCAAATCATACTTTATATCCAACCCTCACTAATAGTTGTAGAACACCGTTCCCTCCAATTGACACACAAAATTTCACTTACAACAAAATATACACAAAAGGAACACAACCCATCATATAGAACTGCAATCATATCTAGCTCAATCAAAGAACCTAACAAACCAGCTACTAACGATCCAAGAAGTTAAGGTCAAATATTAATAGACGAGGAACACGAATAGGAAATCCAATAGATTGTATATAGAGGCATAAAATAATAATAAAACAAGTACCTCGAATACGAATTTTTCAAGGAAAAATCGAACAGTGGGGAAGTAGAGAGCAAAGAAAGGAAGAACAGCGAAATCCTCATAAGCTGGGTGGGATTCTTCCTCCCAATCAATAGATTTCAGGAATTCAATGAAACCCATTAGCAAAATCTCTTAATTGAGGCAAACAGTGCAAAGTTTAGCGGATCACAAGCAGTAATGATTCGGGCAGAGATTTCGTGGTGGACTGTGTTTCCGTATTGTAGGAAGAAAGAAAGTAAAAGACTTCGTTAGATTCTAAAAAAGTCCAGATTTCGGTTTGACGAGATTGCCCTTTTGTGATTGAATTTTACAGAGTTGGAAAGTTGACCTTTGTGCTGCATATGAAAAGTTCGGCTCGCGGTGAGCGCTGTGAAGCTGTGAAAGAACAGCATGTGAGTCCGGACCATAAAATGGAGCCCAGTCTTGCATGGAAGCTTGTTGCGTGGCTCCGGCCGGGGCATAGGAACTGACAAAGGAATAATGACATTGGGCTCCTCAAATATTTTATAATTTCTTCGTAAAATAAAATATATATTTTTTATATCCAATAGGCCCTTCAGTATTTAATTATGCACCGTTACACAGTGAAGTTTAAAATTCAATATTACAAAATAAATTATTCATTATAATATATATGAAGAATATACTTAATATTATAGACAAATTGTATTCTCATTTTTTAAAAAAAATATAGGATTATATATTGATATCTATAATGTTCAATTGTGGTTCTTATGGTAGTAAATGTGTTGTCAATTGCTATTAGAGTTGTAAATAAATAGACTCACAAAATTTGTAATGTGAATGATTTTAATAAGTATGTATATTAAAAAATATAATAATAACTAATTAGTCGCGAGTATACAAATGAACGCGTCTATTAGATGGTACGGTAGTTGTTCTACTTTTTTTATTTGTTCTTTTTGTTATCTTTATTATCAAATTATGCTAAAAATAAAAATTAACATGAAGGAATTGAATAAAAGAGAGGTAATTTTAGTATCAAGGTCTTTTTAATATTAAATGTTATATGAAAAAGATGAATTAACCCCACTCTTATTTGAATTAAAGAGTGTAATCATGATAAACAAAATGTTGGGGATCATGTTGAAATATGAGTTTTATGTTGTGGTGAAATTATGTGTTGGTCTAAATTGGATGTTTTTATGACTAAAAGTTTATTATATCCATCTTGATTTGGATCAAATCCAAAGAGAAGTGTATAATAATTGTCAATGGATTTTGAAGGCAACCCAATTAGTTTGGGGACCATATGGAGTTGTTGCTTCATTGGACATAAATAAATAAAGTCACCTTTTAGTGATTGGAGAATCCAAGATGAATGGAACTTAACTTTTACTTTTATTTAATAATGGACCAAAAAAATCCCATTGAATTCAATGCCTAAGGGCATTAATTATTTTTTGAGATAATTGTAACTGCTAATTACAAAAACAGTTTAAAAAGTTCGCTTTGTTTCATTTTGATGTCACATTTTCTTTTATCAAAAAAGCATTTGAATGTCATCTCTTTTTGTTTTTGTTTTTTTTTTTAAAAAATATTTTGGGATTAATTTTTAATTTTTATTTTTTTGAAAAAATAGCCTATTCATGTATTACCTATTGTAAAAATAAATAAATGAAATTTTATTATAAAATTTCATATTTTTATAATGGAGTTTAATATTTTCTATAAAAACAACATGGATGGGTGCATCACTCGAGCAATTTAACAAACATCTAATTATCAAATTAAAGTAAATGTATCTATTATTACATTGATATTGGACCGTGATTTTAGTGTTGACCCAATCAAATCGCACGTATATTCCACCAACTGCCTTGGGCCATGCTCATGCACATGGATTGGTGCAAAGAGCAGGCAGGTCGCCTGCCATTTCTCATAGAATTCGTCCTCATCAGAGACGTCACCACGTCAGGTTAGCATTTGGTTTGGTCAACAAGTTTGTCTACACGGGATTTTTGTACTTGAAGCGAAGTCCCAAGTAAAATATTTTCCGATTATACAATATGACTTCAACAAATGAATAGTGTTAAAATTATATAAAATTTATTAATTAAAAAAAGGCATTGATTAGTAGATAAATTAATAATTTATCAATTTATAGAATATAGTAATAATTTAATGAACATATATTTAATCAATCGAAGAATTATTGTATTTTATCAATCTAATTAACTGATAATGAATTAAATTAATAAATAAATAATAAATTAATCAAAAAATAATTTTATTGTACTTATTTATTTAATTAAATAATATTCATAATAATTGCATTAGTTTAATTATTATATTCAACTAATTAGATTAAAACTAATTTTTATATAAATAAACACAAAACTTTTTTATATTTCATAGTAAATTACTTAAATATATATAATGACTTTTAATTAAAAAATCAACTGTGTTACATTAAATGCATAAAACACTATACAAATATAGCAAAAAGTATTCCATTACTCTAAAAAAATTGCAATAATGAGTTTCTAATATGTAACAATAAAGTTATATCTTAATAAAATATCATAGTAAGTTACATTTCTATTTTAATAAAATATCATAATAAGTTACATTTATTAAGTTAGCAATTCATGGTGTCAATGGAACCACAAAGTTGCATAAGAGTTTTCAAAAAATTATTATCTCATTAATTTATTGAAATTATTAATTTATCCTATTAGCCTTAATTGGGGTAGTAAAAAATTATTATACAATCGAGTTTATTAATTTATTGAGTATTAATTTATAAAAGATATTCTATATTTAGTTTTAGAAAATAGAAAATACACAAATAAAAATTTCAAAGAAAAGTACCTGTTGAACTTTCTAATTTATAAAAAATCTAATGAGAAAACACTTAGAGACTTTCTATTTATAAAAATTTGAAGCAATTTACACAGTTCAAAGAACTTCACTAAATTCAAGTACATGCTATTAATTTCTATTTAAATTAATTTACATATTTATTTATTTTATGAATTATATGATTGTGTATATTAATTAAAAGAAAAAGAGTTGAGCTACAATTATTCATACTTCAATAATTTGTAAGGCAGGTGTAAAATTCAAGATGTATTGTTGGTGTCCACCATCAAACTGCTGGCAAAATTTTATATTTGACGAATTGATAATCTCACTCTATCTTAAATTATGCATGTATTGAGGAATTAGAGGTGAACAAAATGATTCTGGTTCCACTCGGAATTAAAATTTATTATATTTAATAGGATATTTTATTTTAAGGTTTTAATTCTAAAATATGATGCTATATTCATTACTTATTTTAATTTTTCCAATCTATAACTCAAAAAAATTAAACTAATGGTATTAAATTATAAAACCAGAGAAATGCATAAATAAAAAAATTGAACTAAAAGAATAAAAAAAACTTATCAAAGAGAATTAATAGATAATAAATTATTTTAAAATGTTATATTATTACTTGAATTAATATTACAAATTACAAATAAAGAGAAATTTATTTATTTTTAACAATACTACAATTATATTTCTAATAATATTATTACGTGTATATAATATTTATTATAACATATAACTTGTTTAAAAATTTTAAAATAAATATATGTGTATTATAATTTTATTAAATTATTATACAAATAATATAATAAATTAAATTAAATAAAGTATTATAAATATATTAATTAATATTTCTATGTAGCACAACAGACAAAAGTATTCTCTTTGATAAATTATTTATTAGACTAAATATGAATATATTTTATGCTAGTGTTATATTTTTACTAATTCAATAATAAATTTTAAAAGCATATTATGTATTTTACTTTCAAGTATTTATTTAAAATTAATAAAATTAATTTATCATAATTTTAATAAAAGCTTTAAACATTATTGTTTTATTAATTAAATAATTTATTAAACATAAATTTATATTTATTTTATTTTTAAAAATAAATTATATTAAATATAATATTATAATAATATTGTGTAATTTTATGTGTGTAGCTTAATAGGTGAAGTGCTTGCATTCTAACAGGAAGTCTGTGTAAAATTGAATTGATTTTTGGCGGTTGCATGCCCGTACGAGCAATCACAAATTTATTAATTTTTTGAAGTACGTAGCAACAACAATTGTCTTTCTATTTTTTTTTTTTTTTTTTATAATCTTTGATGATAAAAACTTATATTTTGATAAAATTTTATATTTTAAAATTAAATATAATGTAATTTACTATTAAGGACAATAAAATTAATTAAATTAAATTTACTTTAATTTTTAAACTAAATAAGAAAATTATTTGTTGCATTATAAGTCTAGGATAAATTTTTTGGTTTTATTTAATATGCAAGGCATTTACAATTTCTTGCAAATTTCAAGTGCAAATAAGATGGAATCTTTATATTAATTAATTAACAATTTTTTTTTTTTTAATTTTTTGGCAAAATTTGTCAGGGTAGTAAAAGGAGACATTTCATAGTTCATCAAAGGGCCATGCAGGTTTGTTTGTTTTTGTTTTTGTTTTCACATGTATTTTTATTTTGTCAAGGCCATGGTATTTAATGATTTTGCGAGAAGAAGAACACTGTCATCCATCCATTTTATTTCGTTGAAATGATGTCTCGTGGTCCGTACATTCATTTTTGGCAAAGAAGAATCGCATCAACAACAACAGCAACAAATAATTTTACGTAATTGTCTAATCTAACATGTCTGCCCATCTTTGTCACTTTCTGTGGACTCCAAACATATCATGTGATTATGAAAACAATTGCCATTTCTTTTCCGATTTGACAAAATATATACAAGTTCATCCCTTCAATGCTTAACCCTAATTTCATTTGTTATCTTTAATCATTGAAAAGACAATGGCAAGCGATTCCCACCAAGCCCCACATGAACAATTTCTTCATAAATCGATGGTAGTAATCTGAGTGAGTCACTATGAACATTTTGGCGTTGTCTCATACAGCAAACTGACACAAAAGCAAACGACGAAACAAACAAGCACTAAATTCAGGACATCTCATCCGGCTATTACAATAAATTTTCAGATAAATACATGGAGATGGAGCCCTTAACCTAGTGAAAGTGAATCCAGTTGCAATCTCTTCAGGGATACCAATCAAAAAAGAAGAATGATACAAAGAACAAGCATTACTTGCTTAGCCAAAACAGATAATTAGTCGTAAAGAAGATGAAAGTGGGAAACCATAAGGAGCCTAGCCTAGCCTATCTAAGATTGACAAAGATGCTCAATTTTTTCAACCTACTCTATTACCATCAGGATGGACCCTGATAACAACACCAGGTAGTTGACTTAGGAAAACTTACCACAAGGTCACAGAATTAGGTGAACTAGGATTAATTGAATTCATAAAGTCACAGAAATTCATGCATCAAACTGTTGTATAATGTTTCTGTTGATGTGATTAGCCTGTCACACAGAAGATACCAGCCAGCTTCATGCCAGGTTGGGTTCTCTGCAATTTGAACAGGAAAAAGGCTGCTATTTGTTGATGACCAGACAGAGAATTGACTTTGTGAAATTGAAGGAAACGTGAAGAAGGGTTTCTAATCCATTTAAGAAAATCGGTCCTTGTAGTCCTTATTGTTTGTTGTGTGGGGATCGTCTGATTTTCCACCTTAAAAGGTCTGCTGCCTTTTATTTATGAGAGAGACAGTGAAAGTAAAGGAGGTAGTATTTTGAGGTAAAATGTCAAATTGACCAAATGGGTTCTTTATTCATTTTCATACTTTAAGAACATAGATTTTTAACCAAATTTATAAGATCCAATGGCCTTTTTATCTCCAAAATCTTGTCTTCTTGTGCTTAAGTGCAGAGCAACAACGGAGATAGGATTTCGAGGTGGCAAATTTACTGGGCCAATTCATTCAATAATGAAGGTTGCTCGTGCAAGTGTTGTATAGATGCGTTGTTTTGCCCTGTGTGCGGAATGCGGCATGTGGTTGATGAAAAGCAAGACTTACAGAGACAGACATAAAGGTACAACTACAATTTTCAGGTAATGAAATCTTCACATTGTATAACTTGTAGTAGAGACATCTATAAAGATTTCTCACCTAATTATAAGAAGCTAGCTAACACGTTGCTGTTGAATTATCTCCTGTTGAGTTGAGGTTTTCAGTTCTATCCTGTTAATCTAGTTACTCTTATGGAGCCTTCCAAAATCCTTGGATCCAAAGAAGAATGTAGCAGCAGTGTGTCTGGGTGGACAATGTATCTTGGTTCTCCTGTCCATGAAAATGACAACTACGATGATGATCGCTATACTTATGGGCAAGGAGATTCCTGCAAGAGAGATATTCGTCACCACGATGATGATGTTGCCACTGATAAGAGTGATGATTCCATGGCATCAGATGCCTCTTCAGGGCCAAGTCATCAAGAACTTCCAATTCCAAGGGAAAGCAGCAAGCTAAGCCTTGACAAGCATGCAGCCAGTAAGTATTCCTCAAAACAAAAACTTCACAAGCAGAAGACAAAAAGAGATGAAACCAGAATCAAGTTAGAAAGAGACGAGAAGCCTGTGCTTAAACCAAAAGGTACCACCACTGGTCAAGCTCGAAGTGGAGCCAAGGTGAGTAAATCGAAAAGATGGGCAGATAAAATTTGATTTGCCAGATCTTCTAGGCGCAAAAATATTCAACAAGCAATTATGTATTATAAACCTGTTCTGTGTAAAAATATATGCCCGATCATAATTTCATTTTAAGAATTCTGCAAATTTACAGCAGTCACTTATGACATAAATTTTAATGCAACTTGCGTGTATCTTAAAGCTATATTTTCCTGAAGACGAACGCAGAAAAGCATACGAATAATCGTATGGTTCCATGCAATAATATTCCTTCTTACAGTTTGTCTTATAAACTATAGGGAAATAAGAAGCCGGTCACCGGATTTATTTATCAGTTCAATGAGTACCCGAAGGAGTTTTATGTAATCGAGCAAGCTTTACAATTTGATGTTCTCGTATTCTTTTCAACAAGAACTTTGGTATTTATGATAATTGGGAGTGGTGTTTTCGTGAGACTGGTTTTGCTTCATTTGAAGTGGCTACTGGCTAGTCCTTGATAAATGTGCAGGGTTAAGCATTGGATTCAAGCTGGCCGCCAATTTTTGAAGCACAAGTATGCCGTATGAATCTACAAGGCAAGATTTGGCCATAACAAGGTTTAAAAAAGAATATTAAACTAGAACTTGTGCGCATTGACAATAATGACAAACATGATGCTATTAAATCGTGATAGGAATAATGCCAATTTGATTGTCCCCCTTGCAAAGAAAAAGCTAAATGGTTTAAGAACCTGCAATACTTATCTGTTCTCCACGGTGTTATCTTGGAAATCACCAGCCACAGAATCACATGGTTTACGCAGTATACAGATAGGCCACATAGACATAACCCAGTACAATATGCTAGCCAGGCAATAAATGGGGGCATTCAATTCGGAACCAACACACATTCATGCACGCAGAAAAGGTATTAGATATGGCGAGCCTGGTGAGGAAGAAAAATTTTCAAATTTCAAAATCTTGATTGATATCACAAGTCGCTCTATAAAAAAATAAATTAAAAAACATACGGATATCGTCAAGCAGAACACCCACATTGCTAATCAATGACAACCAAATGGGCATATTACGTACAGCTGGAAATCTCAAATTTTATCCAGATGTTATAATTTTCTCTTGATATTACTTCGTGATTAGTTTCCAATCCATATATTGCCAAAGATCATGACTGTTTGTCTCCAAGGTTTAATTGCAGTAAGGAGTTTCCGGAAGGATCTGTAAGCAAATAAATAGTAGATAAGATGGTATAGATGGTTCAGAAAGATGGAATATCAATTCCATAAATTTCCAGCAGCCTATAAAAACTGTTATCTGTTGATTATCAAGGGAGCACGTTCATAGAATTTCATTCCGTTTCCATGATCATAAAGACATGTATTTCTTTAGGTATGGCAGTACAAGAAAAAGTTAGCTCATGCAAGTTATTACTTGAAGAACAAGAAAAAAAAAATGAGAGAAACAAAAAGAGAACAGGAATTAAGAAAAAGTTTTATTCAAGTACTTGACGCAGAGCCCCCAAATATTTTCAACTGACCCAAACTTAGAATAAAGAACCTAAAAAACCCTCAAAATTGCACAGGACTTCAAGGCCAATTTTTACAAATATCAGCCAAGCTATACCAATAGGACAGCCAACTAACAATATCATAAACATCCATTCTTAGTTCTACATTTCTACAGCAACTTATTTCCTTGAAATGCTCAAATAAAGTCAGTAATTGATATGAAAAACCAGACAATGAAAGCACCAAGTGAAAGGCATATGCACTAAAAGGACAATGTAGCAGTCAAGTCCACCCAATATTCTTGACATCAAAAGCTTGTTGATCACAGATTTCAGAAACTTGAAAAATTGAGAAGCAGAGATGAGGAAATATAAATACCAAATAAAAATATAATTTAAAGGTCTAAAATCTGTCCAAGATAACCAAAAGACAGAAAAAAGAAAAAGAAAAGGAAATTCACAATTTCAATCACAAAGTAACATTATTTCGTTCAATGACAATGGTTCATTATCGCAGGCTGCCATCAACAGAAAGTTGCCAATCACATCTTCGATTGTTTAGCAATCTTGAACCACTCAGTATGGAAGGATCCTGATATGTCAACCCTCTCATAGGTATGGGCTCCAAAGTAATCTCTCTGTGCTTGAACTAAATTAGCAGGCAGTCTGTCTCTCCTGTATGTGTCAAAATAAGCAAGGCTAGAGGACATACCAGGAGTGCTAATACCTGAATTGATAGCAAGGCAGACAACTCTACGCCAAGCAGACTGTCGATCTAGAATCTCCTTTGCAAACTCTGGATCCACAAGAAGATTAGCCAGATCAGGGTTTCTGTCATAGGCCTTCTTAATACGGTCCAAGAATATAGCACGAATAATGCAACCCCCCTTCCAAATCCTAGCCAGCTCCCCGAGTTTCAAGTCCCAGCCCTTCTCAATGCTCTTTGCACGTATCAAGTTCATTCCCTGAGCATAACTGCATATTTTGGATGCATACAGTGCTTGCCTCACATCATCAATCAACTTTTTCTTATCAACAGTTTGCTCAGCTAGGACATCGCCAAAGCCACTGGATTTGAAGACTTTGGCAGCTCCAACTCTTTCCTCCTTCAAACCACTTAGGAATCTTGCATCTAAGGATGATGCTATTGTGGGAGCAGCAATCGACAACTCAGCAGCTTGCTGGACAGTCCACTTTCCAGTACCCTTCATGCCAGTTTTATCCAAAACCTTGTCCACCAAATATCCTTCTCCTTTGTCATCCTTAATTCTGAATATATCTGCAGTGATCTCAATCAAGAAGCTCAGGAGCTCGCCCTTGTTCCATTCTGAGAAAACCTGGTGTAATTCCTCATTTGAGAGCTTCCCAACTGATTTCAGTACATCGTAAGCCTCTGCTATCAACTGCATATCACCATATTCAATACCATTGTGGATCATCTTAACAAAATTTCCAGATCCTCCTTTGCCAATATAAGTAACACAAGGACCGCTGTCAGGAACTTGAGCAGCCACCTTAAGAAGAATATCTTCTATGTGCTTGTAGGCCTCATAGGAACCTCCAGGCATTAAAGAAGGTCCATGCCGTGCACCCTCTTCACCACCTGAAACTCCCATTCCCAGATAAAGCAGACCCAATTCAGCCATGGCTTTCTCTCTTCTTTCAGTATTCTCATACCATTCATTGCCACCATCAATAATACAATCTCCTTTCTCCATGTAAACAGATAATGTTTTAATGGTTTGATCAACAGGAGGCCCAGCTTTAACAAGCATGATTATAACACGGGGTTTCTGGATTGAATGAACAAAGGATTCTGGATCATGGAAGCCATATACAGGAAGATTCCCTTCTAGTTTGGCTCGTTCAACAGTTTCGTCAACTTTTGATGTTGTCCGATTGTAAACAGAAATTGGAAATCCTTTCTCAGCAATGTTGAGACCAAGATTTTGGCCCATGACGGCAAGGCCAGCAAGGCCAATTCTTGTTTGCACTGGCATTTTCGATTTCCTGCTCAAGGTAGTCAAGTCCTTGTGATAAAATGCACTAAGATGTCATAAGCATAGTAAATAACTTGGCAGAACTTTTAAGAAAACTCTACTAGAATAAAGCAAGTATAAGTACCCTCAAATATATAATTGTAATAACAACATAAAAATCTCACTGCTACTTTCGATAAAGCCAGCCATTTACAGAATAAGGCCATGAAATAACTTTCTTGACTGAAAGGATATGTTATTTTAGAAACATCTACCGGAATGACAAGGACATAATATCTCCACAATTAAGTCAAAAGCCATGCTATGATGCCTAAAGAAAATCTCCAACAACATGAATAAAGAAAAAAAAAAACCAGTTCTGGTTCTCATCAAGCATACTCTTAACTCCAAAGTTAAAAATCTGCAAGGGGACAAATGTAAAATACTAAAAGTATGTTTAGTACTATTGTGCTTCTGCTTAACTTTGAAAACATAGCAGTCAAAAGTTTTTGGTAACACGAACATTTAGTGTAAACTACCCATCCTTAGTTTTTCAAATCTAGTGATTCCACTCCACAACAACTATAGCTTCAAAGCTACAACACCTCAATTCCAAACATAGCCAAAACCATAAGTATGTCAGCATATCCTAATAGGGTTAATGGGTGAAAATGATCAGTCTATAAATGTATCAAATCACACTGTTCCCATGTTGTAAGCCCGAAAGTCTCCAATCTATCATCAAATTCATTCTTCAATAAAATTGTAATTAGAGTCACCCTAGGATAAAAAAAAGGGGTCAATTTTAACGTCCTAAAAAGAGATTCACAGCCCAAATGCATGACCCGCGCGAAGAGAGCTCCCATACAAGATAACAATTCAAATGAAACTTTCGTCAAACAGTAAAATAAAAGAGATTACCAAGTGATTCACTAACTCCCCACAAATTAAATTTACCCGAACAGATAAAATAAGGTCACATTTATATAAATACTGAACTAGCAGAATAAACATAAATCATCACAAACCATTGAACAATGTAGAAAGATCAATTCATCAACTTATAAGAAAGTCAACCCAGCTCACCAGTTCACCAAAAGCCTTGCATTAATTAACCAACGCCATATCAACATCAACAAGATAAGATATATTATACTACATCACGCTAACAGAGAAAGATAAAAGGAAATACCGGAGAAAATTGCAGCCGTGCGAAGAAATGCACGAAAATGATGTGAACCCAGAAAATTTAAGGACCCGGATTTTGGGAGATTAAAAAAAAAAACTAACAATTTGATACAGGCGGAGGTCAAATATCGCAGACTCTTTTTTTTTTTTTTTTTTTTCACTCTTATTCTTTGTTTTGGCTTCTCCCGTTGCCCTATGGGGGTTGGTAGTTGGTTTTTCGCGACCAAACGCTGACATTAATAGAACAAAACACCTACCCCGCTTTTTTTTTGGGTCTAATCAATGCTCCTTGTGTTTTGAATAATTTGTAATTGTTACTCTGTATTTTTGTTTATTTATATTTTGACCCATAATACTTTTAGTTTTGAATCCTTTTAGATTTTGACCCATAATACTTCTAGTTTTGAATCCTTAATGCCCTTTCCATTGAGAAGTAGAAGCATAAAAAATAGATATAATATTACAAAATGGACAAATTATAACACGAGATTTTGTATCAACCAAACCAATGCAAAATGTGCAACCATATTTTAATATTGAATCATGAGAAGAAGTAGGTGAGCAAGGTGCGATTTATTAATTATCACGCCACCGCCAATTGTTTTTTTTTTTTTTTTTGAGTTGGGTAGGTGAAGAACAAAAAGTTTCAATTGTCATAGTTTTCACCAAGAGTTCCATTGCCTTTTAACTGCTATATTTACGTGGATATCAAATTTGATTAGGAAGTAGGAAGTTAATGACTTTAATTAAACTACTACTTGGGAAATTTGACGGAGGGAGATTATAAAATTATGTAAAAGTTAGTGCAAAGTTGAATTCAACCTTTTTTTTTTATATCTTTTAGAAATATGTAATTAAAAATTATATAACAGTATTGACTGAATATCGTATATGATAATTACTAAATGGTTAAATTAAAATATATAATATGTAACGGTAAACAATTGATGAGATTCTATGTAATATATTTTATACACTTTATATTCAATTTTTTTTGTTTTTGCATAAATTATTTTAAATTTTTTATTTTTATTTTGAATTTTTTTATTATGTTCTTCAAACTTTACGTAAATTTTTTTAATTTTTATATTTTAAATTTAAATTTTTATATTAATTACTTTAAATTTTATATTAATCGTTTTAAATTTTTTATTCTATTTTTAAAATTTAACATTAAAATATATAAAGTAGGTGATATATATGTACATTAACAATTCTAACAATTGATGGAACATATATAAATTTCAGAATTGATTCTCAATAATCTAAAAGAAAAAAATTGAATGACTGTACCACAATTCATAAGAATCACTCATAAAATTGCTCCATAAACATACAAAATATAACTACAGTTCCTACTTTGGAAATTACAGCTTGCATTGCAAAATTAAAGGTCGCTAAACAATTAATTGATTGCATTATACAAAGATTAGCAACTACTTGCAAATTCATGAATTTCTTGTCCAAGTATCCTATTGGAGGATGCTTTTCCAAACCCTTCCTCTCTTCTTTGTGATTTCAATGCTAATGACAGCTCCTACTGTAATCCCTATAACAGTACCAATTCCTTCTCCAAATCCAAACCCAATCCAGAAAAAATCCCTATCAAAAACAAATTCCTGATTGGCAGAAGAAGTTGGTTGCGCCATTGGAGCTGGTAATGCAACATTGCAATCTTTAGGCAGAGGAAAGCCACAAAGCTCCACATTTCCTTCAAAAGCAGCTGCCGTGAATGTATCAAACTGACTTCCTCGCGGAATTTCCCCCACAAGCAGATTTTGCGACAGGTTTAAAACTGAGAGGAAAGTCAGTGTGGCTAGTTGTTCAGGAATCTTACCTGAGAGCTGGTTCTGAG
Source organism: Swietenia macrophylla (assembly GCA_032401905.1). NCBI lineage: Eukaryota > Viridiplantae > Streptophyta > Magnoliopsida > Sapindales > Meliaceae > Swietenia > Swietenia macrophylla. The sequence continues at coordinate 3,799,662 of CP135584.1, read as the reverse complement.
ACAGGTCCAATGATCCGAGTTGCTTAAGTTTTCCAAGTCTGGCAGGAATCTGACCCTTGAAATTGTTATTTGACATGTTGAGTATGTAGAGTGAATCAAGATCTCCTAATGTTTCCGGAATCTCACCTTCGAACTGGTTGTAGGCAATATCAATGGAGGTAAAGATTGTTAGAATCTTCACCAATGCTATGTCCAGTTCTTTAAACGTCAGAGTCACAGAGTCTTGGTAATACAAATCACTTAGTTCCAAGTAAACAAACTCGAGAATTTGACTTGCTTGTGATTCTTTTGTCTGTTTCTTCATGCCCTTCCAGCTGTGGAACCATCTAAAAGGCAATTTACCGCTGAAGTTATTGAAAGAGAGGTCAATTATTTGCAGCATTGCAAATGCATTTGGAGTTTCAGAATTCTTGATCGAACCATCAAAGTTGTTGGACCTCAAAATGAGTACTCGTAACAGGGGCAATGTCTCCAGCCAACCTGGGAAGGAACCGTTTAATTGATTTTTCCAAACGTTCAGTACTTCCAAACTTTTGCACTTGGACAATGATCTTGGTAAAGACCCTGATAGGTGATTTTCACTGAGATCTAGAGTTCTCAAACCACATTCCTTCCCGATTATCTGGGGTATCATACCCTGAAATTCATTTTTTTGTAACTTTAACACCTTCAAGACTTCATTAGCGATTAGGCATGTTGGAATTGACCCATTTAAGTTGTTGCCGGAGAGGTCAAGGACTAGCAAATTAGTGGCTTTGCATAATGATGGAGGGATATCTCCGCCAAGATTGTTGCTTGCGAAGGAGATGAAAATAGCAAAGTAAATGTAATTAATGATGTTAGATGGTATGGTGGAGGTCAGTTTGTTGTCCGAATAATCCAAGAAGACTATAAAAGGTGGCGGGACAGGAACGGATCCCTCCAACATATTGGAATGAAGATCAAGAATTGCCAAGAAGGATGAAGAGAGATTTGGACCCGGTTTTTCAAATGCTTCTAGCATATTGTGAGAAAGGTTTAGATGAACCAAATTCCCACTTCCTAATTTCCAAATCCAATTGGGTATTTCACCCTTGATTCTGTTGTTTGCAAGGTCTAGATGGAACAAATTGACTTGGTATCTCAAGAAATTTGGGAATTCAGTAATATTACAAGAGCTCAGCCCCAGTTTTCCAATTTTTGGCAACACCTTTGGATCATTTCCACTAACGTTGAAGGAGAAATTATTGTCAGATAGCTCAAGCCTAGTGAGTTCCTTTAGGTCCTTAAACATCTCGAGGTTTATGGAGCCACTAATGTTGTTGGATGAAAGCGTCAAGACATTGAGGCTTCTGATTTGGAAGATAGCCCGAGGAAATAGACCCTGCAATTTGTTTTCACTCAAGTCTAGCACCCTCAATGACGAAGAAGATGAATTCTCAAATTCTTCCAGCGACCCATTAAGTTTGTTTTGACCAAGCAATAAAAACTTAATTGCCTGCTTTGTAAATAGTGACTTGGGAATAATTCCATGTAAAGAATTGTTTTTCAGGTCAAGTGTTTGAAGACTGTTAAGCTTATCGCCATAAGACAAAGGTATAGTACCCGTGAAACTATTATGAGAGAATACCAAACTAATTACCTTCTTTGATGAAGCAAGTGAAGGAAGCGGGCCATTGAAATTGTTTCTTGAAAAATCAAGATTGATCAGCTCAGACATTTTTTCAAATGAAGATGGAATTGGGCCATAGAAACCACAATCCGCAAGTTGAAAATCCACCAGTAAAGCCAGATTATTTATTGAATCTGGTAACTTCCCTGAGAATCTAGTCTCTGAGAGCATAATAACTTTTAGTTGGCTGCTAGGAGGAAACTCTGGCAAAGAACCCGTCAGTTTCGAATTGCCAGATACATCAAGAAAGCAGAGTGCGGGCATCAAGAAAATACTTTCTGGAAATCTACCATACAATCCACATGAGCTGAGGTGCAAATATTTCAAAGAGGAGAAGTTTGCCAGGAAATCAGGTACCTTGGAAATAATTTTGTTTCCATCAAGCTTGAGATGAGTGAGGCGCTGGAGTTTTGACAGGGAAGAGCGAATTGGCCCGACAATATTGCAATCTGACAAGCTCAGAACGCGAAGGTTGGAGAGTGTTGAGAGGATCAGACCCCAGTTGTTACCAGCTTTGGAGATATCAATTCCGTCAAGGTAAAGCTCTTCCAGATTAGTAAGGTTTGTGACAAGTTTTTCTAAATCTGAATCTTGGAGTTGGATGGGTTCCTCTTCCTGCAGCAGGATTGTAAAAGAGAGATCAAGAGATACCAGCATTGTAAGGGATGAAATCTCAAGAGGAACTTGACCAGAAAAGCCTGAATATGAAAGGTTGAGATGTGTCAAGCTCAAGAGCTTGTCAAAGCCTGAAGGAAAAGGGGAAGAAGATAAGCGATTATCAGCCAAGTTTAGACGTTCTAGATGATGAAGATTGAACAGGCTGCTGGAGCTATTGATTCCACCAGTTATTAAGCTGCTGCTAATATCAAGGCCTATAATATGACCAGTTCTAGGATCACAAGTGACACCATCCCATGAACAGCAGTTTGTTATTGAAGACCAAGACGTGAGCTTATTTGAATTGCTTTGAATTTGAGGATCAAACGACAAGCTCTGCTTAAACTCTAGCAGCAGCTTTTTCTGGTCCTCAAGACACTGCCCAGAAACCAAAATAAAGAGATAGCAAGATCCATAGAAGAAGTTTGAGAACCAAAATTTCCAAGAACAAAATGGAATTTGAGAGCCCATATCTCATGCCAACTTTAGTTTAAGAAAAACAAGCAGAGGTTAGTAGTCCATATAACCGCTTCAAGGAGGGCATACCTTTTTTTTTTTTTTTTAAATCTTGAAATCAAGAAAGAAAAATCTTTCTTAAATTATTTCCAAGCGGACAACAAGTCTAGTCTTCCTCAGATTCCAAACTTGTCAACTTCACCGCGCCCCGTCCGCCACGTTGTTGATTTCTCTCGCTTCTTTCTTTCTTTCTTTAATAGCATAGTAAAATTTAATTATTTATTTTCATAAATTAAATTAATAAAATCTTAGTTTCTACCCAATTTCTCATATCAATTTAAAATTCATTAGATTTATAACACTACAAATTAGTGTTGAAATATTTATTAATTAAACAATGTGTGTGTATTAATTTTCGAAATAATTTATTGCATGCTGCCCTGTCCATTGTTGATATGAGAATGCACATCTTCCCTACGGGAGAGGCCCCCCCTCTCCCGCCAATTTATTTTCTCCTTCATTCTTCAACTAATCTTATTTTGTCGTAACGGTCAACAACCGCCGCAAATTCGTTTTCATTTACATTTTCCTACCTGTATTTTCTATTTCTCCATTTTTCTCCACTCCGTTTCAGCAAATCAAACTCAACCCAGCAATGCTCTTACGTCGCATCATCTCCACTGCTCCTTTCGCCTCTCTCCGTTTCATTCTCCGCCGCACAATCTTTGACCTCAACATCGACCACCTCAACTCCGTCTTTGCAGCCGTCGGATTCCCTGGGCGGGACCCAGATAAGATTAAAATCCGCTTGAAAGCACCAACTCTCTACTCTACATCGAGTACGAGAAGACGCAACGGCCGGTGGCGTTTGCTAGAGCGACAGGCGGCCACGTGTTTAACGCGACAGTCTGGGACGTGGTCGTGGAGCCCGTCTTTTCAAGGGATTGGCTGAGGGAAGGCGGTGATGGAGAGATTGATAGACGAGTTGTTAGCCAAAAGGGATTTGTAATATAGCGCATTTCGAAGCTCCGAGTGCTTGGGTTTTACAGACCGTTAGGTTTTGTGGCGGATCCATATGGGATTCGCGGCATGGTTTATTCAAGAAAACCCTAAAAAATGAAATCATAATCTCTGTACACAGTACCTTTTTTTATTTTTATTTTTTAATGATTGATATATTCCCATTTTTTAGTTGTTTTGATTGCCATTGAAACTGCACTTTATTTTCTATCCGAGAAATTTGTTCGGCATTGGTCACTGTTCAAAACTATTCGAAATGCTTTCTATTATTCAATGCAAGAGTTTCTACATTCTCAATTTTGACACAGACCAGAGTTTCTTACGGGGAGAACATAATCTACCATTTATTACATGATTGAATCCGCAGCAACAAAACTGCTTTTGTAGTCATTAATCTATTATGGTGCTATGTTTTCTATTTTTTAATAACTACACTTAGTTGACCAAATTTTTTTTTTAATTTGTTGGTTCAAATAAGTCTTCATAATAAATACATATCTAGCTGATTTGTTGCGATTCTTTTTCTATTATTTTACATTTGATTGTTGTTATTGAATGTATAAATAAGCGGACTTGGAAAAAAGACGTGAAAAAAGGTTATGTTATAATTGCAATGAAAAATTTAGCCCTAGACATCGCAACAAAATTTTTTTTGTAATTAAAGCTTATTTGGAGAATCAAGAAGACGAAGACGTCGGCATATAAATTAGAGTAATTAGACAAGACAAAGAAAATGAAGAAGTGCTAGAGATTTTTTTTCATGCAATTTTAGGCACGTGTGTGTCAGAAACCATGAGAATACGAGGGAGCGTTGGTTGTATAATGACTATGATATTGGTGGACTCAGGAAGTACTCATAATTTTATAAGTGAATCATTGGCAAAAAATGTGAGGCTCTAACTAGTAATGGGTGGCAAATTTGAGGTAATCGTGCCATCTAGTGAAAATTTATCTAGTCCCAGTAAGTGTGCTGGTATTAAATTAAATTTACAAGGAATTTCAATTTTGGTAAACTTTTATTTGTTGCCATTAGATGGTTATGATGTGGTTTTAAGGCTACAATGATACGCACACTTGACCCTATTATTTGGGATTTTTCAAAATTACAGATGAAGTTTTATATCTATGGCAAGGAAGTTAACATGCAAAGCCAGTCTACTCCAGAATGCAAAACAATTAAAGATGTAAAGCTTGGCTATGAATCAAGGAAAAGCCAACAAGGAGCATTAATTTAATTCGTTTCCATGGGGACCCACAACCACTTGACTAAAATTTGCTAACCAACCTTAATGCTCAACAACTTTTTGATACGAACCCTGAAAGAAATCGTCATGAAAGCAGAGGTTCAAGGAAAGTCTAGGAATAAAGTATTTTGGAAGGTTTTGAGCCACAAAAATCTTATTGATGGTGCAAAAAAGAATTCTTGACAAATTTAAGTAGAATGCCAAGTTTGATAAATTTTAAGTTCTAAGAAGAACAATGAAGAAAAAAAAAATTATCGCAATTTTATACCAAAAAAACTCACTCTTTACATGTGAGAAAGAAAAATTATTTATAATAATTTTAAATCTAATCTTAGTAGAATTAGAATAGAAAACTTCTTAAGATTACAAAGATTAATTAATAAAGTTCATAAAAGCTTACAGAATTAAGAAATTGAATAATTCATACATGAAGTTAAAATTTAGCTATAATTTGATCTTAGACTCCATTGCTTATATTCTTCCTTGTCTTTAAAATTTTTAGATTTACCTAATTTCTTGAGATCTTCTTAATTAACGCACTTTGACTAAATCTCACAGTTTAGAAAGCTTCCCTTAGACATGTCTTATAAGATAAAATTAGTCAATTATTAAATAGCTCAATTAGTAAAGATAAGCAAAATAAATTAAGCTAATTAACTTCTTAAATAACAACTGACTTTCTTAATTAATTAATTTAAACATGTATAAATAATAGTAATAAGAAACGAGACTCTTTTAATGTTGTTATGTGTCCTACTTTTACACAATTTTTGAACATGCGTAAAGAGGAATGTTTTATATTTTTTTTGTGCGACTACTCGTTAAAGGTCTACTAAGCCACTCTAATGGTTCCATTGACTTGTAATTAGACATCTTGATTTTGTTGATATTGAAGACTTCTAATTGACTTTCATTTGCACCTTAATTTTCACATTCCTTCCCTCTTATGGATTTGTCCTTAAATTATCATTGCCCGTATCAAAAGAAGAAAGGTCAAAAACATTAAATGTAGCAATAACACCATACTCACCTTAAAGATAAAGTTTATATGCATTGTTATTAAAATGTTTAGTTAATTAAAATGCTCCATCTCTATGCAGATGCAACTTACTTCTCCTTTGCTTTGGAAAATATTCCTTATGCATATGCACCCACACCCAATCTCCAGGTTTAAGGACTATTTGCTTTCGGCCTTTATTAATTTGTCTTGCTCATTGCTCGTTGCTTGTTTCGTTTCTCAATACTCAAATGAACTTTCTCATAGAGTTTCTTTAAAGGTAAAGACAATAAATTTATAAGAGTTAGTGAATTAAAATCATAAATAATCTCAAATGGTGAATGATAAGTAGAAGAATGAATAGATCGATTATAAGTAAATTCAACATAAGGTAAGATATCTTCTCGATTTTTAAGATTCTTCTAAATAAGTGCATGTAAAAGCTGTGATAAAGTATGGTTCACCACTTCAATTTATGTATCAATTTGTGGATGACAAGTTGTTGAAATAACAATTTTATTTTTAACTTTGCCCACAATGTCTTCTAAAAATAGTTAAAAAACTTAACATCACGATCAGACACCATGCTTCTTGAAACACCATGTAAACGTGCTATCTCTTTGGAAAAGAGATTAGCCATATAAGTGGCATCATTGGATTTACAACATGGGATAAAATGTGCTATTTTTGAAAATCTGTCAATCACAACAAAAATGGAATCTCTACCTCCTTTAGACCTAGGCAAATCTAAAACGAAATTTATAAAAATATTTACCTATGGTTTACTAGGTATAGGTAAAAGGGTGTACAAACTATGTGGCAAGACTTTAAACTTAACTTGCTTTTAAGTGATGCATCTATCACAAATCCTTTCAACATCTCTACGTATATAAGGCCAAAAGAAATGTTCGCTAAGTATGTTTAAAGTCTTGTGAATACTAAAATGCCTCATCAATCCCCCATCATGCGACTTTTTAACAAGCAACTTTTTAAACGAGCAACGAGAAATGCACACACATTTCTCCATAAAAAGATAGCCATCATGTCTAAATAATTTATCTAATGCAACATGCTTATAGGCATTATACACAATGGCAAAATCATGATTTGTAGGATACTATTTTTTATAAATTCAAAACCAAGTAATTTAGAGTTTACAGAAGTAAGAAACACGTATCTCCTTGAAAGTGCATTAACAACTATATTCTCTATGCTTTGCTTGTATCGAATTACTTCAGAAAATGTCTCAAGGAATTCAGCCCATTTGGCATATTTTTGACTTAGCTTGTTTTGTCCTTTTAAATATTTTAGGGACTTATGATCAGTATGAATTACAAACTCTTTAGGCCATAGATAGTACTACCATGTCTCTGAGGCTCTGATAAATGCTTATATCTTCTTATCATATGTGGGTACTTTAAGGCAATTCCATTCAGTTTCTCAGAGAAATATGTTGTAGGTTTCTTTTCTTGCATTAAAACAGCTCTAATTCTTACATCAGAAGCATCACATTCAATTTCAAATATTTTTGAAAAATCTAGAAGTAACAATATAGGTGTGAAAATCAATTTATCTTTAAGATAAATAAATGACTTATCTTGTGCTTTCCTCATGCGAATGTCACATTTTTTTAGATAACCTTAATAAAAAGCGTTGTAATAATGTTGAAGTCTTTAATAAAACGATGATAGAAACTTGCCAAACTATAGAAACTCCTAACTTCAATTACGCTTTTGGGATAGGCCAATCTCATATCGTTTTTACCTTTTCCTCATCAACTTGCAGTCTTTTTTGAGCTCACTACAAAATCAAGAAAAATAATGCTATCCATGCAAAATATACACTTTTTAATATTAGCATAAAGTTTCTTCTATACAAATTATCTAAAACATAACACAAATATTCAATATGATCATTTTTAAAATATTATCAAAGTAAACAACAACAAATTTACCAATAAAAGCTCGTAATATATGATTCATTAAGTGCATGAATATATTGGGTGCATTTATAAGATCAAAAAGCATAAATAATTACACATACAATCCAAATTTAATCTTAAATGCAGTTTTCCATTTATCATTCTCTCTTATCCTAATTTAATGATACATACTTTTTAAATCAATTTTAGAGAATATAAATGCATCATGAAACTTATCTAACATATCATCTAACCTAGGAATAAGCTAACGATACTTAATTGTTATGTTGTTGATGATGCGACAATCTACGGATATTGTCCATGATCCATCTTCTTTAGGTATAAAAAAGACAAGAACAGCGCATGGACTCATGCTTTCTCGCACGTATCTTTTTGATATTAAGTCTTTCACTTGTCTTTCTATCTTTTTTGTTTCCTCTAGATCACACCTATAAACAGGTCGATTAGAAATAGAAGCTTTAAGAATGAAGTTGATTTGATGCTTGATTGCCTCAAATGGGTGGAAGTCCCTTTGAAGTCTCCTCAAGAAAAATGTTTTTAAATTTCTACAAAAAAGAAGTAATATAAGAAAAAAGAGAAGGATCAATCTCATTAGTGTTCAAACATACTTCATTGTAAAAAAGCATAAGGATTGAACTGTGAGAATGAATAACACTCCTCACATTAGTCATACTTGTGCAAATACTCTTTTTTTTATTTTACTTCCCTCCGATTTTTACCATTTTCTTTTCACTCAAACTTTTAGATTTCATTTTTTTTTCATACTCTTATTTTTTTTCTTTTGTTGTTTTTTAGCTCACTCTTTCTTTTTCGCTCAACTCTATATCTCTTTGAATTCTTGATTGATTCTCATGTATAAAATGTGATGATAGGAGAATGAGAGTATAGTTCTTATAATTCATGACAGAAGAGTAATGGTTCTAATACTTATCATGTATGATTCGCCTATCATATTGCCAAGGACGTCCAAGCAGCATATGATTAGCTTGTATAGGAATTATGTCACATAAGAATTCTTAATTGATCCTTATGTACAAAATGCAACGACAGAGGAATGAGAATGTACTTCTTATGATTCATGATAGAAAAGTAATGGTTTTTATATCTATCATATATGATTCACCTATCATACTGCCAAGGATGTCCTAACAGCATATAACTAGCTTGTATAAGAACTACATCACGTAAGACTTCATCATGATAATTTTCTATAGCAAAGGACACTAAAACTTACTTATCAACTCTAAACTTTTTATAATCATTCAACCGCTATATTTTGTAAGGTTTAGGATAATCTAATAAGGGCAAACCAAGTTTATTTACCATAAGTGTGCTAGCTACATTAGTATAACTTCCACCATCAATAATAACATTACATAACTTGTTATTGATTAGACATTAGTATGAAAGATGTTCTTGTGCTGCTCGATCTCATCATCTTTGATTTATGCATTCAATGCTCTACACATCATTATACATTCTTTTTTAAATTCATGTAGATCTTCAAGTTCGTCTTTATTGCTTGCATTTTCAATAGCTGACATTTCTGTAGAAGCAGCTTCATCATCATCTTCATCAAGTTCTAGCATGATCATCATGATCCTTCTATTTGGACATTAAGAAGCAATATGTCCTACATTAAAATACTTAAAATATTTAATATTGTGAGGCCAAAAAGAATTATAATTGATACCTTTTTCTTTGCTTTTTCAGCCTCTTTAGGGTTGGAACTTTCTGTCTTGCTTTTAAAATCAAATATTTTGATTTTCTTGTTTTAATCAAATTTTCAAGGCATTGAACTCAAACTACATCCATAAATTGACTTGGAAAGCTTCTTTGGTTTCAACTACCTCTCTACCTTCATTGCCATATGAACTATATTCTCAATATCAACATAATGTTATAATTCAACAATATTAGCAATCTTAAAATTCAATTTTTGTAAGAACATAGCCATGGTAGCCTTACAATTCGCCTCAAGGTTTGCTCTGATCACTGTAATCTCTATCTTTTTATGGTGATCTTTTACGAATTTGGATCCTTGAGTTGACTCTGCAGGCATTGATGTAGTTCCCTATAATAATGGATAAGAATGAAAAACACTAGCTTATGATCACTTTCATCTCCTCCTATGTACTGATAGGTGGTTCTTTATTTTGTTGGTTACTTAGGATAAGTTAGTTCTACTAAATGAAGGTATAGTTAGTGAATTCTATAGTAGCAAGATGTACCTTTTTTTCATTAGAGTAGTTGTTATAATCGAAGACCATCTCAACATTATATTCCCATTTAAGGTATGAATCAAGGTCAACCTTGCCTTAAAAGGGTGGAATTCTTATCTTAATACTTTTAATGTTACAATTCACATAATCATATCTCCCTCGATTTTCATTTGGTGTTTCAAATATTGCATTATCAAAGTCATGATTTTCAGTTTTATAATATGTCTTAGTTTGTTTTCTCTTTTGTCTGTTAATATTGTGTGTTTCAGTCGATAACTGTTCTATAGTTTCTTTGCGTATTGTCCATGGTGGCATTGTTTTTTGTGAAAGTAGCTTGCATCTTCTTTAGCAAATCACGATAATCATTTATTATACATTCAAGTCTCAAAACATATCCTTATAATGCATCATATTTAAAGGCATCGATATATTTTGGTTGGTCATTGGTGTTTTTGTCTTTATGTGCCATAGTGTTGTGATCTTGTCACTCAACAATGTACTCATAGCTCTCTTGTTTCAATTTTAATATGGCTTTTATGAGGGATGCTCACTCTCCTTGTCTTTTTTCACTCAATTTCTCTTTGTATAATTTTAATTGAACTCACAAAAAAACTAAATCTGCTTGCATTGTTCAACCAAAGACAAATCAAGAGAGTTTTCAATTTCAATGATAATAGCAAAAAAAGGAAAACTTATGGATTTAGGTGGTTTAGAAAGGAAGTTTATGAAGTGGTAAGAAAAGTTTTGATAAGTTTAGGTATTGGTCAAAGAAGGTTCACACTATTGATATGGACTTGTTCAATTTTATGACTTCTTCTGCAAACTCAACAAATTAGTTGTTTTATCAATGGCTTAAAGGATAACATCAAGGTTGATGTTTTAGCAAGAAAGCCGACTTCATTATCCTGTGCCATCAGTCTAGCTTGATAATATAAAGCCTGAAATATGTCTTAACAAAAGGTAACTTCTCTAAAAAAATGAGTATTTCTTCCAAGAAAGATATGGGTGTTAATAAACCATTTCTTCGTATTAGAAAAATGTCACTAATAAAGTTCAAGGAAAGACGTGAGAAAGGGTAATGTTATAATTGCAATGAAAAATTCAGCCCTGGACATTACTACAAAAAGTTTTTTGTAATTAAAGCTTATTTTGAGGATAGATAAGATGAAGACGTCATCATGGAAATTGAAGAAATTAGACAAGACAAAGAAAATGGAAAAGTGCCAAAGATTTCTTTTCATGCAATTTCAGACACGTGTGCGTTAGAAACCATAACAATACGAGAGAGCATTGGTTGTATAATGACTACAATATTGGTGGACTCAGGAAGTACTCATAATTTTATGAGTGAATCATTGGCAAAAAAAGTGAGGCTGAAATCAGTAATGGGTTGCAGATTTGAGGTAATAGTAGCATTTAGTGATAAATTATTTAGTTCTAGTAAGTGTGCTAAATTAAATTTAGAAAGAGTTTTAATTTAGTAGACTTTTAATTCTTGCCGTTAGATAGTTATGATGTGATTTTGGGGACACAATGGCTAAGCAAACTTGGCCCTATTATTTAGGATTTTTCAAAATTACAAATGAAATTTTACATATATGGCAAGGAAGTCAACTTGCAGAGCCAGCCTATTCCAGAATGTAAAATAATCGAAGGTGTAAAGCTTGGCCGTAAATCAAGAAAAAGCCAACAAGGAGCATTAATTCAATTCTTTGCCATAGGGGACCCACAATCACTGACCAAAATTTGCCAACCAACTCTAATGCTCAACAACTTTTGGATGAATTTAAAGGGGTCTTTAAAGAACCCAAGAAATTGCCACCTCGATGAACTCATGATCACAGAATCCCATTAAATCAAGGAAGTGATCCAGCAAGTGTGAAGCCTTTCCGTTACCCGTAGTGACAGAAAACTGAAATTAAACGAGTGGTATCTGAGATGCTTTCATCTAAAATTATTCAAACAAGTAATAGTCCTTACTCTTCTCTGGTAATTCTAGTGAAGAAAAAAGATGGTTTCTGGTGCATGTGCATTGAATATCGTTCTCTCAACAAAATTATAATTAAAGATAAATTTCCAATTCCCATTATTAATGAGTTACTAGATGAATTATATGGTGCAAAATTTTTTAGTAAGCTTGATTTGCAATCTGGATATCATCAAATCAAGGTGCATCATGAGGACATTCCAAAAATTGCATTTAAAACCCATCATGGGCATTATGAATTTTTAACAAGGTTGTTTGGACTTACTAATGCACCTTCAACTTTTCAAGCATTGATGAATGAAGTTTTCAAAGATTATTTGAGGAAGTTGTTTTCGTATTTTTTGGTGATATATTAATTTATAGTAAGAGTTGGAAGGATCACTTAGAAAACTTAAAAATTGTTTTATCAAATCTCTAAAGCCGCCAATTATTTGTCAAAAGGAGAAGTGTGCTTTCGGTCAAAAAGAAATTCAATATCTTGGCTATGTCATCAATGAATATGGGGTAGCCGTAAATCGTGAGAAGGTGGCTGTTATGCTAAAATGGCCTAAGCCGAATACGTTGAAGGCTATGTGTGTGTTCCTTGGATTAATCAGATAGTACTACCGCAAGTTCATTCAAGCTATGGAAAAATTGCAAGACCACTCAATCAAATGTTAAGGAAAAATGATTTACTTGGACAAAAATGGCAGAAGAAGCATTTGGCCTTTTGAAGGAGGCAATAACAAAGGCACTTGTATAGGCACTTCTTGATTTTTCAAAAAATTTTATTGTAGATTGCGATCTAGTTCTGGAGTGCGGGCTATTTTAATACAAGAATGACCTATTTCTTTCTTTAGTCATGCTTTGCAAGGGAAACACTTATTATACTCAGCATATGAGAAGGAGATGTTGGCATTAGTAATGGCAGTGTAAAAGTGGGGACCATATTTATTAAGGGGACAATTCATTGTGAGAACTAATTAGAGGAGTCTTATATATTTATGGTCCCAACGAAATCACCACTGATATTCAATAAAGGTGGCTCTACAAGCTCATGAGGTTTGATATTGTCATCGACTACAAAAAGGGCAAGGAGAATATTGTGGCCGATGCACTATTTAGAGTACATGAAGAGCATGGTGAGTTGATAGCTGTTTCTCAACCAATTCCAAATTAGTTAGATGGAGTTAAAGAAGAAACAAAAAGCAATCCAATTTTAATTAAATTGGTGGGGTCCGTTAAAAATGGTGAAGGCTCGGGTCCATGGAATTATCATGATGGTGTTTTATTCTTCAAAAGAAAAATTTATCTTGCCCATGATTTATCTCACAACACCACAATCTCAAACATAACCTAAAAATGACAGCTCATCGAATCAGACATTGAGGTTAATAAATTCTCCAACTGTTCTCTGTTGCCTCACATTGTGCAGGCGAAAAAATGACACAGTATATGACCAGAGCGACAAATTTCAGTATCGAATTCAGGTAGTAAAGAGGAATGGCGGTGAATTAGCATGATGATTATAAAGATTCATGCAGAAGGGTAGGGGATGACAACAGATTGTTAGAAGGGATTAGCAAACTTAATATGTTTAAAAAAGGGTGAAGGGCGAGGGATGCTTATAGACTGTTAAATGGGATTAACAAGCTAAAGTCAATCAACTACAAATGCTATTTATTTATTTTTTGCTCTTGCTCTGCACTGATCTCTGTGATGCAATCACCTCTTGCAGGATTTCGGATTAGACAGATAAACTAAACAACAAAATTGTAACAATAAAAAACCGATACAAAATATATAAGGATACGTATGGGACAGTTGTGCTTCTACAGTAAGTGCTATGCAAACACTCACTTTTACCTACAGTTTAAGATTTCATCTGACAACACCACAATCTCAAACATAACCTAAATGATGCACGGATAGAAGGCCTATGTCAAATAGAAAAGATATAGAAGATTTCAAAGAAAATATTAAAAAAGAATACATCTATTAAACTTAGATTTGCATCACCTTCAGGTCTCTCGATCTGTTTCTTTATTCCCTGAAAAAAATCAAAGATACAATAAAGAATGAATCCAGAACCAAATGACCAACTAGAGCTGAAGTGAATCCTATTATCCAGCACAAATAGAACATTGACAAATTCTAACAAGCAATGACACAATACTATTGAATCCATAACTGAATTAAATTCCAGAAAAAATTACAACGATCTTTTGAACCCCGTTGTACAAGCAAGGTTGCCTTTTCCATGCCTTAAACACCCGGTATCACACCTCACAGCAAACGGCTCAGAAATCTGAACCCACCAGCTGCTTCGCAAGTGCAGTGACAAGAGTTGTGACAGTAGTTATGGAGATAATGGAACTCAATTCAAACATTCTCTTGTATATACTAAAACTTAGAAAATCTCAGTCCACTTAGCATAATGTGGTATTTTTTTAAATAGCCAAATAGTCCTCGACCTTTCCATCTGTATCGAGTTCTGCACGGGAAGTCGGGAACTACTAAAGGGCCCTACAATTTGGTAGCCCGGAAACTCTTAGAGATATAAATATCCCAAGAAGGTTGCCCAAGGGAGTTGAGGCTGCTAGCATAATATGGCATTGTTAGCAGATTTTAGTGCCATCGCCCGATTTGATTAGTTTGTCTTCTTTAATCATAAGACTCAACCTATATTTCTGTTTCCAACCTTTCTTTGTATTGCAGAAATCACAACTAACTCTTGACAATTTTTTTTTTAAAAAAGGATTAAGAAATACAAAGCAAAAGCAAAATCAAAATCAAAATCATGTAGGACAAAAAAATGATCATTTAATATCATGTTGATATAGCTGAATTCCGAAAGAGAGAGAATTAGAGGAATACCTCTAAAAATGGATCAAGAAACAACCTTGGCGTTGTACAAGAAAGCAGCAGAGCAGAGAATGGACGTAATGAGAGCGAAAATAGCTAAAACAATCACCAAAGAAATCCCTGCCACCGTTAAATCCAATATGCTCTGCAGACTTAATTCCAAAAATAGCGTCATTTTCCTTTATAATCCCGAAAATTTTATTCGAAAATTCAAGGTAAAGAAAAAAGACAGAAAATTTGAACTGGGTTTTTGTCTCAAGTTTTCCGCTGAAGCTTGTAAGAGCAAAGTAGTGCTTCTTTTCACTAAATAATAAGGTACCGAGAACCAAGAGGTGAAAAGCAGAGGAGATGGAAATAGAGGCAAACTGCAAGGTTGCATAACAGCTAAAATGATGGCCGTTGCCGTTTCCCATTGTGAGCTGGGCCTGGGCCTAGTTGCGAAGGATGTGAGAGTCGGTATTTGACGGTTCATATTTACTTATTTACTGTAATAGTACTGACAGCATGCACCGTACCTTTAATGAAATGTGGCATTTTGATTCGCTCAACTGGAGATTTAATTCGCCAAATTCAAATTTCCCAAGTTTTTGTAGGTTTAGCAGATAACATAAACACGAGCTTTATATATTTTGTAAAGGAAGGTTTTAATTTCAGCGGTAAAAATGTAATATAATATTTGGAAAATTCAATCATGGAGATGGAGTTTGATGATTCCAATGAAACCTGTAAATATTTATCAATATCAAGAAGCTAGGTTGTCACCATTCTCTTATTCCTCTTTAGATGACATATATAAATTGAAACAAATATCAAAACTTTCCTAGTTTCCAGCAACTTTTTTATCTCCTTGTTTTCCACTTGCTCAGGCTTATCTTCTGTTCCACTCCTTTCCTATGGCAAGTGTCAGATTCGTGCAAGTTGATGACTCTCTCTCTCTTTCTCTCTCTCTCTCTCCCTCTTTTCTTCTGCCATTAACACAACACTTTAAATTTCTGATAGCAAATTTATCCTCCGTTGCTCTCTGCTTCCAAGAAATGTTTGTTGTTTTGCTACTGTAGATTAATATTAAACAATAAAATGAAACCATCAATTTACTTTTCTCATTGGGATCCACCGGGAAAATCAGGAAACATTCTACTATTTTCCATACAATTCGATAAATATTTTTGCTCCTATTACTGACATAAACTGCTGCTTTGGAGCTTTGATCATAGACTTCTACAGAAAAGCTTTTATTAGTGTTATTATTTTTTAACTTCTTCTATGAGCACTTGCAATTTGCTGACTGGAAAATCGATCCTTAGGTATCAGCTAAATAATTACAATCTTTGCATGCTAAAACATAATTCTTTTCTTATCTTCCAGGTGGCAGCATTATCTCTTCAGATCGGCTTCTTCCTTAATGCGGATCTGAAGGCAAATTGCTTATTTCTTCAATGGGAACTCCCACTTGTTGAAAAGAAACTGAATCCGCAGCCATCCAGGCAATTGTGGCATTGATCATTGCAAATGAAAGGATGAGACAAGAGTATAAAAGCCTTGCCGATCAAGCCAGTATGCTCGACTCACTAAATTAAGTTCAGTGGTCTAATCTGATGCCTGAATTATTTAGAATTGGATTTCATCATAACTTATCTGGGATGATGATGATTTAGTAACTTTGTGGCAGGATCAAGATTTGACTGTGATCGCTTCCTTTGTTCATAAGTAGGCAGCATTTGTTTAGGAAAGAGAGAGTAAGCCAAAGTTGGCATTGGTTTTTCTCCTTTTTTGATCACAATAGGAGGCATTTGTTTGCAAAAGAGAGAATCAACTGAGCTTGGCATGCGTTTTCGCCTTGGGACGGGCTCTGATTCCTTAATGTCGACAACAACAGCATCAGATGTCAGGGAAGTCTAGGCCACAGATGCTGCATGCTCCAAGCATCTGTGGCCTATTCACATTTATTAAATTAAATTATTAGTGAGAAATAAAAATTATTAATGCTCAATTTATAGAAATGTATCCGAGTGCATTCGTCATGTAGCCTATTCACATTTGAGTATAAATCTATTATAATTTTGGAGAAGGCCCCATTTTCCTTTCTAGAATTCTCTATGTATATTTATAGCTAAACCCTTCATTGTATATAATTATAAATGGTTATTATTTTTTATATTTTAATATTTAATTTAATTTAATAATTATAAATAAATTATTATTAATTTTAACAATGCAAACTATAAATTGCTTACTTATGTAAAATCATAAACCATTTAATTTGATAAATATATGTATAAAATTATATGATATAAATATCTAAAAATAGGTATTATAAATTACTTGTTTGCATATAGTTATTTTAATTATTATAAAATATTTTTATGATTATTGAGTTTTTTCTATTATAAAATTAGACATGAAAATATCTCACAATAGTTAAAAAATTCTATGTAAGTAAAAAATTTATAATATTTATTTGTATATATTCATATCATATAATTTTATATATTTCTATCAAATTAAATGGTTTATAGTTCTACACAAATAAGCAACTTATAATATTGTCTTACTAAAATTAGCATCTAATTTATACATATTTATTAAATTAAATTATATGTTAAAATATAAAAATTAATTTTTAGGATATTTTTTGTTAGTTTTCAAACGACAACGAAGATACATGAAAAATAATAATAATTTAAAATTATATACATAAGGTTATTTTATTAATTTAATTAATCAACTATTGATCATATATAATTTTTTTTACTATTTGAAAAATAATTTTTGTTAATCTTATAAAAACTTATATTTATATGTTATTTCGTCAAATCTAAGAAAAAATTATTTAAAAATATCCAAATATAGATATTGGCAGTCCGTACTTCTATTTCATGTGACATTAAAGCACTTGAAAGGCAGGGATAGTAGGGGACCGAAATTTCTTTCCATCCCATTAAGGATTATGTGTCAAGACCAGCTATAGGGTGCATTTAATCTGTAAACCATCGCATTGTTAATACATTAGTTGGATCCATAATTTCTGCTGCCATCAGATGTTCATGACGGTTTCTAGCTGTATTTTTAACGATATCTTGTATCATCCCTGGATTGAACCAGCAAAATGTAACAGATCTCAGCAGATCATCTCGAGGAATTTAAATTCTCCTAAAATGAGAAAAGAGACAAAGTGAACTTTCATAACTCAATCTATAGCTTAAAAGAAGTATGGTGCATTTATATGCCGAGGCCTTCTCATCAGCAATATTGCCATTAATGCCTACATTTTTGGCTATTAGTCTACTGGGATAGCTTGATCCTCTCTTGAAGATCTCAGCTCCAATCTGCATTGATATTTAGTATATTGCATATATATGGTATTTAGTATCCTGCATATATATAGTTTATATTTAGGGTAAATTATTATCAATTATCATTAAAGCTTGACATTTCTTTTGCTTTCCTTAAAAGACAGGAGTAACCCAAATTTAAAATCCAACTTATTTTTTTCAAGAAAACTCTATTTTTCTACAAATGTTCTTTTTCAGGTGAAAGGGATAGATGGAAATATAAGTCGGTTCATGTTACCAGCTTCTTTGAGTTTTTGGTGCTGTTCATGCTGCAAAAAACTTGCAAATATGTCTCAATTTATGGATGATTGCATTTTTGGGTCTGTGTTTGCTATCGTAACTTACATGCAGCAACCAAAATTCATAAGGCAAAATGAACTAGCACAACCTAGATTTAGGAATTAGAAGCCACCTCCGCAAGGCTCCGGAATTCAGAAACTCTCTTCTCAACAGCTGCTCGAGTGTCCCTATCTGTAATAGAATCCTTAGTTACCACCGCCTTAATAGCAGTACCCAGTACTTTCTTGCCCTCCTTATCTAGTGTCAGCCTCATCTCCTCTCTAATCACTGTGCCTAAAAAAGATATAAAAAATAGAGTAGGTAGAAGAGCGTAACAGTACAATAGAGAATAAGTAATATGGAATAAAGAGATCAAAAATGACAAAATGAAAAATTGTATGAACAACGGGCCAGCCTTCTCCATTAGGTTCCGCTGGTGATGGGAATGGAGCTCAAAAGGAATTAGAATGAATGAAAATATGTTTTTCATGTACTTCTTATAACTACTTTCCCATCATTTGATCATCATAAGAAAAATAGCTATTATATTGGTGAAATAAAAATTTTGCCAAAATAAAAATAATATACAAAGAGAAAAAGAGATATAATTAAGCAACATATTAAAATTAGTTTTGGCGCTATCCAGTATCAGAACAAACTGTATTTCTAGTTTTATAAATCATTTTTAAGGTCTATAAGCGTACGTAATGCATTATTCTTACATATTGCTAGAAGTCTAGAACTAAATTGTCTATGGATAATATATGATTTTTTTTTTAATTTTATTTTATGAATGTAAGTCAAAAATTTATAAAACATTGAAGGTTATAAAGCTATTAAAGAGAGAAATTGTAACTTTTAACTCATGACTCTTAAATTAGTTATAACTCTCCGTTATGTTATTGTAATTTCAAAATTTAAATTCAAAACTTGTAACTGCAGTATTAAATGACCATAATACTTTCATAAGTGTAAAATTTTCTTTGATAGAAAGAATTCTATAAATTGAGAGGTATTTTGTTTTGCTCGAATTTTTAAACTTGAAATTCTTGCTATACATTATATTGAAAGAATTTAGAGAATTTAAAAAATTTTAGCAATAACTAAAAAGCTTTCGTAAACAACAACAAAAGTAAATAGTGAGAGATTAGTTATTTGTAACTTTTATATTTAATTTCTGTATTTTTAAAACTTGTTTTAGCATTATATGCTTAAATTTGGTATCATAATATATTAATAATCTCTGCCTTATTTAGTTTGTTAAATTTTTTCAAAGAAAACATGAAAAACTTGAATATACGATTATAAAATTTTTTAAATTTTTCATGCAATTAGTTTTAGGCTATTTTATTAAAAATTTATACTTTAAATCAACAAGGAAATAGATTTAAAGCAATTTGGATGTAAAAATATATATATTAAAAGAAAAAGCCATGCGATTTGAACCCAAGCCCTCCTGGTTCAAATTCAGGTCATTGGGCCACAATGTGTGTTGTATTAATGAAAGCACAATTGTTTATCTTTTAAATGATTTTTCATTAATGGTTTCATTATACATTTTATTTAAATTTATTATATATATATATATATATATATATATTCATTAAATGTTTAAATTTATGTATATTATTTTTGTTATGTTGTATGCATAGTTATGATTAAATTTTAAATTTGCTAAGACATGTTTGCTTAATTTATATATGTTTAAACTACGCATACATTATAAAGATAATAATTAGAATGTAGAGTTATTTATAATAAAAAAATACATAAAACTTAGGCAAATAGAGAAATCCTTATTAACTATTATTATCTAGTGTAGTAGTAATTAACTAAACTATTAATTACATGTGTGGGAAAATTTTGTCTCAGAAAATTAGGTTAAGTGGGTCTATTTGTGACCTTTCTAGTCTTTTCTGAAAATTTACTTAGTGTAATTTTAAATAATCTATAAAAGTTTTGAATTATTTGGGAAAAATGTTTTGGAATGGCATAAATATTTTAGATTATACAATATCATAAATTAAATTTTTATGGATTATTTTGGATTATATTATAACGAAAATATTTTGGAAAAAAAATTGTATGGCATAAATATTAAACATTATATATTAAAATGTTTAAATAATTCATAAAAATTTAATTAATTAAAGAGTAGTTAAAATATCCCTAAATTAAATAAAACTTTATATTAAATTAGGATTACATATAGTTTAAGATATTATTTATAATTAATTATACTAGATGTAATAAATTTTATTCCATAGAAATTTTAATTATGTTTATATGATTAATTATGATAAAATATTATATTATTTTTCTCAACATGAATTAACAAATTAGAGATAATATAATAGTTTTATCATAAAAATATATGAATATGTTTGAATAAAATACTTAGTCCATAGGCAATATCTTATGTTATGTAATTCATATTTTAAGTAAGTTTTGTATTCATAAAATATGATAAAATTTAAGTCTCAATAAAATTTATCATATGTATTTTATAACATCACAACCTACAAACATATATGATATTAACATAGATGTTTTTGAACTAGTAAAAAATAACTATAAGATATAAAAAGAGAAAGTATTACTATATTTAGAGTGGCTAGATAAATATTATGTTATATATATAAAAAAAAAAAAGAACTACGATCAACTGCTAATGCTAGTATTTTGATAGAAATTAAATTTTATGAATGTTGAGAGCAATCTAATCGATTTAGTATAATATTCATAAAAAATAAAATTTCTGTTAAAATATGTGGTTTAGTCACTTTGCATGATGATATTTGTGCTTTGATGATATATGTATTTTGATGAAAGTTATTAATAAATAGTTTAAATCATCAGACAAAACACTAATTAGTATCCTAATTATGAAGTTTTCTACTATGAAACTCCCCACTATTAATAGTGTACAAGAGTATATTATGAAAATAAGAGATATTGTGGCTAAACTGTAAATTTTAGACATGACAATATAAGAATCTTTCCTTATGCATTAATTTAGGTCTTAGCAATGATTTTGTAATGACATTAGAAAATGTTTTTTATATTCTTAGTTTTTCAAAAAATTTAATTCCAATTTCAAGACTTATACAATTTGAATATTCTTTTAGTTTTTTAAATAATTTAATTGATCCATTAATGAATTGATGATCAAGTATGATCAACAAGAAAGAAAGTTAATCTTATAAATAGAAATAAATTCTCAAAATGCACATTTGGCAATAAAGGTAGAGATTAAAAAGAAAAGAAAAAGTAAAATACTTACTCAAACTGAAATAAATAAAGAATTCAAATACTTCTTTTGTAAGAAAAAAGGACATATGAAGAAGAATTTCAACAATGATTTTTGAAAAAAAGTATTTCTATTTCTTTTATAAGTTATGAATATAATATGACTAAAATTTATCATAATACATGGTAAATTGATTTTAGTTCAATAATCGACATTACGAATATTTTGCAGAGCTTGAAAAATTTAAGAAAATCAACGGAAGTTGAGCGATTTATATATTCTAAAAATAAAATAAGTTTAACCATGGAAGCTAGTAAAACATACAGCTTAATTCTTAATAATGGCTTTACAATGACTTTTGAAAATACTTTTTATATTTTTAACTTTTTAAAAAATTTAATTTCAATTTCAAGACTTGTACCATTTGGATATTCCTTTGGTTTTTTGAATAATTCAATTGATATATTCTTTTAAGTCTAAATTTGTTGAAAATAATGCATTGTCTAATGGTTTTTATCATGCTAATTTATAAAACGATACTTGTTTTAATGCAAATGAATAACATTCTATTCGCTTCAACTGTTAAAAGGATTATGTATGCTCAAATTTGTATAAGACCTGACATAATTTTCACAATTAGAATTTTGGGACGATATTAGAGTACCTCAGATATGAACTATTAAAAGATTGTAAAGAAAGTTTTAAAGTACCTTCAATGGACCAAAGATTATATGTTTATGTACAAATAGACTAAAAATTTAAAAGTGATTGGTTACTCAGATTCTAACTTCATTAACTGTGATGATTTAAGAAAATCAACATTTGTATTTATTTTTATGTTAGTTGGCCAAGCCGTGTCTTCGAAAAACATTAAGTAATCACTGATTGCTACTTCCATTATTGAGATTGAGCTTGTTTTATATTTTGAGACTACCTCTCATGAAGTATGGTTAAAAAGTTTTATATATGAGCCTAGACTTGTGGATTCGATTTTTAAGCCATTAAGGATATATTGTGACAATCTACATACTATATTCTTGGTTAAAAACAATACAAGTGAGAGTCAAAAGAAATACATTAACATCAAACACTTAACTATCAAGGAACTTGTTAAGGAAAATTAAATAATTATTGAGTACGTGAGCACTGAGCTGATGATTGTAGATCTTTTAACAAAATAATGCTACTATCAGAGTTTAAAAATTATTTAGTTTATATGAGACTTGGTTTCATTATGTAAATTTATCTATGTGTACATATTGTTATTAATGAAACTCTAATTATTTGTTTCCTAATAAAGCGTACAGATTTATTTGAAAAATAATATATTTGTATTAGATTTAGAATAAACATGAGATTTATTTATTAAGTTAAAGTCATTTTATTAGATCAAGAATAAATATATGATTTATTCATTAGAATTAATTATCACATTAAAGTGATAATAAGAAACATGATACATCTATAATACATAAAAGAGAAGTTGTTAGTTTTAATAATTTATCGTTATAATTTATATATTTTATTTTTTGTGTATGAGAATTTAAAATTTACGATTTAAATGAGAACATATAAGTTATAAATTTATAAAATATTAAAGGGTCATAAAGCCATTAAAGAAAAAATTTGTAATTTTCAACTCATCGTCCTTAAATTGACTATAATTCTTTATTATATTCTTATAATTTTAAAATTCAAATTCAAAACTTACAATTGCAGTATTGAATGATCATAACACCTTTATAAGTGCAAGTTTTTTTTTATAAAAAAAAATTTATAAATTGAAAAGTGTTTTACTTTGTTAGTATTTTTAAACTCGAAATTTTTATTATATACCATTTTGAGAGGATTTATAGGATTTAAAGAATTTAAAAAATTTTGATAACAATTAAAAAATATTTAAAAATAGCAACGAAAGTGATGACAAGAGATTAGTTATTCACAATTTTAACATTTAATTTATAATTTTTACGAGCAAATAGCTAACCCAAGGATAAACACTCAGGCTTGGTATCAAAATATGAAATTTTTAAATATTTTAAATAAAAATCTTTAATTATAAATGTATTTTTCATTAGCTAGCTGGTGATAAATGGAATCCTAGGCCCTAGGGGAGTTGATTTATCAAAGTTCAATCACATTCCAAATCTTACACGTTCAGTCAAAAACAAAAACCTTGAGGGTCGCAACATCTTTAAATGACTTTTTGTTTATTCGTAACTCTTGTTTTATGAGAAGCAGCTTGCTTGTTGTTGTTGACATTTGGCCCTGGCCTATTAATTTACTTGAGATCTTTGGTTCGTGTTGTGTCGGTGATTTGGGGTCTGTGCCATTAATCTGAGCAAGTACCATTTTCCTGCCTCTTCTTTCATTTCTTTTTAACTTTACTGTGCTTCTTCCCTCTTCTAGAAGTGTCATGGCTGAATCATTACATAAAATGGGGAGTTTCTAATCAAGAATAAGTTAATTGTTGATAAAAACTATGTGTGTGTGTGTATATATATTTTACATTTAACTTTAAATATATACTAATATTACATTCTTATTTAATATATTTTTTACTTTTTATAAAATTTCAACTGATTTTCTAGAATCGATCTATTAAAAATCAAAAAAATTTATTTAAAACTCAAATTGAAATTTACTTGAATCCCATAAAAAGATTACAGAGAGGCGTGCATGCATCGATCATCAACGAAAAAATGAAAACGGTTCTCAATGCTGTCTGCAAATGAAATGACGATGTTTCCTAGAAAGGAAATATAGCATTGGCATTGACCATAGTAATTATTTTTAATGTTTTTGACTTTTAATTTTGCTTGATTTCAATGGTCATTCATTGACTCTTTAATTACTCCTAGCCCGGAGCAAATTCCCACTACAGTCTACAGCGCATTTCTCAACACCAATATTATTTAACGTCGTTCTTATTAATTTCATCCCTTTATAAATATTCAACTCCACGCCTTTCCCATTCTTATCCTTTCAGTTTCATGTACGCTAAGTTTTAGAACTTTTGAAAAATGTTGAAGTGTCTCAGTTTCTTCATCCTCGTTTTACTTTTATTTTCAACTACTGAAAGCAGGCTGATTTCAAGCACTTATGGGCAAGAATCTAGCCCTTCAGATGCGCCATTTTCTTCCAATCCTACTGCGTCAGTGCCTGTAAGTTTGTTATTATTAATTCTTCATCAACAACTGTTGGTTTCTTTCTTGGTTGTCAGCAATGATTATTTGTTTATGTATTTTGGTTTTGGAGGTTTCGAGCATCGACAGTGATGACTGCTCAGTGCTGGGAAGTGAAGAGTGTTTGTTGACGAAGTCCTTGGTTTCTCACACAGACTACATCTACACACAAGACATCAATGGACCTTGATTTTGTTTGTCATAATTTCTATTACAATTAATTAGTTAGTATTAGTTTTGCATCGATTGCAGAAGTTAATATTTTGTTTTGATTAAAGAAGGAATCAAGTGATTTGATAATGCGACATTGTGTGTGTATATTATGCTGCTGCTCTAATATGGAAACACTGTAATTTAACATTGAAGAATCACTGCAATTTAACGTTGTGTATGAATATTATGCTGCTGCTCTAATATGGAACACTGCAACTTAACATTGAAGAAACAATGGCGACGTGCATTTGAGGATTACCAGTTTAGCCAAGCCAACCCAGCAAGATTATGTTAATCAAGAAATTGCAATAACTATATTATCAATTCGATTTTTATTTCATATTAATCCAGTGAGAATATGAAGAGGAAAAAAAATTGGGAACATATCTGCTCAAAAGAAATTTGCTTTGTTGTTGGAGTCAACGAAGAGAATATGAATTGATGATGGTATGCATTCACAACATGCATATAAAACAGAAAGACCATTTGTTTTACTCTTTTGTTTTTTTGGATAGAGGGTTATGAATTCAACAGAAATTGGGGGCTTGCAGGCATACTGGGGTCCAAGAACAATCCCTCATCACCAAGGGCCTAATCTTTTCCTTCCAAGATTTTGATTCAATTGAAAATTTGATGCAAGGTATCTTCCGCTAGTTCATCTCCAATTTTGTGCCTGAACTTCTTGTTGATATTTGAAGGTAATATTTAATTTTTTTCCCCAGTTGTGATAGTCCTTTTTTCTTATTCTTCTCCATTTTTGTTTCTCAGTAAATTGCGTTGATGCGTATTAGCGCAAACTTGACAATATTTGTGACAGAATTCAAAAGTTCTTGTACTGGTTCTAAAAATCCACAGATTTGCTGTATGCAGTAGTACAACATTTAGAGCAGAAGAAACCGGATACAGTGAGGGTTTATTGGATATCTCATGATGTGCAAAAGCATTGTTGTTGTTGTTGTTGTTGGTTTTTTTTTTTTTTTAATAAATTGTTGCATAGAATCTACATGGTCATTGTTATAACCTAGGGTATTTTGTTTACACTTCTAATTTCTCTGGTTTATATATGATATGTTCTTTCAATCTTCTAGAAGTTACATGGTACTGTTGCGAATTTGGTGGTAGCTTTCTTCTAGAAAACAAGCCATCATCTTTGTTATTAACCTTTTTGTTCCTGGTATACTTCTTAATCTGAAATACAGAGATTTTGCTTTACATCTCCAAACTCCTGTCAATAGATGCAGTTCTTCCACTTCAATGTCTGCTATCGCTTAATCTAATCAAGTCATCAATATTGATTGTATTTTCCTATTTTCTTAAGGCTCACCGGAGCTTTACTTTTTGAGAAACGTAGTGTTAGTACTTTGTCACCTTTACAGAATAATGTAGCAGAACTGCAGGAGCAGTATTGAGTCACCTGGACAGAATAGAATTTTCTTTAAAGTGAATTATACAACCATGGCAACGTTATGATCATGTTGTTATTTGCCTTATCCAGATGGATTAATATGTGTTTTAGTATTAAGTAGTACTCTTAATATATCTATAATAAAAAAAAAAAAGATTGGTTATTGCCAGAATTGATTCGGCAGAAATCAACACAATCCTCTGGAATGCAGAGATCTCTAATGAAGTTTACAAACGGGCATATAGACTAAAAGAAGGGTTCTTTTCAGGTAACACCTGATGCGTAGTGTCACGCTCCGCCAGTCCAAAAGGTAAAAGTCTTGCAACACTCACTGATTTAAGCGTACTCGGCCATGAGAGGATGCTTCTCCAATGTTGGCGATTTTTCTAGAATTGTTCGAAACACTCTAGAACTTTTTGGAACCTTCCAGAACACTTTGAAACTCTCTAGAACATTCCAAAACACTCTAGAATGTTTTAGAACTCTTTACCATATTTTGGAAGTCTCTAGAATACTCCGAAAAACTCTAAAAAGTTGAAGAAATGACTAAATCAACTAGAACACCCTAAAGTTTCTAGAACAGGCAAGAATGTATAATTTAGTCTAGAATGTTTTATGTAAATATCTTGTAAAAAATTTTAAAGAAAGATTTGTAGCCACACATTTGTTGGCATAGAGGCCTATAAATAGAAGATGGCCTCATTTTGTTAAGCATCTTAAGGAGCTTAGAGTTCCAATAGCACTTTAAAAGCCTTACATTGTAACAAAGCCCTCTTGTGCAATAAAACCTTCTTTGCTAGTAAATACTCTTGTGGATTGTTTGCTCTGTGCATGCACACTCTTTAACCTTCCTCTTGAGCTCGTGAGCAAATTATTAAGGCTTATTTAACAACTTATCGAGGAAAGTTGTCCAAGTGCTGCACGGATGAGCTGTGCTAAAGATTAACCCTGTGACAGTAGACTCCAGTTGACGACAGCCAAATTGGCGACAACAATGCAGGCTTGGCTGTACCAAGTAGGCAGGCATTGATGCCCTCACACAAAGCTAAAAACAGTAAATGGTTTTTCAGTGGGTAAGCTTTTGAAATGTTTTGCTTGTTATAATAGTTATTTGTATGATGAGCCAATACCACCAGCACCTCCACCAGCATTTGTCTTCTTTCCACTGTCATTGTGTTGTGGCCAACACTGGACTATCTATTGGGCCTCCCTTTGGTGCTTACCTATTCTAATTATTCTTCTTCTTACCCTTGCAATAATTTTGCTTCCTTCTTATTGCAGTTAAATAGTTTGAGTTTGACTCTCTTATCTCTCTATTTATATTTATTTTAGTTTCCTCCGTTTTTTCATCTGATCTTTATTTCAAGTGGAAATCTATAGTCAGAGTTGGTGGGGTTTTGAAAATCATTAACATATGAAGTCATGATTGAGTCTTTGATCTGTCTGTAATGGACCATTTTCAGATACCATTTTCACACATATTGCTCTACCTTCACAATGTATATACGGCGAGAAAATGTGCTTACATTTTATTGGGATTATTTCATATTCATGTGAATGTGAAGGTATGATTATAATCAAGCTAATTAAAATGAAACAGTTAAAAGCTGTTATTGCATGGTGTGCTGTTCATCTCATACATGATCTCAAGGGATAGGCAAAGCGAGATTAGCAACCACAAACTTAAAGAAAATAAGAGTAATTATTGTGAAAAATATTCCATATCTCAATGAAGCAAGTCTACCGAATTTGTAATAGATTGGCTTGTGGATTCAGCTCTGAGATATGCAGTGTTACAGGGGATCTCTTCCGGATCGCTCAGAGAAGCACTAGTGTAAGGACCGCTGATCTGAAGTTCGGTCAGCATTTGGCGAAGATCAGAAGCTTCTTCTTTGAGCCTTGCATTCTCTTGGAGAACGCGGTCATGGCACTCTGATACATAATTCAACTTGCCTATTAGATTGTGATTTTCTGTTCGAAGTCTTACCACTTGTGACCAAAGCTCATCTAGATGCTTCTGTTTCCGCATCCTAGACCTGCGAGCAGATTCTCTGTTCGAAATCATTCTCCGCTGCTTCCTTTCATCTATGACTCTGAGTTGTTGTTCCTCAGATTCATCAGAAGTTGAGTTATTGCTGAGACTTGAGGACTGAGTAGTCATGAATTCATGGCCTGGTGGAGGGATAAGAGAGTTTGGTAAGTTGCTCAAAAGCCTGTTGAGATGGTAGTTTGACATGTTGGCATGCATCATGCCAAAATTTGCTGGTAGTGGAACTGCATTTTCTGGTGCTACGTAGTACTGGATTCCTGTCATCTCACCTGGAATCATGGCTAGATTTTTAGGACAATGATATGCTTCTAAGGTTTTTGTATTGAAGAGATTGCCGAGACTTGAGAAGGCACGGAAGGACAGGCTGAGCAATGAGGGGATTTTATAGGATGAAAAAAGCTGATGAAGTGGGTAGAATATGAGCTAGGAGCTTACATTACGTGAGCTAACACAAGCAGCTGATTGAAAACAAAAGATTATGGAAATGCCACTAATGAATAATGTTTCTTTTATGTAGGTCGAATATGCATTGAAATGTACCTATCTCTATCCATTTCTTATGCTTTGCATCACCTTTTTAAAGCAATGGATGACGTTCTCGTCAATCTAGATGCATCCATAGAATGAATGCTTTTATGTGTATGTGTATGTGTATGTATGTATGCTTTTATGCATTAACATGCATCCATAGAAATTCAGATTTGAATACTCATTCATAACCAGATATAATTTTTCCTAGAGAAACGAAATATATTTATATATAATAGAGGTTAATGTATTGATGATGTGGTGTTGTCATGATTTATTTAACTCAATTTCAAGGGAGAGGTTTTGATCTTCTGAAAAGCTTGGAAATTTCGGAAACATGTTCAAACTATACATATATATTTATATATATAGTCTTCCAGCCAATGGAGCTGTAATGTGACAGATGACGCAATGAAGTTGAGTTTAAAAGGTGAATGTTATTTAAATAAAAGCTTAACGAGTTTCAATGATAAATAATATTCTTAATGTAACTATGATAAGAGTCATTAAGCACTTAAAATGGGTTAACGTCAAATACCTACAACCAGCAGTCTCATTCTCTAATTCTGTTAATAAAATGAACTAAATCATAACAAGAAAAATTCTATGCAGATTCCGTTAATTCTGACCTTGTGATTATTTGTTATTATTGTTATCGATTATACTTGGCTGCCTGCCTTGCTTCCTTCCTCACCTCTAATTCTAAAAGTGCTTTTACTGTGTATGAAGCTTTTGAATGGAAAATCTATTATCACCATACAACATTTTTCTACAAGTATCTGTCCTAGATTTACATGTTTCCTCTCTCTCTCTCTCTCTTTCTTTTTTTGGCTGCTAAAGCGTGATGTCCATGTACAAATTTAACCAGTATGAATTATCCCTCAACATAATTTTCTTTTTATTAGTAATACGACATGTATAGGATTCTTTTTTAACCCTTATGTCATTGATTAGGCAACTCCAGAGTCAAGATCATGGTAGAACAATAATGATGATGATGATGATGATGCACGCATGGAGGAGTACTATTGTACCAAGGGAATTATTCTCAGTGGATTAGTTTTCTAGTCTATTGCGTTTGTCATTCCTTGATCACTTATTAGCAGTTGACAACTTTCTCTTCATATATAAATAATTCCTACATATTCTATATGCATGCCATGCCTTACCAAATCAAAGAATAATGGCAGTATCCCATCACTCAAAGAGTAGTATAACCAGTTATATATATTCCTGATTATATCTTCATTTATTAATAGTATTATATCGTTATTTATTAATGCACTATTAATGTCACTAATCTTATCTCATCGAGGCCCACTTGCAATATAATAATTTAAGTCAGAGATTAGATCAGAAAAGTTATGGCAAATCTCAGAGGCAAAAGCAGCAACTTGCCGACGCAAATGATTTAATTATTTATAGTATTTATTAATGCAGTTCAAATATTCTATCCACAAGACAGACTTTTGAATTTCCTTTGGCATTCATGAATATATAATATAACGCAGTTTAGGTGATTCCCCACTACTGAAGTTCCCTGCAGCCTCTAAATTCTTTTGGACGACTAGATAAGAATTTGGGATTATTAAAGTTGCCATGAAACTATACTAATTAGGATACTAATCATGTGTTAATTTGCAATTTTGTTATCGAAGAAAGAGCCCTGAAACGTTCCGGTCTGATGGTGTAGTGGGGTCACCTGGCAAGCAGAACAGTGGGAGATGTTGCACTAGAATTGCTCTTTGTTTTTGTTTCTATATCATTTTATGATTTTTTTTTTTTTAAATAAGACAAGAAATAGAGCAATTTAAGATAGATTCATTTACTTATTGTAAATTTAAGTTATTAATTATGAATTTGATACATTGTTGTTAATACATCCATAGGAAAATATGTTTTTTTTTTTTGTGTGTTTTAGTGTGTTCATTTACTAATAATATTTATTACCCATTGATTGATGTTGCATGAAATAATACAAAATTCAAACATCATTTGATAAATATAAATTAAGAGTGATTGTTTTTTCACCATTTGTCAAACTGACATCATGTTAATACATAATTTACGAATTTAAGTTGAAAAAAAATAATGCAATCAATAAATAAATAACACACTACTGTTAATTGTGTTGGAATTAAATTTAAAATTTTTGAACAGATGAATTTGTTTATGATACTATTAATGATTTCAGTAATTATATCATACAAATTTATTTACAATTAAATAAATAAATTTTTATATTCAAAATATTACTTATATTCATCACGTTTTAAAAAATATTTAGTTATAATTATAAAAAAATTATTTAGTATTTTAATAGATAATACTGTAAATATTATAAAAATATATTAAATAGATGATATAATTATAATATTTTTAGACATTCAATAATAGTATTTGATTAAAATTTTTAATTTTTAACATAATTATTAAATAAATCTTATTAAAATTAATTTTTATTTGACACAACTCGAATATAACTTGACACACAAGAATCCAAATTGTGCCGTCTAATATAAAGAATTTGAAAAATGAATTAATAAAGCTTTAATACATGTAATCTACGGTATCCAAAACAAGTTGGCATACAAGACAGCGATTGAGACACTGAAAATTTCGCAGGAAAAAAGATGCACATAATTGAGATGGGGCAGTGGCTAGAAACGGTGGCATGTGGGTTCCCTAGTAGGTGCCATTTGTGCAAGGGCATCGATGAATAATTACTTAAATGAAATGTTATTCCATCATTTAATTTCAGGTGCAAAATGTATCTGGGCAAATTCAGATTTCCCACTAATTTGTGACTAGGTGATCCGGTTATTCCATTTGCAATTTGGTACTACCACAATCAAATTCACTATCGGAAATTATTATCCATCAGTTGTAGCAACATGATCCTCTGAAGCTTATAAAAGAAAGTAAAAATTGTTCTTTCCATAATTCTAGAAGTCGTATGCCAATCGAACCCCAACATGCATCTAACGCATGAACCTATACATATGTAGGATTCTTCTTCTGCCAACCATTATACATATATACATAAATTTTTAATTTTAATTGACAACGAATGAATATTATACTTTGATTTGATTAATCGTTAGCTCAGTGGAGGTTCAAAATTCTTGCTAGCCATGGTCCTACCCATTAAAGAAAACAACAAAAGATTTAAAGAAATTCAAACAAAAAAGAAAAAAAAAAAAAAGTGGCATATGACATTTGCTTTCTTTCTTTTCTTTCTTTGCTTTCATTCTTTGTCTCCATTTCATACATGCACAAGGGCCTAGGCTATTGTAGCTACATAGCTATCGTGAAAATGCAGACGCACAGAGATAGAAAGAAGAGAGAGCACCCTAAAGGGTGACCTAAGTGCCGGGTACGGACGGGGACTCGATTTAACAGCCAAGCACTTTTAACAGCATTTGGGAAGGCAACAACCACATGAAATTCGCCAATTTTCAAGCGTATGATTGTGGAGAGTGGGTCTATTTTGTGCCCCACCGATTTTATCATTTGCGCAACCTGTCAAGTCGACCCAAAACATGCGCCCCCCCACAACTCTCTCTCTTCGCACACGCTTCTACATTTTCCAAGTTCAATTATGTTAGGTTTGCCTGCAACAGTCGTTAAAACTTTCTGATGGGCGGTTTAATTTCATCAAATAATTGAATTGATATACGGCCGGTCTACCTCTAGTTTTGCCACCAGTCAAATACCAGGAAGCTAATAAGTCGTCTCATTTTGTACATTGGTTGTACGACAAAATGTGAAAGCCAATTAATGATTTTGCGTGGACATCGATCCAAGATAACACGATTTCATCTCATTAGTCCAGAGATCACTAGATAACGTCAAACATTGTTCTTTCATTATTTATTAATTAATTCCTATACACGCGCGCGCGTGCATGCTGCATCCAATGATAAATTATTAATATTTTATACCATAGATTATTTCTAATATTGGCTCTAGACATTACTCATCAAATGATTGGACAACTGAATTTATTTTTCAGGTTGATGCCTGACACGAGTCTTCTGAAGATTCCGTGTTGCCGTCGGCCAGCCACATCATTAAACACATGCTTTCAAGTCCTTTTTTTTTTTTTTTTTTTGTATTAAGTACTCTATTTTTTTAATTTTTTAATTTAAAATAAATATATATACGTAATATAATTTAAATTTTTAATTTATATTTTAAAATATAAAATTAATTTATATATTTTAGTAAAATATAATTTTAATTATTTATTATTTATTATTTATTATACTGTATATTATTATTTTATTAAAAAGTTAGTAAAAAATTTAAATAATATTTTTTTAGGATTTCAATCTTCGGTACTGTCACCTGTATGCACTCACTCCACTTCCTCCCCACCCAAACTACCCAATTCAATTTTCTTCCAAATTCTTTCCTGAGGTCATCACATAATTTGCTTTGCCATTGGTTCAATTTGGATAAGCTCGTTATGTCACCTTCTTCTGCTAAATTTCCTGATCCCCACAACTTATAATTTTGTAATTTCATAGGATATGCATATGTATTTTATTATTATTTTATTTTAAAATTTTCTCGTAATATTCAGACACATATACATATATATTTTAAAATCTTCTCGTAATATTTTGTTCATAGCACATGTATAGGGAAGGTGGGTGTGCTTCCTCTATAATAATAACATCATTAATAATATTAATAACTAGCAAGCATGCTTGTCCTTACTCAGACAAATTTATTAAATTAAGATCATAATTTATTATTGAATATAAATATTAAAGTTATTTATATTTTATTAATTTTTTTTAATTGAAATACTTAATCTTTGTAATCCTTCAAATTAGAGTTAGACTAGAGTTAAACCAAGTTTTAAGAAATTTTAAGAGTTTCTTCACTTGATTGTAGATTGGACATGTATATATTTCTCGACGAAGAGGAGATGGGATATGATTGGTTGCCATCATCTTCTTCCTAGTATAAAACCCTAAAATCAGTAAATGTTGCCAATCTTGCTACCAGTAGACGTGCCACAATGATCAATCTTTATCCATTCCATTCCTAATATCATATAATCTATTTATAAATTAATCAATATTCAAACACGAATGTCCACGTCTCTCCTTTGTAAATTTCAATCACGATGGCTTAATCCAATTGATTGAAAGACCTAAGCTCCATCGATCAACAAGCTTTCCGGTAAATCATAGGTCCTATTTCTAGTGATCGCATGCCGTTGTGCGTACGTGTATCTGTTTTCTAAAAATGAACGCTGGTTGCAAGAGATACAAACAATAATATAATAATATTCATTATATTATTAATATAATATATAATTTTAAATTATATTTTATTTAAAATATAATTTAAATTATTTATCATTAAATATATTACACGTCATTATTTTATTAAATTAAAAAAATTAAAAAAAATCTTTAACTCTTGATATATGCCACAATGCTATGATATATTCATGAAACCCTCTAAATTTTATTATAACTAAAATTATATCTATCAGTACTTCTTCAAAACGTACCGCAAATATAAAAAGCATTTTCAGTTGCTGCAAAACATGCGAGCGAGAAAATGTGAATATGTCCTTGCAAGAGAAGTAAAGCTAGCCATTAATTTTACTTTCAGTTTTTGCAGTTCACTTCGACTGCATACTTTTTGAATTCGGATTATGTTGAAAGAAGTGGGTAGTGGGAGAATTCCGGGTTAATCATTTCAGATGTACTATTTTGTTGACCAAATCCAAATGGTTGTGCAATAATATATGTATTGTTCCAAGAAATTGGCCCCTGAATTAATTGCATCCCCTGGCATATACACCCGCTCTTTCACTTTGCCAAAATATCATCTCGGAGCAAAGAAAGTAGTGCTAATTCAGAGGGCAAATTAAAGCCACTCGTCAGAGGCAATGCCATAAACTTAAGGTCTACGGTGGCAATGAGTGCTTTTTTCATTGCATCTGGGGAGACTTTACCCCCACTGCCTTCCCCATTTTTAAATGGGACGACTTTCTTTTGTTTTCTTTTGTATTTCCTTCCTTTCTTTCAAAGACCCATGTTCATATACACGTGTGTATACACGTACACTCAACATAGTATCACCAAATTATCAAGGTTGTTTGTCTATAAATAATTCTACATGCCTTTCTCTCTTTTTTTTTTTTTTTTTCAACTTTCAGTCTTGTGGTATGTTGTCGCTATATAATGCTGTGTCAATGACCTGGTCCATTTATCTTCATATACATACTACTATTTATTTTGAAATTACAGTGATTGCTATGTTTATTTTCTGAGTATTATCTCTAATTTTTTATTACATTCATCTATCAATAGAATAGAGTAATTAATTATTTGAAAATTTTGTTATCTAACTAATAATTATTACATTATTTAAAATTATTTTTATATTTAAAATGTATAATATTACTCTCAATTATTATAATTAATTTGATATCTCATTCCTCGTTAAAAAAAAAGAATCTTAATTATTTTTATTTTTCGTTGAAAAAAAATTAACTAATTACTCTACTAAAATTTTTACCGGGAACAAGATTTAATCACAAATATTTATATTTTTATATTATTATAAAATATTTTACTAATTGAATTAAGTTATACGTGTCTACAAATTGTAATATATATTTTCATAGTTAACTGAAAACACAAAACAACGTTAATTATATTACTATATTACAAATTGTATTAAGCTACAGAAGTTTTCTTTTTATTCAATATGAGCTTTTGCTCTCAAATGAACTATTAAAAATCTTTTTAATTATAAGGAATTGGCAGCCAAGTTGCTTGCTACAATTGAGGATTAAAATTTTAAGAGAGGAATTAAATTTATAAATTAATGGGGGTTAACCAAGAGAATAGACAGAGGGTGATTAGAAGGAAGAATAAAGTGTGGACGATGCATCAATGAGATTTTCGTTATGTGACTTGTGTCATTCAATATGTTGATCACTTTATCTTAAAAAAGATTGTCAAAGGATTAAGCGACTTAAACTATTGACAATATAAAGCATCCATTAATGGGTAAGAATCCGTTAAGTACTTAATTTTTTAAATTAAAAGAAAACATAAAATTTCATTCATTAATTCTCGTTATTAATCCTTGTCAACTGATCAATCTTCTCAATTGTTGGACTACATGCTTTTCAGCTTGAAACCAATTTCACAGTTTTCAGGCTTACTAAATATAACACTAATGAGATAAGAGTATCAGCAGCTAAAAGAATTGCTTCGTATAACTGATTGATAAAATTCTTTTGGAGCATCATTTTGATTGCAGCGGGACCTTGTTACGAGCCTCGGCAATGAGATCAAATGATTCGAAGTTCATAAGAAATTGCAGTAGCTAGTGAGCGAACAAATACAGGATTGAGCAATCAATTAATTTAGTGTAAACTAGCTTATTAGAGCAAACTAGTTCCGAGCGCTTAGAATTCTGTTTATATTAAGTGCGGATATCTTTTTTACCTTAATATTTTTTCATTTATCGATCCATCTATACAATCTACTAGTTAAAACTTTAAAATGAAAAAAAGTACTTAAAATTATTAACCTCTCAATTTTTCTAATTTTAAATTGTAGAGATGAATGGTTTAGAAAGCATAACTCATAATTTTAATTTTCTTCAAATAGTTTCACCATTGATATAATTATTGCATTAATTGAACAGGTCACTATGTGAAATCCATTCGTCTAATTATTGCAATTATTTTACTGATAATTATGTAAAACATTCATATTCAGTGGGCTGTCATGTCTACACTTTGCAATTAATTGAACTCTAATTAACAATCTTGGGTTGCAAGGACGTATGTAACCATGAAATTTTAGAACTTTCACCCGTTAGAAGAAAACCTACAAATTCAAAGTAAGGAATGATTCTATGTATATTTGGAAAATTCACTTATTGTTAGTTACTTGGAATAGAATTCTGATATAAAGCACTAGAGGTCTTCGTTCAAGCATGTTCAAGTAATACCTACCTCCATTGCCAACGATGAACAACAATCAATTAGCCTTTTACGATTAAACGAAAATGATTCACTTGCAAGACAATCCACTTTTGCATAAAGCTAGAAAAATGTGACCTCAAATGCACTTCATAAAATAATGTTAATGACCCGAGCTGCATCGTGATTCCTGTAATACAACTGATGAACTAGTCACTTCAAGGAAAAAGGAACAAATCCAGCAGATTAATGTACAGTTTCCAAAAAAAATGGGCTGACACACCATGTCTATGGATTTGAAATTTTTCTCTAAGATGATTTCTTGTTTGTTATTGTCTAGTTTTGGGTATATCTGAGAATCTCGTAAGCCCATTGAGCCATCAACGACATGCCCCAGCACCTTGTAAGACTGCAACATATGACCACAACTCGAACTTCATATTACTTTGCAATTTTCACCCCACAACTTTGCAGTTTCCGCCCCGTAGAATCAGATACTAATAATAGATCCACCAATACCATACCATTCAGTTACCCAGCCGACCGAGCATTAAATAGTCCCACAACAAGGAGTGAAGTGGGGCTAGACGGCCTGGATACGTTGATAAACCAATTCCAAGCCCAACCCCAGCTGGAGTTGTGGCCGAGAAGAAGAAACCAAGGTTGCTTTCATCTTTACTTCGTATTCAGCCTTTAAAACGCAAATCATCAAAAACAAAACGTAAGTGTGGCTTAAGACGATTAGCTAGGGTTTTCAATAAGTTATGACTAAACCTGAGGCATGCATCCGCCAAGACCCATTCCCTCGTAGAGTTGGTGGAAGCAAAACTACAATTCCCAACATTATTGAATTACTCAATCTAAGAGTTTTAGCCCTATTTTATAAATGGATGTGCTAAATTTTTACTGAATTTCACATAAGTGAGAGAAATTCTTTATTAATTTTATCACATAATCATATTTTAGACTAATATATCTAGACTTTTCATTATATATTTTGCTGTATATTTGTGATAAAATGACTTGACTATCCCATGTATAGATATTGTTGATGCACTTTTTGAAATCAATAGGATTTCTAATAAAAGATCTATTAACCACTTTGCCCCATTTCTTCTTGTTGCCAGAGTAACAAATTTTGATTCTATAGTTAAGTGTGTCATACATGTTTTTTTTTTCTTAGATTTTCAAGACATTGTACCTTCTCATAAAGTAAATACTCATTTTTTAATAAACTTATTGTTTCTCACGTTTAATATCCAACTAGCATCTGTTTTATCCTTTTAATATGCAAAGGAACTTAGAATATTATAAGTCAAGATCTTTTGTTTTCTTAAGATAACCAAGACCTCTTGCTTGGGTTACTTGTAAACTTGCTTAGTTTACTAACTACAAAGATATATTATACAATCGATAGCAATTGCATACTCAAGTTGTGCAACTGCTATTTCATAATTCTTGACCAATTTTATATTTACATCAAATAGAGTATTTACATCTTTAATATTCAAGTGATTAAATGTGTCTAACACTTTTTGTATATAATGCAATTGACTAGGTGCATAACTCCTATTATTTTCTTTAACTTCAACTCAATAACTCCCAGTATGTAACAACATGGTATTTATCATCTTAAGAAAGATTTTATTTTTTCTTTTTTTGCTAAACTATTTTGTTCAGATGACTGTGGTGTAGAACATTAATGTATAATAACATGCTCCTTATAGAAAATATTAAAAACATATGAAAATTATTCGCCTTCTCTATCATTTTTAAAAATTTTTAATTTTTCTTTCTAGTTAGTATTCTACCTCTGCTTTAGAACATTTAAACCCACTAAATGCCTTATCTTTAGGCTATACTAAATACAAATAAGCGTATCTAGAAAAATTGTTAATAAAAATAATGAAATATCTATTTTCTCTTTTAGTTAACATACTATTTAGTTCACAAATAATAAATTATACAAGATCTAACAATGTAGATATTCTTTGAATGCTTTGAAAAAGTTTCTTAACTATTTTAAATTTAACACAAATTCCACATTTTTTAAATTTTGCCAGCATCACAATCAATTAGACCATATTTAATCATTCTGTTCATTATAGAAATACCAATACATGCTAATTTACCATGACACAAAGAAATAGAGTCAAGTATATAAGCATAACAAATATTTTTATTATTGTTGTTAACAATACGAAACTTAACTATTTTCTCACTGCAATAATCTTTTCTAATAAAAGTATTATTTTGGGATAAAATTAAGTCCTTGATTCACACAAAGTTTCAATCTCAAGACATTCCAAAAGATCTCAGCTAATTAAATTCTTATTCATATCAGGCACATGAAATACATTTGCTAAAATAATTTTCTTTCCAAAAGTAAAAATGAGTTTCACATTTCTTTTGCTAATCACTTTAAAGTGTACTTCAGTTTTTATTTATATCTTTTATCCATCAATGACATCTTAGTAGGTCTTAAATAATTATTTATTATAGGAGACATAAATAGTGGCACATGCATCATACCACCATTATAAAATTTTGCCTTAAACAACATTGATTTCACTCACAACAACAATAATCTTTTCTTTTTGAATGGAATTCATCTTTACCTCTTCATTTAACTTCTTTTGAAACTTGTAATTTTAGGCATAATGCCCTGGTTTGTTACAAACAAAGCATGGCCTATTGGCCTTTTTATTATTGTGGGATTTTTTTTAATTTTCTAATCTTCGAACCCAAATTCTGGTACTCTTTCTACTGCATTTAGAATTGTTCATGACATTGGATTTTAAAGTGCTATCATAAGAATTTTTAACCTTATCTCTTGTTATTGATTCTTCTGTAATTCAAAGATATTTTTAAGTATGCTTTAAAGGAAAAAAAATCATTGGATTTGTGAAGAATCTTCATCTTATAAGCTTTCCATATTGTTGGTAACTTTTGCAATGATAACTTGACAAGTCTTAGGATGTTTAATTTTCATAACCCTTAGTTTGTTAAGAATAACTTATAACTTATACATTTAAGGGGAAATAGGTTTATCATCAAGTATTTTGAAATTAGAATATTTGGAAATTAAAATTTTTTTTGTATCTTTCTCTTCTACTTTATATTTGAATTCTAGTACATTATAAATCTCCTTTATAGTTAGAGTGTTAGTGTATAGATCATATAGTCAGTTTGAAAATGCATAAAGCTACAACATTTGAGTTCATCTTCAAGTTGTTTTTGTTGTTTAGCCTTCAAATGATTAGTGTCTATTACAGTAGGTTATGGAACCAGTTCCAAATTTGGAATCAATATGGAGAAAATCTTCAAAGCAATCAACAAGAACTTTAATTTGTCATGTCAGCGAGTAAAGTTTGTTCTATTAAAACAATACAACTTGACCATATCTTGATTCATTAGTTTGATGGTGACAACAAAAGTTTCAGTCTGGATGGTATAAATAATGCTTTAAGATTGGTCGAAAAATTTTGTTGATGGAGACTTGAAACGCAAATAAATTTTGCTAAACCTTAATTTTTATTTCCCCCCCCCCCCCCCCCCCCCTCCCTCTTGGATTGATGTCTCACCAAAAA
The DNA here is from genome assembly GCA_032401905.1 of Swietenia macrophylla. Taxonomy (NCBI): domain Eukaryota; kingdom Viridiplantae; phylum Streptophyta; class Magnoliopsida; order Sapindales; family Meliaceae; genus Swietenia; species Swietenia macrophylla. Next base: position 3,758,838 of record CP135584.1, on the reverse strand, counting down.
ATTGCTTCCAAAATATGACAAGTCTTAATGATCTTGGTGCCAAGCAACAGTGAAGAATTCACAAAGAAATAAGAACACAATATTTAATTTTTGGATAAACAAGAAGAAAAGAAAAACTTATGTTTTTGTTGTATTTTGAAGTCATCACTTGCATTATATTTATAAATATGTATAGACATTTTTTTATGATATCTCTTTATTTACATTTATTAAATTAAGTTTAAATTTAATTAATAGTATAAATTAAATCAAAATATGAAACAACACATTAAAAAGTCATTATTGCTCAATTAAATCATGGCCTAGAGCCACGATTCTAACCATGGGGCTACGGCTAGAAGACATAATGTGGTAAGTGCCTCGACTCCCCAAGCCTCTGCCTTGGGTTTGTTTTCTGGAGTGTTTGGGCACCGTGGCCACCGTGGCTTCTGACTTTAACACATATAATCATGTATTCTTCCATGTATACATGTCTTCTTCCATGCATAATTTATATTTAAACAAAAACCCAACAGTCCTCTATTACTTCTTCTAATAGCTAGTGATATTCATGTCCCTGTTTCACAGTCTCCAATTATTGCTACTATAGCTTCACCTCTTCTCTCTACATAGAAGCGCTAACTTACATTCAAATGGCTAAAAATAACAACTTAAATGGTATCAGCACTATTTTTTATAGTAATTTTTAATATTAATTTATACAATATTTGATGTATGTGGGTGCGCGCAATCAATGTATTGCAGCTATGGAAACAACGTCACAAAAAAATAAAAATTAGAAAATAGAACGTTGAATTCAAAGGGGTGAGCCTTGAGGAGCAAGCAATTCAAAGGGGTTGATTTTACCAAGTAAATGGATAATGGTCAGCGACAATATTTAAGAAAAAGGTTTGTTTTTGTACTAATTGAACGGATAATGGTCGGCGAATAATTAAGAAAAAGGTCATCATTCACCCTTGTAAGGCATGCTTTGAGTAGAACGATTATTATTATTGGTTGAATAGAAAATTATTTAAAAATAATTAATATTTGTCAACCATTTTTTCACATTCCTGATCTAAAACATTTGTGTCATGGTGACGTTATAATTTGTTAACAATTAAGGATTTAATTTTATTGTTCTGAGTCTGCATGCGTGCTAATTTCTCCTTACCCTGATGTAAGCAGATTTGCACAATGGCGCGTTATGTCATAGAAATTCTAGATTGTTTCCACTCTAAATATTTTTCAATGAACTAATTCTTATAAAATTTTGGTAAAATGGTTGTAAAAATGTAAATTAAATCTTTCAGTGACATTTGAATTCTAAATTTCTTATACATGCAAAAAAATAAAAATAATTTAATAAATTTAACTACCAAAATTTCACTGTATGGGCCAACCATGCATGTATCATCTTGCGATTGTATTTTGTAATCTTATTATTACATTGATCATAGCAACACGTAGACTTAGAATCAGCTTATTGTTGGCCTCTAATACTCATGTACGGTTCTACTTTTCGATTCTAGAAGGGGAAAAAAGAATCTAGTAGAGTATAATTAATACCAGCAATTAATAATCAAAATGCAGGCTGTAGCTGGCAGTGAATTATATATAAAACTCATTGTGTCATTCCCTTTTTTACTACCATTTATTTAGTCTCTGCTAATCCATTCTGAAACGAGCCGTGCATGGCTCCAGCACCTTTATTACGTTCTATCATGGTTTTCTTTCTGGTCTCCGATCTTACTTTAATAAAACGTCCGAAGATATTATTTAGGATGTAAACCCCATCACAGAAATTACAACACCATCACCGATAGATCCACCTCCACCTCCATCTCTATCTATTGCTGCTTCGATATTGTTGAAATCCAGGTGCTTTCCAATCCTAATACCTCATTGAGTGCCGAAGCCACCATCATAAACTCGCCATTCAAGGGAGATAAGTATAACTCAAGTCTAATATTCCCGCCAACTGCTGCATAAGAAAACCTAGCGGTTGGCTCATTATCATCATATTCATTGCCGTCGTCGTCGTCGTCTTCTTCCTTCACATCATCCTCACTAGTAGACAATGAAAAAGAGGCTAAACCACCATGGCTTCCTGATTCATACCAGTTGAATCACAATTCTAGCAATTCAAGTCCGCTGCAAGAGAGTCCACCACAACAGGAAAGCTCAGCTCGCGTTTACCAGAACTCAGAACAGACACATCATCCAATTATTTTGATTTTTGGGAACCAAGAACTTGGAAAGCATCTGCTAGTTCTTACAATTCCTATGATCATTTCATTGTCTACATTCCATAATCCAAAGAATGTACCCACTGCAATTCCTATCACTGCCGTGGCCTTGTCGCTTGGTGTAGCGTTAATGTGGAACGGGATTTTGCTCCGTAAGACCTGGCCTAGCGCTTCTAATTGGATTGAGGTACTAGGAGTTGCCTTTATGCTCTTGTCCTTCTATGGATTTGTTGTCTTCTTTCTCCCAGAAACCCAAATCTGGATTCCGGCATTGTGCTGGCTTTTCAATATGCTTCCCTTTGCGGTAGCATATTTTTCCAGCGAGAGAGTTCTTGAAAATGGGGATACCTGTCAAACTTCAACAAATTTCCTAGTTTAATGTTCGCCTTATGAAAATTTTGCCTGCAGCAGTGTCCTGGTGGTAATGATGATTACTTACTTTTGTTTATAATATTGATGCATCTTGTGTATATAAGCTGTGCAGTAAAAAACTTAGAATCAGTTTCATAGTCACTCACGTTTTGTAGATAAAGATTATCTAAACTTTTAACGACACATACATTTCAGGGTATGGTTTGAAATTGAGTTGATACAATTGCTGCAATTCGATGTTGTGTCATGTAATCACTATATGTCAGTATAAATGTTTTGTGAATAATAATAGATCAGCTTGTAATTAAAAGTTAATTTTATCAAACATTATAGTAGATCTCAGACATACCCTAAATTCAAAACACATCGGTAAGGAAAAGATCAAAAAAAATTTTCTGCCTCTTCCAGTTCTGGGAATACCTGTCTTCTTCACGAATAAATTGGACCTTTTGGCATCTAGCTCAGATTGGGATACACTGAAAGTTCTTTTAAATTTCAAGGATTATACTACTTAGGGGATCCGATTTGTATATATCATACGATTGTAAGAAGATAAATTTGACTACTTCTAATATACAGGAAAACTGTATCGATCCATTAATATGTAAAAGATGTCCTTGTATTCACATCTTTGATCCATCCCACATAATAAGTCTCCCTTAATATCCATCCTTAAAGCATGAGTTTCTTTCATAGTATCTTTCTAATATTTGATTAAAATAGAGGTTTTTTTTGCAAAATTTGAAAAAGAATGCTGTTACATTGATACAATTAAATGTCTGTTTAAAAGGCCTTTTTTTTTTTTAAATGAACTTATACATAAATAACGATCGAGGAGGTATTAATATTTATAACTTTTATTTTTAATTTTTCATGCATCTATTGATTTCAGTATATACTTGAATTAGATCACTCGTATATTTTCATAATTGAAGAAGTTATCAGCCATGATCCAAAATCAGATAATTTATTAATTTTGTCTATATATTGGGATAACGATTATTTTAATTCATATAAAATTACAAACTCAAGTCAGGACAAAATCTTAAACTAAGTAGCCTATATCTGTCATATGGTCATGAAAAATGTCTCTGCCAATACATTGTCTATTCTAGCTCTTTCTCTTGGATTTTTGTGAAAAATAAAGTTTCAGCTGCACTGTAGACTGACAGTCTTATGCTTAACTTCATTCTCCTCTGGCGGAGTATTTACCTTTAAAAACTGTAAATATGTTTTTGAAATGGAGAGGCAGTCTGTTAAAAGTTATATTATTGAGTTTAAATTATCATCACCATCAGCCAGGAGGCACATTCAATACCAAATCTCGGTCAACGATCTCGCTATTTTTCTGTGCGTTTACAGGGATAGCCTGGCCGCTGATTGACAAGAGAAGCCAGAAAAGTGAGAGTATTAGGTTGGAAGCTATTATTATCAATCCATATACCTGTCCAATTAATAAAATAAATAAATATATTGATTAATAATAAATAAAAAAATAAATATATAATTTTATAATTTTTTTATCATATTAATTAAATAATAAAATTTTATGTTAATTTTTTTATTTATTATTAATTAATATATTTTTTTATTTTATTAATTAAATAATTTTATTATATTAACAATATTTACTTAGTAGAATCGTTTCATCTAAAATTTTCTTACGAGAAAAGATACTTGTAATTTATCAATTAATTTTTTGATGGACAAATTTTAATTTTCCTCGATCAGCTTTATTACCATGATCTTTCGTTACAAACCTCAAGTACAAAGATAAATGTGATACAAGTTTTGAGCTGAAAATTTTTTTCAATTCACCCTATCGTGGATGCAATCTACTGACAGGTTGCAGCAGTAGGTTGCAAATATGCAAATACATTAGTTGCAAACTATTAATTAAGGCTTTTTGTGGGTGGCCTGAGACTTACCTCGATTACACAGGTGTAGCAGAAGAGGCCCCTAGTATATATGCCACGTTAACACTTTAAAGCTTATCGGCACAGTTAACCAAGTCAGTATGCCACATGCTGTGGCCACAGATACAACAGCGAGAGCGAGGGGATACCTGGCAATCCTTGCATGCTTTTCACGAAGAGAGATTGTCATAACAGAACCGAAAAATGAAAAATTCAGAGCTAAAACAAAAGCATGAAACAAGGCAGGCTTATGTTTGAAGATAATGGTTGGAACTGGGTTTCCATCTATCTTTTCGTAAGGAAGTTTTACAAGGGCTAATGTTGTTCCTACAGATATTGCTAAAATTATTTCTTCTAATTGGATTAGTTTGTACAATTGCGGGTACATTATTGAAGCTTACCAGACAAATGGGTTATTTGATCTAGTGGTCAACGTCTGGCAATGAAGTAGGAAAGGCATTGCTAGGATTTATAGAGGCGTGAAATAATCGGCCGGAAACTTCAATGCAATTTCATTAGAATATTATTGTAATCTACATCACAATTAATATTATATTTCTTGTGTAGTTGGTATATTTCATTTTATAACAAAGTAAAAAAATAATTATTTGTCTACAAGCCTTGGCATCATTCAATGGCTGACATCAATGGCGTGAAGCCTGAAGCTCTAGCGCTGCCTCCAGGAAGAAACCTGCAAAACGCGGTATTTTTTGAGGCAAATCCTAGCTAATCCCATTTCTGAACGTTATCCTCTAAATATATCCTTGTTCAACAAGGTCAGGGTTTCTAATCTAAATATGTGACAAGATAACTCAATTTTATTCTTAAATCTGTAATGATTTTCCGATATAAGTAGATTTGAGTTGAAATTTTGAGTTAACCGTGTGAGAAAAAGTTTAAAGTGAGTGAAGAAATGAAGCGAATTATAAGCAGCGGAGAGTATGTAGAGATTTGTATGATCTTTTCTCTCAATCGCATTAGACCACAATTTAGCATGCATGTCCAAGAAATTACACTAGTAATTTGTTCTGTATATGGCTAATGAATGTGCAAGTGCTAGAGAAGAGTATGAAGACATTGAGAAGAAGAAACAGCCTCGGTTATGAGGTTGCATCTGCTATTAAAAGCATGTAAATCCTTCAACATTTTTAAAACAAAAGGAAAATATGGAAGGCAACATCAATCTGACTCGGATTGTCACTACTGTTTTTCGCAAATGCTTGGATGGCCACGTCAATGTTGTTTTTTTTTCTTTTTAATTTTTAATTTTTATTTTTAATCTAGTAGTGTTTGTGAGTATAGTTAGAAACTGAAATAACTCTGTTCGTTTATTAAGAAAATATTTCCAGGCTAGAAAGAAAAGCAAGGAATGAAAAATCTGTGTTTCATTCAAATCCAATCATGAAGAAGATGCACCAGTTCCTTATATGCATGCTTAGGAATGGTCTAGAAGAGTCTCTAACAAATTCACAACACAAGATTAATCACAACTGTAAAAATAACAAATTGCAAAACCAATTCAACCAACCAAAATGACTACTGACAAGTTGCGCCAGTTACTGCTCAGCTAACTTCTATAGCTGCCAAAACGTCTTCCAGCTGCTAACTTACTGTAACTACCAAACGACTCTGACCTCAGCTTTTGAATGAAGAAGATTTTGTACATATAATCATGCATTCTTCCATGCATATACATGTCTTCTTCCGTCCATAATTTATATTTCAAAAAAAAAAAAACCCACAATATATCCACTCTTCTCCTTGATTTTTGACAAATACTCGATTATTCCTCTGCTATTACATTTTTTTTTTTGGTTAATTTATGTATAATTTACCATTTTTAATCCCAACTGTTACACCTAAGGTCCTGCTACACACGTGGCATCACCTGCAATTGCCACATCGGATGGCTTCCACTGTATAGGCAAGGGACATAAGGCATTATGTGGAGATGAAAGATTATCTTATCTTCACAGAATAGGCATGTCTTATGTCATATATAGTGAAGCAAGAAGGGACATAAGACAATGCCTATTCAAAGACATTATAGGCACGTCCCTCTAGTATTTAAAAATTTTACACAAAAAAAAAAAAAAGAAAAAGAAAATCATGTTAATAAAAATGTTTTTGTTCGTTTACTCAAATGTAGTGTGTACTAAAAAAAATTTTAATACATTATTGTTAATTAAGATTTCTATGTACGTTCCTCTAGTATTTTTATGTTTCATATAAAAATGCTTACAAAAGATACAATGGAAACAAGGTTTGATTTAATGGTTTAATGTCACACTTGAATTCATTAGAAACATTGTTCAAAGCACACATCCTTTTTAAGATTTTAAACAGATTAACATTTTAAAAAACAAATTAAATAATTAAAGTTCTTCATATTCAATAATTAAATTGAAACCTTAACTTTTAATAATTAAATTTAAGTCGGGTTAAGGTTAGAATTTGAATAAAAGTCTAGAAATTTTAATATTAAAATTTTTTAATAAATGAATTTGAATTGACTCAAAGAACAAGTTCTTGTTCATAAGAGTTATAAACATGTAACCATGTTTATAACAGAATTAACTTGTCGATTTGTATTTGTATTATTTAGTCAAAATTGCATATCAGAAAGTTAAGCCTTCCCCTTAGATTCTCCCAACCATATCGACAACACTTGGAAACAATTCGAAACACAAATGTAGTAAAGCAATTTAAATATTGTTATAGCTTAATACATGCCCTAGAGATGGACATAAATTCTCAGTAAGCTAGTGAAATCTATTCCAATAGAAAAGATGATTAACATTATTTTAGTGATCATTAGATCACTCCATGTCAGTTACATGTAAGTTTATAAAAGAGATATCTTGTTTTCAGCTATGCCATTCTTGACAAAGCTAGGAGGTGAAGCAAGAAGAGATCCAATCCATTGTTTCGACTGCAACAAGATGTGCGGGCTCCCTAGTGGCTGTGCTGATGGCAAGTGCATATGCGGCAGTAATTCGCCACCGCCTGTAGTCAGCTATGGGACGGACCGGAGGCAATGACCAACTTCAATGATTTAATCTAAAGTATAAGAAATAAAGAGAGACGGAGATGGAGACTGACCGGAGGCAATGACCAAAACGAACAAGAGAACCAACTTCAACGAAACCCTTTCCATTGTGTTTCACGGGTGGCCGAAACCGGGTGGAGATGGGGAAATTTTTTTATTTTTCGTGGGGAAATTTTCCCCCTCTCCCTTGGTAGTGGCTTTAGGGTCTAACTATGGGGGATGTGAACAGGGTCGTCTGCAGATATTTATAGCAAAGTACAAGTTAATATGCCTTTCTCGTATGGAACTTACAGTTGAATTGCAATTGGTAAAGATTCAAACATTTATATTTAAATTTGACTATAATTAAACACAAGATTGTCTTAAGCCTATACCATAGAATGTTAAATTTTTACTAAATCTAAAATTTAAACTTAAGTAAGGGGTTTAAAATTTTGTATTTTAATTCTTTCATCAGTTACCTAATAAAAATATTATTGAATGAATACACATGAATTAATGAAAAGAGTAAGATGAACCAATAAAATAAAATCCGCCGCTGGGACAAATAAAATTTTTAGTCCCGTAACTTATATACAATTTAAAATTAATTAAATATAAAAATAATTTTAACAATAAAAAGTTAATATATATGTATAATAAAATCCGTCCCTCGGACTAATATAACTGGCAATGACTCCAGTGGCTAAAGTCTATCATTAAAATTTTTCCTTTTCTTTTTTATTTTTGGTGTTTCCATAAACATGCTTTAGGGTGTGTGATACTTCCAGGAGTGACGATAATTGAATTCATTTCCTGTCAAATAAAATCCTATTTTCAAATCAACCTCTTTGGAATTTTTTAAAAATTATATTATTTTATAAATGAAATCACACTATAGCATAATTACCCCTGTTACCATTTTGATGAGATGGGACGTGTGGTAACAGAGAGAGAATGTGAAGGCTTGAAATGGTGATATTTAAGTGAATCTTGGTGCTAGCAAAAGTGCTACCCCACTTTGTTTTCGTAATGTGTTACTCAAAAGCACCTTTAGGATTCATTATTATACTTAAGTCGATTAGAAATTATTTTTTATTTTTATTAAATTACATCATAATAAAGTCTTTATACAATTTGAATCACGATTATGGCACAAAAGATTTTGCTAAAATAATGATGCAGGTACATTCGGTGTTCTAATTTCTTTGTCTCTTTTTCTGATATTATGTAAGGTTATGATTGTTACTTAAAAAATTTGATAAATCCTTTTAAAGGATAGTTCAATTTGAGTAAATTTGTGCAGTGAAATTGAGAAATTTACAGGTAGGATCCTCTCACACCAATTTAATTAAAGATAAAATTTAATTTATGTTTGTGCTTAGGATAAGGAGAGATGAGATAACACGTTAAAAACTTAAAAGCAACAATAAAAATAATAAAATAAAAATAATAAAGGAGTTATGTTAGAAAATATGTGCGTGCAATTATTACCACTCAATCTCCAAAGCTAATTCACAAGCATGACTCAACACGAGGGACGAATGGACTGTTTAATTTGAAAGATCCATTTAGCACTAAAGTTTAAACAACTATGTCAACTTGTCGAGAGAGTTTCCCAATGTGGTATATTGGCATATGCCATCTTCCATCCCTCCACCGCCCGCCCCACCCAAACCATGACTTACAACAATTCATTCGTCGTATCATCACAAACTAAATTTCTTGACACTTTTCAGAGTCCTTTATTTAGACACCACGATATTTCTTACCAAAAAAACTAAAGAATCCGGTCACATTTCTCGCAATTAGCTCAGCAAGTCTAATAAATTGTTTTGGTGAAACAAATTTTGGGATTGATGATTGATTTCACAATTCGAATGGACAAATTTACGAAACTTCCCAACTTTAAAAGATGTAAATAAAGATCAGAATTTAAGTTTACTCTTTGAATGTTCTCGACCTTTAATTTCTTCCGGGGTAGGGTGTGGGGGTTACTTCGGGTCTGTATTCTGAAGAAAATTTAAACTAGAGCACTGCGAGAACATTGAAAAATGATATTGAAATATGTTTCTTTACAAAAATTGAAAAATGAGGCAGGACATATGGTTTGCATATTGATAAATCTCCACTTCGTCAACATTGTCTTCTTCAAAATGATGACCAATAAGCAGAGAGTTCGATGGTTTTATCTGGATAAAAGAATCAATTGTCTTCTTACCATATGCGCATATGGTGCATGGTCAAATTAATAATATAGATTTAAATGCTCATTGTTCATAATTATTGAATTATTAACTTACTAACAATTAGCAGATTTTGCAATATGAATTGCATTGATGTATATTCATTCATTCAATGCATTATGTACACCCAATTTTGTATCTATATTAAACGAAAATATCATGTACATAAATAGAAAACACATAAAAGAAGCGCAATAAAATGTTTATCATTTGTCTTTTTGTCAATAAGAGCTTTTAATTATCTTTTGGTTTTGCGAGAATTTTATCGAATAACTCTTTTAAAATTTATATTAATTTTATTTTGTTATAAATTTTATATAAATATATACTTACATTCTCTCTAATTTTAAATTAACTAACTAAAAGATAAATATACATTTAATTTATTAATTTTTTATAAATAAAATATTAATTTATTTAGCCTTATTTAATTTTTAAAGTTTATTATATATATTTTATAAAATAAATAAAATAATATTCATCTAAAAAAATTTTAATTACATATATATATATATATTAATTCTCTAACAAATTAATTTAAAATTACTTACTATTCTATGTAAATTTTATAATATTATTAAAAAATAACTTTATTATGTAAATTTTTAAATGATATTAATTAATAATTATAAAATATTTTAGTTTTTATTATATTCAGTATTTTTATACTTCAGTAATATTATTATAAAATTTTAAGAGTTTAATATAAATTATTTTTTTTAAAATACTATGATAATATATTAATAATATTGATTTTAAGTTAAGTAAAATTTTATATTATTAAAATTTTAGAATATAAATAAATTTAAAGGTGAAAAAATTAAATAATGATGAATAAATTAAAATTTTTAATTATAAAGAATAAATAAATTAAGAGTATATTTATCTTTTAATTTCATGGTAGAAGAAAAGTAAATATGTTTTTTTACAAAACCTATCATAAAATATAATGATTGCAAATCCTAAATATGCATGATAAAATTGTTATCACCATGTTAAGAAGTAAACTACTAACAGAAATATATCTATTGCACATACATTAATGACTCAAATTGAATAGTACCATCGTTGCGACTGAGTTATAGTCTCGTATATGCTATGTAAATTTTTTTTGTTCTTATTTGGTAAGAAAGGAGAACTCTCATGCAAGGCAAGAAAGCTAATAGCCTTTGGCAAGAATAGAAATTAGAATTTTATGGAAATAATGTTTGTAAAGAAATCTTGAGAAAGAGAATACTTGATATTGTAAAGAAATTTAAATAGTTTTGAAACCTTTGAATTGTTGTTCTATAGAATTGGGATTTTTTTTTTTCTTGTATATATGTCATTTAATTAATCCACATTTAAAGTTGTTCTACAGAAGAAAGATGCTGACAAAACTAGGGACGGCAAGGCCGAGTTTAAAATGAATACCTCCGTATCAAATCTTCCTCAAATAGTAGTGGATTTGGCTTTTAATTATGGAATTCGCTTTAACAAATATTTATTCTTTACCAAACCCGTGCAAATGTCATTGAATTTTTAGTGGATATTTTATTTTTTTCAATTACGCTTGTAGTAATACAAAATATCAAATTTAAACTTATAACATATCTAATTAAAATTATATATTTTTAATATTAATTACTCGTAAAATATAAAATCTATTAATATAAAATAAAATTAATCACTGCAATATCATAAAAGAATACATAATTATTTTATAAATTCACATATAAAATTCTATAAATTCATAAGAACCAATTTAACATGTATCAATCCATTACAAATTTACAACATAGACTATGCTAAATTGATAAAAAAATTTCAAATTTCTAATAATACTCACTAAGTTCACATTCAACTATTTGTGTATTAGTGTTGTAGGTGTGATGTCAAAAAATTAGGGATGTATAATGGTTTAACATCAAAATGGTGGAACTAAGCTACAACATAGACCAGCTTTAGATAATTATATATATGTAAATTAAAAGAATAAATCTAGACCACCCAGCATATGATATAATACCCACTTAATAATTTCTCAATCTATTTTGTGCGCTCGCTCGCGCACCTGTGGCAGGCAACGCAAGTCCCATGCATGACTAATTTTTATACGGGTGCCATATATAAGTGTACGGGTACGAACAGGATGTGGAATAGCAAAGTTATAACCCAAAGGAAATTAGCAATTATAGGCCTTCATTGTAAAATATTCGGTGAATATCTCACAAGCAACTTAATTGCAAGCCAAGCGCTTTCAGATATTATTCAGAGGCGACTATATTATTGCCAACGTCAGCATTTGACAAACGAGAAAAAGAAGTCTCAAGCGTCACACTCGTACAGGCAAGTGCCCTTAAGACAGCTCATGGGTTTGCATCCATTGGGAGTGGAATTCGCGCAATCAGTATGATGGACACAGCCTGAAGCGAAGATGGCTTCAGTGGATCGTTTATGCGCCGACCAGCAAATACATGTGCCGTTATTGCTGCATAAGCCGCCCTTTGGACATCTAAATGCGCAGTCAACATCGCGAGAACATCTTGGTCCAGCTTTCGTAGATTTTTCACCAGATTTCTTCTGTGGGGTTATGCAATGACAGGTGCCATTGTTGTTACAGAAGCCGCCCTTCGGACATTTAAGTTGGCAGTCAATGTCGCGAGTACAGTGCAGTACCTTATTGGCTTCATAAGCTGCTAGGCCTGTTGACAAAGACGCACATGCAGATAAATTTATTTTCATTGTTCACTCTTTATTAATGCAAATTTTTACATATGTGAGAGCGAAATTGAGATAGAGAGGAACTTACGAGAAGCAATGATCAGAAGGACAGTGAAGAAAGCTGCACTGAAGAACGAGTACTTGTCCATAATTTTTTCTAAATTGTGAGAAAACTAAGAACTTGTGATGGCTACAATTGCAAAATTTCCCTGTGGTAGGTGATGTGAAAACTCGTCTTATATAAGAATTAAGGTTGAGAAACTAAGATGGAAGATGCAGCAAATGTCAGAACAAGAGATATCACCCTGCTGATAATTGGCATATCTAAAAGATATTGTATTGAATTTAATTTATATTCATGGCCAACGGATAAAAGATGCATTTACCCACAGCAGAAACCCACAGTTTCCGTCTTTCTTTTACGTAGAAAGAGCAAAAAATTACTCTAATACAAACTTCGTGAATTTCTTGCAGACAAAAATGATTTACACACATAATTTGCACTTGTAGTATGACTAAAAATAGAAATAAAATTTATTTTAATAATTTTTTTAAATGATACTTTAAATTTAAGTGATATGACCTTTAAAATATAGCTACTTTTAATCAAAAAATTTATTAATTATTAAATATAAATAAAAAACAAATAATTCATAAATATTAATTAGTTATCAAATAAAACGATATTTTTTAACTATTTTTTCAAAATTAAAGTTGAAATATTAATTTTACAAACACACATACATATTTTTTCTCTTGTGGCTTCAAATTGCGTATTTGGAATCATTTTTCTTAAAGTAGTTTCAAGTCCAAACAAAATCCATGCCTTCCATTTTAAAGCTGTCACCATAATTAGTTTTCCATAATTAGCTTCATATTTATTGGTTATTAATTAAAATATCTCCAGCAAGATTTATGTGAAGTGCAAAAAAAATTTTCACGTGTATATTTGAGAGTGTAAACAGACTAATCTATATATGCCTAATTTCTAATCTATGGGTAGTAATAGGCATATATCTAATATAGTTACTGCAGAGTGTCACAATATTTTAATACCAAATTTCACAAAAGGCAAGTCGCCTTTCATTGAAACGCTCAACATTGTAATACTTTGTATAGAAATTTGACTAATTTAATAATTTATCTAAAATATGATAAATAAAAATCTGTTTAATTTAGTAGTTTATGCAAGTACAACAGATAGAAATATGTCTAATTTAGTAGTTTATTTAATTGGGGGAATTATTCCTCTCATTCAATTCAATGACTGGAATAAAGCCGACATGATATTTCTCTGCAATCAATAATATCGTTTTATCGCCTTTTATTACTCAGGCAAATATTATGTTACATATACAATACCTTCCAAATATATTTTTGTGCTATGATATTCCAACTATGGTAGATCAAAATGAAAATCTTTACGTTTAGAGCTTGCTACACTTGAGGGGATTGAAAGAAGTTGTACACAAAACAATTAAAACTCTAATTAGTAAATTAAAATAAATTAAAACTTGTTGATCCTAAATTAATAAATCTCACACAATTTAATGATATAAGGTCACATTCAAAAATAAATTCTAAAACAATAAGCAAAAATAAATTAAGAGACATGAATTTCTTAATGAAAGGATGCTTTATAAAAAACTTTTTCACAAAATAAAAATTCTCTAGACTGAACATAGGAGACACTAAAATAATTTACTAGTAAAAAAAAATTTACAAATGATAATTTTTTACAAAATCTCTTATAACTAATTTTAAGTGACCTACTTTGAGTAATTTCATTTTCAAAAGTCTGAAATCTTTTTTCTTCGCTACTTTTAGCTATCAATAGTAATCAAAATTCTGAAAATTTCATAATTAGATTTGTAAAGAAAGAAAGTTAAAAATCTTTTAAGAAAAAATATATAAATAAATTTCATTTACAAAAATGTGATTTATGTTTTCTTCTAAGAAGAATAATAAAAAATATTCTCAAAAAATTTAGAGAAATATATGTATACTCAAAAAGCTCAACAATTTTTAAAAACACCTTTATTAAATTACGATTGACATATTTATATTCTCGCATGTCCACTTGAATAGAAGTAAGGCACAAGTCAAGTAACATTTCTAGGCAAAGTGGCCGTTCAAGTACTGGTCAAGCGCTAGGTAGGCATTAGGCCTTTTGTTTTGGCCACTTGAGCACCAGTGAAGCACTAGTCAAGTATTGTGCTTTTGAAGAATAGGATAGCCACTCAAGACTAGCTAGATATAAAACTTTTAGATAGTATAATTTCTTTTGATCTAATTATTTTTCACTTATTCATCATCAATATTGTCATCATGAATGAGCTAACTTAAAAAATCCTAACATAAACTATGGCACGCAACTACAAATTTGGAAACTTCATATCCTTCCAGATATAATTTTTTATTTAAAACAATTTAACATATTTATGCTGAAGTAAATAATCCAATCCATGTTATCAACATATATATTGAATTTTAACAATAATTGAATTTATTATTTGTAAATAAAAATTTTATTTCATTATAATCAATGAATTATTATCAGGCATTACAACCATAAAGCCTTACTCTTTTAACACAATCATTCGAATGGCAGTCTGAATGACATTTCTTGGTGCAGCCCCTGTCACTTTTACACCTAGCAGTGGCTACGATGATTGTATCATAAATAACAGGTATACTATTGGTATATATTCTAAATCTAATAGTATTTTAGATATTTAGTATATTTGCATTATGATTTTTTTTTATTTATATATATCATTTAATTATTTAATTATTACATATTTGTATATTTAATAAATATAATAATACCTTTTTAATAGTAAATTTAATTAGTTAGACATTATTTTTAAATATCCATAGTCAAACATTATTACGAACAGGGTAATAATAATACGTAGAGACTAATATGTGTAATAATTAATAATAATATATATGTGTTATGATATAAGATATCAAGTCAATACATAAGTACAAGTTAGTGAACTAATATACTAGACTGATATATCATAAGAACACTACGTAAATTATTATATGAGTGTTATAAGTGATTCTCATAGTGAAAATAGTAGATGCGATTCTTGAATTTGAGATTACCATAATTTTTAAATAAAAAATGGTATATTTTGATATTTTCAAACGTCATTTGTAACAAGATAGACTATAAAAAAATAGTCAAATATGTCATAATTCATATGAAAAATGTGTGTAATCAAGATAGAATTTATCCCTCCTATATAATAAGACTGATATCTTAAACCATTTAATTAAGTGAAATTTTAAAAATGTATGGTCGTACTCAAATAAGTCAATATGTGATATTTGTATATTAGAAATATGTTTAAGTTTTTTTTTTTTTTTTTACATTCTTACTTTTGAAAAAAGAAGAACTTACAAAATATCACATATTCAAATCATAAGAGTTAGCACTCTAAGTTATATTTCTAATCATGTGAATACTATAAAGATGCAGAGGTAATTGATTTGTGTTTATGCAAAATCATCTAACTAAAGATATGTACATATTTAATGTGTTGAATTATAAATATATAATAATACTAAAATTTCGTATGGATCTTAAAAAGTTAATCATTTATTTTTGTATATTTTTTCCTATGTATATTCATATTGGTTTGCCTATGTAATACCCAAGCCCATGAAAAAAAAAAAACCAAAATTTAGGCCAAAAAAAATTTATATTTCTTTAGGCCCAAATTTTTTAGTTTTAGCCATGTTTTCTAATATATATAGGTGTGTGTGGATTAAAACTTTCGAGAAGAGGGAAGAAAGAAAGAAAGAAAAAGAAGGATAGAAAGGGAGAGAAAAAGAAAGAAAAGAAGAAAAAAGAGAGAAAGGAAAAGAAAAAGAAGAAGAATAGGAGGAAGAAGATAAGAAAATGAAGATAACAATTTTATTTTTCTTTATTTTGAGAAAAAAATTATTTATTTTAGTATAGAAATTATTAAACAAATTTAAAAAAATAAATAGATTTTATTTTAATAGTTTAATAATCAAAATTATTACTATTTTAAGTTCTTCAACTTCAGATCAATAGATTTTAAGTTGAATTTAATAGTTTAATCGAAACATTTCTCAAAAATAATTAAAAATTAGATGAAATTTTGTAAAATTTTGATTGGGGTAAAAATATAAAAATTATAATTATTTTGTTTTATATTATAAATTAGAAGTTTATATAAAAATAGTTAAAAATTTTATGGTCAAAATAAAAATTCTTATAACTTTAGGCTGAGATGATAAATTTGAATAATTTTAGACTTGAATGTAAATATTTTTAGGTTATTTTTGTAATTATTCATATTTAAGGACTTTTTTATAATTTATAATTATTAATAATTTTTATTTTAAAAATTTAAAATTCTAGAATTTTTAGATCGAATCTTAATTTAATTTTAGATTGGGGACTTATTTGTATTTTATTATAAATAGTATAAATTATTAGTTATTTTAATAATTATGTATTAATTTGAAAAGTGATATTAAGTGGCGATAAGGAAAAGGAAGAACAAGTGAGCTATAAAAGTACATATATCTTTTGATTCATGTGAATAATTCATATATAATTAAATATTTTAATATTTTAAAAGTTGAAAAGTAAGGTTTTATATTAAATTTTTATGAAAAAAATTATATTTTAATGGCATGACTATTGTTCTATCCTATTTTGTATAGATTTCTCAAGAATTTAACAATATTATTTTTGTTAAAATATACTTTTCATGTTTGTAATATTGTGAAATACTATTAATAAATTATTTTATTACTACTGTATGTAATTAGATTATAGAATGGTATATGCCTTTTGTTTAGCACCGGTAATTATTAACCTAATTTCAGTCCTATAATGAAAGCTCGTAAATTTGAAATTATGGATGATGGTCTTTAGGTATAAAACTTCTAAAGTACGCAAGCTACACATTTTTTGGACCACAGTTTCTGAAAATAGTGCCCTAAAATTATGCTTTGCACATAATAATAACTAAATTATATTATTATTGCATTATCATTATTTATACTTATTTACGTTTATTTATGACTTAATTAATTGAAAGCATAATTGTTATTAAATTTATTTAAAAATAAACCTTATTTATATGTCAATATCTATGGAGTTTTGACTCACATGTTACTTTTTAAATCCTTTTAGAGCGATCAAAAATAGGTGAACATAAAGAAATTGCATCATTTTACTAGATATATTTTGAAAAGATATTTTACAATATATATCATATTTGTTAAAATATTGTCAGAAAACTATTCATATTTAGTTAAATAAATGTATTAAGTTTCGATGTGTTATATTTTATTATTGTAATAGTTCAAAATTTTATGAAAAATATTAAAAGTGTTAGAGAATTTTAATACTTGCAAATCTATATTGATATTATCCATGTATAATAAAAATTCTATCAAAATATCCACAACTTCATTCTTTCATTTTAAATTATTCTATTAAACTCTAATTTACAAACCTAAATTTTGGGAATGTTACAACTTAGTATCAAAACTTAGTTATAGATTCTGTAGACATTTTAATATAATTAGATAATAGTTATACTATTTTAAGTCATCAATTGTTATTATTCTTTTTGTAAAAGATTTTTATCAAATTGTTATGCTAGGCGATTAACAAAAAAAAAAGTGAAGCATGAGTAGTGAGAAAAATGTGAGCAAGTTTTTGTGAAATTAAAAAAACGACTAACTTCTACACTAATTCTAATTATTTCTAAGCATAATGTAAGGTATACTGTCTATTGCGATGCATTAAGAGTGGACATCGTTTGTGTTTTAATACAAAGAGATAGAGTTGTAACTTGTGGCTCATATTAGCTACAAACACATAAATAAAATTACCTTATTAATAACTTAGAACTTACCGCTATTGTATTTGCGTTAAAAATATAGATATATTATTTATATAAAGAAAAGTTTGAAGTATTTTCTGAGTATAAAACTTTTCGATAATTGTTCAATCAGAAAAAATTGAACTTGAGATAGATTAGATGGATGGAATTCTTGCAAGATTATGATTTTATCTTACATTACCATTTTGGCGTGTTAACTGGTTTGTTCTGTCATAAGTAGAAAATTTATAAATAGTTGAAAGAATGCAATTTAAGAATTAATGAAGCCTAGCCTTGTTTATTTAATTTAGTAGCCCAACCTACTATCATTTAAAAAGTAATTGAAGTTCAACAAAGTAAACCTGAAATGCAAGCAATACACATTAAATCAGTTGATGGATGATTAATTGATTCATCTAAAAGTTTAAGATTTGTAAATAGACTTTTTATGCCAGTGGTTGAATCAATTAGATATGATATTCTAAGTGAGGTCTATAAGTTTAAGTTTACCATTCATCCTAGAAGTACAAAAATGTATCAAATGTTACGTAAGCAATTTTGGTTTGTAGTCAAATGTTTAGTATGTCAACAAGTAAAGACAGAACATTAAAAGCAAATGAAATTACACCAACCCCTCCCAGTGTCAGAATGGAAATAGGAGTATATGACTATGAATTTTGTGAGAGGACTTCCCAAAAGTCAAAATAGGTATGATGATATATGAATAATTATAGATATACTAACAAAATCTACTCACTTTTTACCTATTAAGAATACGGATTCTCTTGATGCTTTGAATAAATTATACATTTAAAAGATAATCAAATTGCATGGAGTACCTCTATTTATTGTTTTTGATAGGGACTCGTGATTTATATATGAATTTTAGAGGAGCTTGCAAAAATTTATACCTAGTTAAATTTTAGTACGACATATCATCACTAAATAGAGAAATAGTCTGAAAGAGTCATAAGGATAGTAAAAGACATGCTTAGATCATGTCTTTTGGATTTTCAACGCCCATGGGTTGAACATTTGCTTTTGGTGGAATTTGCTTATAATAACAGTTATTAATCTAGTCTTGGAATAACACCAATTAAGGCATTGTATGGGAGACCCTGTAGATTATTTATATATTGGGCAAAAATTAATGAAACTTTATTAATTAGTCTTAAGTTAGTAAGGAAGACTACTAAAAAGGTAAAATTAATCAGAAAACGACTTATTACAACTCAAAGTTATCAAAAGAGTTATGTGGACTATATAAAAAGATTATTAAAATTTGAAGTAGGAGATCATGTATTCTTAAAGATTAATTTTCAACTTGGTATTACCAGATTTAGAAAATGTGAAAACCTAACTTCAAGATTCATTAACCCTTTTGAAATATTAGAGCGAGTTAATAAAGTGGCTTATAGATTAGCATTGTTACCCCAGTTATCAAATATAGATAATATCTTTTATGTTTCCATGCTTAAAAAGTATCAACTAGACCTTTCTCATGTTTTAGATCAGAAAGCTCTTACCTTAACTAAAGATGTCTTTTATGAAGAAAATCCGACTTAGTTTATCGATTGTCAATAATAAGTATTTTATAAAAGAATTATTGTACTAGTACAAGGCTTGTGGCAATATCATAAAAAAGAAGAAGTCAATTGTGAACTCGAATTTGAACTATCAAAAAAATATCCTCATTAATCTAGAGTGAAAATGTTAAAATTATAATAATTTTGTTTTATTTTGTAAATTAAAAGTTTTATGTGTAAATAGTTAAAAATTTTAGCATCAAAACAAAAATTTCTATAATTTTAGGGTAAAATAATAAATTTTAATAATTTTGATTTTAAGTATAAATATTTTTAAAGTATTTTTATATTTATTCATATTTTAAAGACTTTTTAATTTACTATTATCAATAATTTTTATTTTAGAAATTTAAAATTTTAGAATTTTTAAATCGAATCTTAATTTAATTTTAGATCAGAGACTTATTTGTATTTTATTATAAGCAATATAAATTATTAATCATTTTAGCGATTATGTATTGATTTGAAAAGTGATATTAGATAATGATAAAAAGTTATAAAGGTACAAATCTCTTTTAATTCAGATAGGTAATTTATTTTATGTCAAGTGAAAGAGGGAAATTAGTTTATCACAATTTGATGATAATGATGTTATTTCTATAGAAGAAAATGAAATAAATTCAAACCAAACTCCACTCACAAGTGAAAAAATTATTAATAAAAATATTGGTAGTAGCACATTGACATCAAAGGTGTGGGAGCACTACGAAAGGTGTTAAGTTAATGAAAATTGGGAAGCTATTTGTAAATATTGCAAAAGAAAATTGATTGCGAAGACAAAAAATGGAACTGCTCATTTGCATAATCAAAGCATGTCCAATGCAAAGGTAACGAATAATTGATGAGTCGCTAAAGAAATTGCATACTACACAATTGGATGGAAAGGTCAAAGTTATTATATTTTCTTTTATTCACAAAAATTCTAAGAGAGAGTTTACAAATATGGTTATCATACATAAGTACCATTAAGTATAGTTGAACACCATGGATTTAGAAAGCTTACTAGTACTCTCTAACCAATATTTAAGCCTATCTTTCGTAACACACTGAAAATTAATATTTTAAAAATTTTTGATTATGAGAAGGCTAAAATAATTAGCTTGTTGGAAGCAAATAAAAGTAGAATTGCCATCACAACTGAAATATAAACTTCTAGTAACTAACAAAAGGGATTTATTACTATAATAACACATTTCACATATGACAATTAGATGATGTAAAGTTGTAATATAAGGCAATCTCTATATAAATAAGCTTTTTTAAAATTTTTTATGTTTAAAATATAAATGACGTTTTTATTTGTTCTTATCCATAGGTTTTAATATGTACCATATCCTCATACTACTAAGGTACTCTAGGAAGTTTTGTTAATTTTCTTGCTTAAGTGGAATAGTGACAGTAAACTACTTTGATTATTGATAATTGCACTATAAATGATATTATGATTGAGTATATTTTAGAAACGTTTTCTAGTAGGACATTTCTGTTAAATGAAAAATTATTTTATATACATTATACTGCTCATATATTGAATTTAATTACAAAAGATAGAATGAATGTGATAAATGAGAGTATTCAAAAAATTCATAATAGTGTATTATATTACACTGCACCCCTAAAAGAGAGGAAATATTTGTTACTAGTACATGTAAATTAGACATTTCATGCATTAAAAAGTTAGTGGTTGATGTTAAGATTCGATGAAAATTTACATACTTAATGCTTTATACGACTTTGATTTATAAAGATTTTTTTCTTGTTTGAAATAACAAGATCAACAATATAAATCTTTGCCTAGTAAAGATGATTAAATATTATTTTATAAGGTAACTACATTATTTTCTAGGACTTAGTATCCTACAGTTAATCTTTTTTTCTAAATATTTGTGAAATTAAATTGTCAATTCTTGTGTAGATAAATTCTGATTGTGAAGAAATAAGGTCAATAACTAAAAAGATGATTGCGAAATTTGATAAGTATTAAAGTGTAGTTGATGGACTAATGACTGTAATAGTTATTTTGGATCCAAGATATAAAATAAAATTGATAGAGTATTATTTTCCTTTGATATATGGAGAAAATTGTGGAAGTGAGATTTAAAAAATTCAAAACTTTTGTTATGATTTGGTAAAAGATTATCCATTTCAGTCTAAGCAAAGTGAAGAAAATCATCAAATAAAATCATCAATTGCTTCATCATCCAAAGTTGGTGCATTTTCCACAAAAATTGGAGCACATTTGACCTGCTTTAATTTGTTAATAGACTCAAGCTTTGATACTAGTTAAACTAAATCTGAATTAGACTACAATTTGGATGAACCCTTAATTCCAAGAATCGAAGATTTTGATACATTAAATTGGTAGAAAGTGAATTGATTAAAATATCCTACTCTACAAATAATTGCTAGGGATATTTTAGTTATTTCTATTTCTATAATTGTATCTAAGTCAACTTTTAATACTAGTGATAGATTTGTATCTCCATATCATAGTAGGTTTCATTCAAAATCACTGGAACTTTAATATATGCTCAAGATTGGTTATGGACTAAATTTGATGGTAGAAAAATTTATTTATATTTTTATTAAATAACCACTCTTATTTTTTATGGCATTATTACCTTTAATTAATTTATTATTATTATTATTATTATTAATGTTTAGCTTCAAGTTCTTTCAAAAAGAATTAAAAATTGCAAGTACTCAAATGATGAAAATATTATTAATGAAATAAATTGATTATTTTTGTTATTTATAAATATGTGTTCTTCATTATCTGATATATTAAAATTTAATTTGTATGAATCATGTTAGGTAGGTACTGGCTACACTTGAATAGAACGAAGATGTGAATGGTAGCTATTATTTTTAGACTTACAAGTTCGCAAACTTTTATTTTAGATTTATAAATTTGTAAACTTTTATTTTGAATTTATTATATTTATGTATGAATTTGTAAAAGAATTATGTGTATTTTTAATTTTATACTAAATGTACTTGATATTTAATATAAATGTGTACTTTATTTTGAATTAGTGTTTAAAATTTACAGTTATAATTAGACAAATAAATTTAATATTTAATATTTAATAGTCGTTCAAATATAATTTAAAAATACAAAAAAATTATAGATATTTATATAAATTTAATAATTATTAAAAATTTATTTAAACTGATTTAATAATAAAACACTAAATTTACAACGGATTTGTCACGGGCTTAGTATTAAATTTTCTTATCAAACGCGAATATGAATTTGAAAATCTGTCCCAAACGTGCAACGCTATCGTCCCTGAGCCAGCCACAACCTGCATTGCTTTATGAAGTTATGATCGTACATTGTTACTTCATGCTTTTAGGCTTCACAGGGCTTAGTCCTCTTGTATCTTTATATTCATCCTTTCCTAGCTGTAAATCCAGGTCGTGTAAATCCAGATCGTGTAACTTGAGTTGTTCAATCAGTAAATCAATATAGATATCCTCTACAAAGTTTAAACTTGCAAGAAATTTGTTCAAACTTGAACTCTTCGGAGACCTGTGTGATGTGAAATCATTCTACATAATGATTCAGATCAATTGTTCATCAACATCTTTGTTTTTCCTCCAATTAACCCAAAAAAAAAAAAAATACTATCATTTTTTTCCTGGCACAACAGACTTAGCGCAACAATAGGAAACTGTGATTAATCATACATTTAAATCTGATGCCAAAATGCGAATTTAACACCTTTAAATACCCCTATCTCGATTATTCCCTAAGTTGGTCAACTTCAAGAAGCAAGGGCCTATTTGGTGCAAATACAGTACCCGAACCTCAAAATAATGGGTTAATGGACTCCATAAAAGTTTTTGCATTTCTTTGAATCAGCAGCTTGTATGATCCGATTTGAAATGATTTTATGGGTTGATTACGGCTAGGGCTCATTTTGGGTTTTAGTAGTGGTCTACACGATGTCGTTTAACTGGACAGAGAGGGAAAAGACATGTGAACGTAATTGTCAAGTCCCCTAAACCAAATTCTGGAATCATGTAACTCTTCACAAACTGTCTCAGGACAAAGTAAGAAATTAAATACAACAAAAGAGGATTTGCAAGATTCACATCTCACAAACAAATTCAATGGAAATTATACCATTCAATATATCATATCACTTGCATACAAACTAAGAAGCACAAAATCGAACCAATAAGATAAAAACACAAAATCGAATGAAATAGCCGTTGCAAAGTTGAGTCAAGATCAGCCATCAAAAATTATCAAAGAGGATGTTTTATTGCTCAATAAATATATGGCTGACCCTGAAGGAATTGCCACAAAAAATGCCATAAATACACGATTTCAGCTACAATGCCCTGCATTTTCCATTCTCACTGTCTCGGAGTTTGAGATTGTGCCTGTATTATTGCTTGATGTAATGGAAGGCCTCAGTTCAGTCTCACATGCTGTCGTGTCTTTTGGAAATTCATCCTCCTGATTCAAGGGAAAAATATGGAAGATATAGTTTAGAAAGAATACACCATCATCTAAAGGAAGGGGAAAATAGATTTGTCATGTGTTATTTATCGGAATTCTCTGATCTTTGGACAACTTAGGCTAACACCAAAGCCAAATACTCCAGAGGACTGCAACTGAAAGCAATTTATTGCACCTATATATTAGTTACCGTTTTCCAGTTTATTTGTATTCCATATGCAACCACAAATCATTGTAATGTAATTAAGTATATTCAACAAAAATGTAGCTGAGAAATTTTAAATGTTAGATAATACCTTTTATAATATTTTGCCAAAAAGTGGGCAAGATAAAAAGAAAAATAGAATGCCATGTCAATTAGCAAAAGTAGATTATATAAAAAATAGAAAGAACCCCAGCATTCTGACCCAACCATTTTGATTCATTGGTTTTACTTCAACACTACAACCTGTTATGAATGTTCAATGACGTTTCATTCTCACAGTTGATATCTACTTGCACAGAGGTAACAAGTCACAGAAGCAGACAGAAAATGAATAACTATACGTCTGAAAACCTTCATATGAAAAAAACCCAACCCCGCCCAAAAAAAGTAGACAGAAAAGGACGAATAATAATGCTGATCCATAATAAAATGAGCCAAAAATGAAAAGAAAAATTGTAAGATCTTCTATAATAGTGAAGGGGAGGTCCATCATTTTATACCGTGCTTCAATTCAAGCAGTGGTAACATTAGTCTTAAGCCCTGGAATTGGACAGTGCAGGTCTCATGCATCGCTTACCGAGCAATGTTTAGTGATAAATCTTCTTTATTGTTTGAAGGTGTAACCTTTGAATTGAAATAGATACCACTTGTAGTCATTTTTCACTTACCCATCCCTAAATAAGCAATGTGCAATGAAGTTTGTTCAATGTTTAAAAGTGTTTAATCTAGATACAGTTGATCCCAAGCTACTCAGTTCATACACCCAATGGTATGGCTTTTTATCGACTGTGTAGCGCATGAACCAAATATGCTAGTCGACACAAGAACAAAAGCACCACCAGGCTGTTAATGAGTGAGAAGACTTTACATACAGTGGGGCCTCTACAATCTGGTAAAGTATTAATAACCTGAAAGAAAAGTTTTTTATTGTTTAGTCTTGCCAACTATCAAGAATTAATAAAAAGTGACTATGTAACAGATACATTTCTTAGCAACAATTGGGATGACCATAACAGTAACTATTTAACATGGAGATAACTTAAGTTCTCATCAAAGCCAATTATAAAAAATGAAAAACTATCAATAGATACAGTTAAACCCATTATTCTTATGCAAAGAGACTTGAAAAACCCAAACCTATGAAGACATGACAGTCATCATGATCCCATCTCTTTCTCAACAAAATCCAAATATGCAAGGCACCTAATTATAAAGAACAGTATTCAAAAGAGTACCTGCCTGGATGCTCTTAGTCAAGGAAACTACATCCTCAGATCGTTTCACAGTAGCACCAATCAAATCTTTTTTGGAAATTGGCAACTCTTCGTCACCAGCATCTCCATTGCTGGGCGTGGTTGCAGACGAATTTTTTTCTGTATCG
This sequence comes from Swietenia macrophylla, assembly GCA_032401905.1. Lineage (NCBI taxonomy): Eukaryota > Viridiplantae > Streptophyta > Magnoliopsida > Sapindales > Meliaceae > Swietenia > Swietenia macrophylla. Next base: position 3,732,817 of record CP135584.1, on the reverse strand, counting down.
TGTAATTTCTCCACCAATAACTTGTTCTCATTTGTCAAACAGTATAGCTGTCCAAAACATGCCAAAGATTAAACTGTTGAGATGAATATTCCAGTCCTGTAAGTATCTTATAATTGTTCAAGTATAAACATATATCCATTACCTTATTTACTAGAAGAGTCAGAAAACTAAGATAGCTAGGAAGGCCAAGCTAACAAAAGATGGGCACGGGATACCCATGGAATTATTGCAATTCAATATTGTTATACACGGTCAGCAAAGCCTAGAATCCACAGTGCACACTGGGCCCGTTGGAACAGATTGCCAGTCACACCTTTGATAGGTTAAGACACTAAGCTATACTTATCCCGAGTTGTCATGAGAACTCTAGCCACCAGGGTTTTGATTGCAGCCAATTTCATTATCTGCTACATTATGATGACAGACGTGTATACAAAATTATGAATGAAACCCAATAGAAAAATTCTACTTCCTTGAGATATCCACATGACCCCTTAATTATTGCATGCATTTTTTAGCAGATGAGAGAAAATAACAAAAAGTAACTACAGGTTCAGTTAGAATGAAAGAATTAAAGATGCAAGAAAGTTAATACCTGCTTCTGAATGAGCTCTTTCTGAGTGGCTAGTTGCATAACCATATCCATCATAAGCTTGGTACCATGATTAATTTCTTTTGCACTAGCAGCTTTTTCATTGTTAACCTGATCCAAAGACGATTCCAATATTTTTATTCTCTCAATCATAAAACTTAGTTCTTTCTTTAGTTTGAAGTTATCTTCAGATAGCACAATACATTGTTCTTCTGTAGTCTCAGTTTTACTTTCAGCTTTTGAAACTTTTGATTTCAAATCTTCAATTAAAGTTTCCATGTCCCAAATTGCAGAATATAACATGTTTTGTTGCTCTTGACTGGTTTCAGAGGATATTTTTGCATACTGTAGCTGGATCTCTACCTCCCTCAACTGATTCTCAAGCATGCCCACCTTCTTTGTGTTACTATCGTTATTACCTTTAAGTAAATTTAGCTCCTCACTAAGTTCCAAATTTGTATCTGTCAACTGTGTAGCCTTGGCTTCGGCACTTTCAGCCCGACTTTCTGCTTCATAAATGTTCTCTTTCAGCGACTCAATACAGTTTTCCATTTCATTAAGCTGTTCTTGACTAGCTTCATACGAGGCATTTGCATTCTGCAGCCGGATTTCAGATTCTTTCAGCTGTTCCTCAAGTGATTTCACTTTTTCCTTCAAATTTAACACTTCAGAAGTCTTGGTACTCTCAAGTTTCTGTAATGCTCTGTCTTTGGCTTTCAGCTGTTCAACGCAATCTTCAAGTTTAGATTTCAACTGAGCTTCTCTTTGTAGAGAACCATTCAGATTAAATTGAACAATCTGGAATCTACCTAGCAGTTCCTTTGAAACCCCCATGAGAACCACTACAGCATTTTCTGCCTCAAGAAATCTTCCCCAAACAACTTCAGCTGCTTCTTCCATGCGTATAGCAACCTGTTCTGTATGGTGTAGCTTTAATTTCAGCTGATCTTCATTTTGGTTCAACTCTGATATTTTCTTCTCCAAATCTAGCTCTATTGCCAGAGACTTCTCTAGCATCCTTAAAATATGCATTTTCTGGTCAGCTGTCTGCATTTTTGATGCTCCATTAACGTTTGATAGTTGACCATTTGCTGATAAATCCAAGGGATCATCATTGTTACCTGTTAGAAAGCATATAACCAAAAGGTGAATGATCAAAAGAGTAAAATAATTTTAAATGTCATGGATCTTTCACAATTTGTACCAGGGAAACATGTGCATATTAAGAGAAACCTTATAACTTACAGTTATCATTTTTAAAAGACGAGATGACACTCTGCAACTTGGCTGACTGCATCTTCAAATCCAAAACAAGCTCTTGAGACTGCTTCAATGATTCTTCACAATCATGCAACTTCTCTTCCATTATGGTGAATACCTCTCTCAAATGTCTGCACAAAGATATTTTATCACGGACATCAACAATCTCCACATGGAGATTATCCAGCAAACTTTCCACCTCTCTTAACTCAGAATCTAAAATACCCAATAAAAGATCATATATCAATGCCTTCTCAATAGAGGTTGCTGAGATATAGCTATTCTCCACAACTATTGTTTCAATATCATCCTCACTAGCCAAAAGATGCATCAAAAGTACATGCAAGTTCACCAATTTCTCAGAAGAATAAGCCAAGTCCAAGTCTACTCTAGTTAAAACTTTCGTGTTACCCTCCATATCATGCATGTTGCTTCCACTTGCATGTAAATAACCTTTGTCTGGATCTGGATTCATATAGTCAACAGCTTGGTTATTCATACTTGTTGCTCAATTCTTTGGTTAAGCTACCTAGGAAAGGACCAAATAAACAATTAATGACGTATTTAGGTTTTCATAATATGGATTATCACAACTTGTGCAAGAGAAAGGGAGTGCTGAAACTGACAGAAATAGGAATGTACAAAGGAAAAACAGAGGATGTTCATTTGCTGCATCCTCCAGTTTGCACTTCATGGGTGTCGCAAATTTCAACAAATATCATCCATCATCAATGCATATTCAAAAGAAAATTAACATTCACACCTCAATTTACAATTAGCAACTATTGTTCTCCCCTCATTAGATAGAGATTGAAATTCACTTCCCAACCACAAATAGGGGATAAGAGATTCACGTTACACATCCATCAATCACCACTTAACTGGGTAAAAAAGCATGATTAAAGTTTGAGTTGCCCTTCAGCATAAAGATTTGTATCAGATTCTTCAACAACTGCAGCTAAATTGGTATTTTTTTTTTTTTTGGAGCTTGCATGCAGTTACAAATTCATGATCTGGCACGTACAAAATAGAAACTACATTCTTGATTTTAGAAGAATTTTTATGGAAGCCTTTCATTTGCTTCTCTTTGTTGGTAGTTTTATTAATTTTTGGCCTGATTATTCTTCTGACGATTCAATTCAACCTTGCTATTCTACAACCCCACTACTAGTGAAGGTTACTAAACCAAAATAGAAAGAAATATAAACATATATACAGAGTTATTGCTCAATTATATTGCACTAGGGAAATCTTCTGTTAGGGTTACCAAACTATGAACAATGAGCATTCAAATCAGTATATAACCTCTACAAGACTTTGAATAGAGATCTCAAGTAGTTCATCCACCATGCTACCTTCTAGTTTACATTAATCAAGCAATCAATTCACATTTGGTCCACCAAGTTAGCCAGGAATTAATTTCCTTACACTTCATTAGAAAATAATTAATAAGATACCTGTCCGCCTTTGGATCACAAACCAACCACCATCAATGAACCTTATTCATGTGTTAAAGACTAATCGCACAAAACATTAAAAACGGGGAAGACATAAACTTACTAAACAAAAAGTAAAGTGATACTGCTGACCAAATCATCTCTAGAAAGAGTTCTATCACTGAACATACAACTCAAAGAATGAGCACTATGTTGACAAACCAGTCGCCCGTATACATTATCCGACAGAAAATCCAGCAGAATTATCCGATCTAATTTCTCTAAATAGCTCATAAGAACAACAACAATGATAAAATAAACTAGCAAATACAAAGAAAACCCAGCTACAGTACACAAAGTACAACAGCTTAGAGTAAATCAAAATACGAAACTAGAATGAAAAAACCAAACAGATGGATTCAGATGAAGATACCTCATGAAAAATTCTTTGATAGGTATTCTTCTGGTTAGCCAGAGAACATTGAAAAGCTCTCTAACGACCTCTCATTTCGTAATACCGTTGAGTTCTCCCATGATCCGTTGCCGAGCGATTCCAAACAAGCCGTTGGTGTAGTGTTGGCCACAGTAAAGACAAAGTTGTGATGGATTACTGAGAATGCCACCTTAGGCGCACGTTTAACCACAACCGTATTACATATATGAATTATTGAGCAGCGTAACAAAACTAGGTAGAGTAACGCACGTTGCGACAAAACATGATTACAAATGCAAGTGCAATACCTCCGGTTCCACAGAGACAAGAGCCAGAGGACGACTCCACAATTGACTTCCGAATTTATGTGTATTATTGAAAAATATTATACTAATAAATGAATAATAGTCTACTTGTGCGTGCTATTTTTTAAAGTAATTATTTATAATAATTAATACTTCCCACACATTTTAAATATTATAGTAATTTAAAAACTATTTCTAACGTTAATTAAATTTAATAATTATTTATATAAAATTATCAAGTAAATACATAAATAATTATTTATATTTTTTATTTAGTGTTTATGTAGTGCTAATGATCACAAGTAAATCAGTGACTAACTGTAATGGATGTAAATAGTAAAAATTTATTATAATTTTTTAAAATTAAATTTCTTATAATTACATCAAATTAAATTAAATTTAATACAAGAAATTGACCATAACAATAAAGAAATAAATAGTTATAATTTAATGCAAACATTAAGTTAAAATACAACTAAAAAAAGATAGTAGAAAAACACAATTGATATTTCACCACTACCTCAATTAATTAAAAAATAAAACATTAATAGAGGAGCGTCAAAGACATTTGACAGTATTACACCAATAGATTTTTCTTGAATACATGTGGGCGTAAATATACGAGTTTGTACCACTACATATGACCAATTAAAATCAAACATGTGCTTTCTACTTTACCATATTATGCCACATGTAGAGACACTTATCGTAAATAAGCAATTGGCAATCACAAGGAGAGGTGAAACTTGATCAATCACAACACAATCACATTTGATTTTTTTTTTTTTTTGTTAGCTTTGCATATTGGGCTCGAAAGTCCAACAAGACTTTTGGTCTGGATCAAACCATCAATCAATGTCAGTTGGGCTGCATCGTATAATCTTTGACAAGCCAGCCAGCCAGTCCGTTGCCTTTAGTGGCTCAGTCCAATTTGTTCTTCAATCTTAATCGCTACGTTAATATAAGCACCTGTACAAAAAATAAGCCAAATTATGACGAAAACGACATTAAATCCTCCCTCCCCCAGGTTTGGTCAATAGAGAGAGAGAGAGAGAGAGTGTGTCTGTGCATCTTAGTCATCATTTCATTTGCCAATAATTAGCTACGGACCTTTTGGGCTAACATTAGGCCCACGTACGAAACTTTTCTCTTTCTTTTTAAAAATTATTTATTTTATTTTATTATTTTACCTCCGTGCCACTACTTTTTTGTTTAAAGAAAGTTTAAGTAATTTTTTAATTAAAAATTTTATATAAAATTATTTTCATGTGAAATAATGTAACAATAAAATATTACAATTAAAAATTAAAAAAATATAAATTCTTTAATTTGTTTAATTTATTACATATAAATATTTTGAATTGTATATCAATGTTGTCATGCAACTTTAATAAAGTCAATATTACTATTTATAATTTCGGTTATCATTTTTTTTTTAGTGATGAGTACATCAATTAAAATGTTATCTTCTGGCCATGTGAATCCCTATTGCATATGTATCTTGCAAGAGGGTGTTAGATACACACAGGCCTTTGGTGTCTCTTCTACTTTTGGCACATGGAATAGAATTAAAGTCAAGGATATACTACTGCTTTTAAAGTCTTTAATCTAACTTTTGAAACTACCCAATTAATGTCATGCAACTTCCCACTATTCATTCTAAAGCAACAACCAAAAAAAAAAAAAAAGTAAATAAATAAATTGATGACTCAATCTAAAGGCCGAATTCGGAATGTCCAAAACATTAAGAACTCTCCAGATCAGACTCATAAAACCCTTAACATGGAAGGGTTTTACGTATTGTAGAAAGCCACTCAACAGTTCAAGCAGGATAATGGAAAGAAACACGTGCTCTCAAACCCACACAATTAATCTCTTACTTAAAAAAGAATGACAACACATTTCTTGTACAAAAGATTTTAAGGTCTTTTCCCGAGAGGGGTTTGTTGATAATTTTACAAAATAACATTGAGAAATTGGTGACATGCTCGCTTGCTCTCTCGCTTTCCCATCTATTTCTATAGCTTTCAAAAGAGCTAGCTATCACTTCGCTTGAATTTTGGAGGGTGCCGAGCTTTCTACACTTGGTTCATTTTGGTGCATTGTCAGATCATTTTTTTTTTTGTTTTCTCGGATTGCATGGGCACCTACATAGTTAAATCAATACTTGTTAGGCCTCTTCTCTTTATAAGATAAATAAAGTCAATGGTTTAGTTGCACCAGATAGAATTTGTTAGAAATGAAATGTTTCTGTTATACGCAGAAGAAAATTATACTATTATTCTGGCTATTGGATTGTATAATTAGTTAAATTTACTGACCTCGTGGTATTTAGTGGCATAACCGGGATTTGATATCACCTCGGGTTAAAGCGAACACAAAAGTTTAAGTAATCTTTTTATTGAAAAAAAATACTTTTAATTTTGAGTATTCGATTATTGTTTTAACTAAGCAAGATGGATATGATATATAAGAACATCCTCTCAAAATGCGTATTTTGATTAAAAAAATATAATTCTAAAAAATTAATATTATTAAAAATTTATATTTTTCGTAAGTGTTAAGAACATATAATATTCAATTTTAACTGATATTAAATTTAAATTTTTGCAATTTTTAAATTCTTCTCAAAATTCGTATTTTGATTAAAAAATATAATTTTTATAAAATAAATATCATCAAAATTCATATATTTGATATATGTTGAGAGCATATATTATCTAATCATAACTTTTACTAATTTAACTATTTGTAATTTTTAAATTTAAATTAATCTTTCAAAAAAGTTTTAACATATATATAGTAAATTTAATAACCTCTATCTCTATATGTTGATGAAATTATTGCATAATTAATAATAATAAAAAGTAACGTTTTAATATATGAAAATCTTAAATTTAAATCTTAAAACGCTTAAAAAAAAGTGAAAAGTATTTTTAAAGCAAGTGACTCAAATAATTAATAAATTAAAATACGTTAAAATTCATTTAATTTAAATCAATAATCCTTAATAGGCTCAATACAACAAAGTCACAATAACAAGCAAAATTTAAAAAAAGAAAACAAGCAAAATAATAGACATAAGATTTTGTTATTGAAAGAAAATATTATAAAAAATTCTTTACAAGTTACAAAAATTACTTAAAATTTTTAATAATAAAAAATAAATTATAAATAGTAATTTTTAACTAATTTTTTATAATAAATTTTGTAACTCGATTTTAGCTCACTCACACAGTGAATGACACATTCCGAATAATTTTATTTTTAAAATTTTAAATTTTTTTTATAAAATTCACAAAAGGTCCCTCTAAAATACTAGAACTCCGTTACCAATGCCTAACAGAACATAATATAAGCTTTGAAACATCAAAACCTATCCCCGTCCCCAAACCTAACTCAAATTTCTATAGGTTAAGTCAATGGCAAATTGGCGATGAGGTTCTAAATTTTTGTCTGTCCATCCTTGATTAGCGCTCGAACACTGTATTGGTCTGCAGTCTCTAAGGAGTTCTCTAACAAACAACAACATGCTATTTTGACATGGACTAAGTCAATACAATCTAACTCCTAATAATGTACATCAAAATGTGGACAAATTTGACTATTAATTCACATCTGTTTTTATTTTTAATTATTTTCAAAAATATCAATTGTATCTATTTTTAGTTTAATTCAACATAACTTTCTCCTCAAACTATGTATTTTCTCGTCTCTATTTAATTTCCCTTCAACAATTTCACACACACAGAGAGAGAGAGAGAGAGAGAGAGATTCAACTTTTAATTGGATTGCCAAGTACTGAAATTAATTACGATGTGCACAAAAGATAAAAGTAGATACCATCTTGAGTAAAATTAAACAGTTGTAATAAGAAAAATCAAACAATTAATAGGTGACTACGACGTATGCTGAAAAAAAATCCAAAGTACTCTTATGGTTCAGTTTCGTGAAGTGGTTAGGTTAAGTCTCTTGAATTGGATGGTCACCAGAAAACATAATAATTATGAATAAGATTGTACTATATATGAAAGAGATACGTGGCATAATTCAAATGACATTATTGACAGGCTTTGGAAAACCCAGTTGGGTTACTGCCCTCATATTTCTTTTAGGGTTAGGGTCACTTCAATTTCTTCTCGATCGTTGGACGGTGTCATAGCATATACATACTGCTCAATTAAAATGGTAATTATGAACACCACTGCTTGAGATTTCAGAATTAAACACTTGGCAGATGACTAAGTACTTCCAATTATATTAGCTCATGAAACATTGTATTTTCCGTAATCACCAATATGATTGATAATTTTTTTTAAAAAAAAAAAAAATTATTGTAGGAAAGACATAATATCATTAATGTATTTTACTCTTAATTTCTACATAAATGTAAGTATCAAAGTCATTTTCTATTAATATGTTTGGATTACAAATTTTATTTATACGAACATATATTTTAACATAATACAAAATAAGAGTGCTCATTTTTTAAGATTACCTAGAATTAGAAAATATTTTGAAATCGAGGGATATCAATATTACAATCCTAGAGTCTAGTGCGAAGGGGCTCACCATCATGGAGATTTTCGATCATTTAGGTATCAAAAACCCTATATTGTGTCACATATCGATTACTATTATAACAATATCTACGTGCTTTAAGAAGTTAAGCTGAATATGTTATTAGCCAGCCATGTCAACTACTGATTGATTCCTGAATAATAATTAATTTTGAATAAAATTTTCAAGCTAGTTATAACATCCCGAAAGGAATATTGTGGTTTCTAAAATTACATAAAATGCTTATTTGTATAATTAAATATAATCACAATTTAAATGTTTAATTACTTGATACATCACCTTGATTGCAACAATTGACAGACACCAAAAAATATGTGGACACCAAGATATATATGAATGTAAGAGGCACATAGGGACAAATTTAGCTAAAGCCATGTGTGTTTGATTGTTCACATTTACCCTCCAAAATGAAATGTTTCATTTTCACATACCACCTACTATGCAAAATATACTTACATAAACTTCTCACATAATCTTAAACTTTAATTGTCAGTACTAGTTAATTTAATTGATAAATTTTATTTATATCAGAACTAGATTTATAATTGAGTTTAAAAAGTTATAGCTAGAATAGTTTTAAATTTTGAAAGATTTTAGATGAATTCTTAAAATACAGATCTCATTAATATAAACAGTACAAAAATATATTTTAATAAAATTTAAAAATTAAAAAGTGATAAAAACAAAAAACTTACAAAAATTTATTAGTTAAAAGTAATTTTCACATTTAATTATTTTTTTAAAAAAATTATATTTTTACCAATAAATAAAATTTCAATCTTTTTCTCTTTTTTTTTCCCCTCTCATGATATTATTTTCTTCTTTTTATATTTGTTTCTACTCTATGCCCCTGTATCTTCTCTTTACATCGCATTTTGCTTTTGTTTTGATAAGCTAAGTTATAAATAATGTAACTAAGCGGATTGTGCTTGCTTTATTAAAAATAATAATAATAATAATAATCAATTTAAAAATTTTGTAAACAATGAACGGAATAGTAATTAAATACAACATGAATTTATTTATGTCATAAAATGGACTACTGGACCTAGGCTAAAAAAATGTTAATTATTTTTTTTTAACTGAGTATAATAACTTTGGCCATATTTAGAACCTAATAGTGAATTGAATAAAAGAATAGTAATGCACAATTGACATTTAGATTTGTGGGTTGTCCAATGGCCGCCATTGACTATGATCCTCTGAATCTCACAAAATTTTTAATTAATATATAGTGTTTATAATTTGCTTCTCAAAATATATTTTTTTTTAAATTTTGACTCTTCAATTTTATAACTTTAAAACCTTAATCTTTTAACAATGTAAATTTTTGAATTTAACTCGTTGTATCTTCCTAGTTTGAGATGGTGCAAGAGGTGTGAAAATTTTAAAACTTTTTTTTCTTCAAAAATGATTAAAAGTAATTTATATTTATATAGTATTTATAAAAAAAAAACTAAAAATTGATTAATTTGTACAATAATCTTGTTGGAGGGGCCAAAGGTTTGGAAAATAAGGCAGTCTTTATCAGAAATCTCCAACCGAAGGGGGACCCGTAGATTACATTAAATTTCGTACATTCGCATGAATGAGTGAGAAAGTATGTAAGAAAACTAAAGTAGGGAAAGTTTCAAACATTTTAAAGTTGCGTCTTCTACTGAGAAAAAAGGTATCTGAATCTTATGCAAAAAAATTTTGGTCTGAGAAAAAGTGATCCAAAAAGGAGCATCAAAAGTTTGAACGCTACCATCCAACTCCATCCCATCTTGCTGTGAAGCAATGATATTGCTCTGTTTGCATGAAGTTCACCGATTATCTTAATTAAACATAGAGATTAATAGTAATTAATCTCCGCAGACATTAATTGCTGCTGCTACTATTTTACAGAACTTTCATCTTATAGCCATAGCTAAGCTTCTCGTCAGGTTATAAACACAGGAAATGTTTATGCTGCAAAGACAAGCAAGTCAAACAAATGAGCTGTGTGTGAATCGGAAACAGATGAATAATAATAATAAGAAAACCTTTATAGATTCAATGCACAACTGAGGAAGAACGTTTGTGTGTGTGTGTGTGTGTGTATCAAATAGGCAATTTAGCAATAGCTGGCTGTTTGTTGTACGTTCTTCAAGAGTTATTACTAATTTATTTGCCAATGTGCATTAAGTAAACTACAAGATTTAATGTAAGAATAATATTTAAAAGAAGTGTTAAGTCCGGTCACCTTGGAAATTAATTATGGCGAAAATGTTAGAAGTCTTATTAGACGTGCGTCTTTTAATTGATTAAAGCTCAAAATCGAAGCCAGCTCCGATCTCAACCTCATTTAAAACAACATATATGTTCATTTCATGAACAAGAAGAGAGAAGTAATCATCAATGAGACAGTCTTTCTTTGATTCAGCTGTAACTATGCTTGAGAGATCTCGAATCCCCACTTCCCCATCCCACGTTGCTTTGAATGAATGGGATTTCGTTTTCTTTGCTTTGCTTGCCTCGTTTCAGATTTCCCACACCAAAACCAGAAGTAATAAAACCAAAATAAAAAAAACCCACGCCAACCATGAAACAACTCTCCATTTCTATATATGATAGTAATTGGGATTTTTATTTTATATGACACCAATCAACAGACTTTCCCATTAAAGTGCAAACCTAGACAGTTGGCAATATTATCCCATTGGCCTAGTTCTTTGCTTACCCATTTTCTTATTGGAAACTATCATGCATGCCCTTTTCTTTATTATAAACTAGGGTTTAGTTTTTTTACTTTTTATATTTTTGCCATCGTCTTCTTCTTCGGACTACACTCTATAGATTTTTGTTCATGGTTTCTCGTACAATGTACACAACTAGACTAGAGATTTCTTCCTTTTATTTTTTGAAAAAATCAAACAAACCTTGTAAAACCAACCCAATCAACACAAATGATTTTACCTCTGAATGAATATTTAAATAAAAAGGGATTAAGGAGCTTAGGGTTAAGCAAAAGATAAGGTTGAATTATAATTATAAAAGCAAAAGTGCTATGAGTGAGAGAGAGATTCCATTATTCTAAAGCTTAGGTCTAAGAGATTGCAAGTTCCAAAGGCCAACTAATAATGACATGAGAAAAAGGGAGAAAAGGGACAGTCCAGCTGCTAAAACATTATAAAACAAGTTTACAAAGAATAATAAATATTATTAAACCACACAATACTCTTTCTCTCTTATTTTATTTTATTTTTTTATTATTCATGGATGACCAATATACTTAAATCCTCCGTCTAATTAAATTAAGGAAGAGCAGTTCCAATTTGAAGGGTCAACTCTGAGAGTATAGGTGCATGTTAATCATATAACCCCCAGATTTAATCACCTTTCTCTTAGAACATCTCCAACTTGTAGTATAACTATATACCTTAGCTTTAGCTTATCAAACTTATAGTAGTCCTATCATTATCACTATGTGTCTGTGTATCAACAATGACAGAGACATTTTGCCACCACCAGCTTAGCATTTTTGTCGCCCTAACTATGTAATTTTGTTAGCCATCAAATTCCTGCAACAAATTTATTTCAAAATTTCGATATTGCTCTGGCTTTTAACATTTTGAATTTCATTTGATTTGATGTTTATTTTTTGTTAGGTGATTTAGGATCAAATTTAATCAATAAAAACATGTTACCATAATCGATTAGTTCATTAGCTTAAATAAAAAATAACTTATAATTCGAATAGATGGAAAAGATAAATTAAAAAAAAAAGAGATAAATAATACCAAAATGTGCCCACAATTTTTTTTTTAAAGAAATAGAAAATTTTGGTATAACCAATAAGTGTATTTGTTTTCTTTTTCTCCCAGGTTCCACGCACACGAAAAAAAAAAAAAAAAAAAGATAAGACAGTCAAATTTAAGTATGGCAATGATTGACTTTAGAACAAATATTTTAAAATTATATTTATATATTTTTTATAAAAATTTAATATTAAATTTAGAACAAATTTAATATTTTATTGTCAAATATGTTTAAATAAATATTCAACATTTAGTAAACTTGTAATAGATATTCGTAAAATTTTTAGTGAACTTTTATATTTTTAATTATATTTATATTATTTTTATTTTTAAAATCACTTAATTTAGTATATAATTTATGTATAAAAAAAATTTAATTAAAAATTCAATCATTTAATAAATATAATAATTAAAAAAATATATTTTAATTACAACATTTATACAAATACACATACACATATATATATATATATATACACACACACAAAATCAAATTTAAAAAAAATAATATTATTTTATTTTCTTAAAAAGAAATTAAAAATAACATTTAGAAAACAATATTAAAAAACATATGTAGTATTCGAAAACAAAAATAACTTTTTCTTTTTCCACAAGAAACAAAATAATTTCAAGTAAAATAAAGAATTAACTAAATTAGCGTATCATTTCTCTCTTTTCTTAATAAAATATTATTATAAAATGTATTAACTAAAATACTAATTTTTTACTATACATATATGCAATAGTGATGTTAAGTATTTTTTGCATGTTTTTATTAAAATATATATATTTAAAAATTAAAAATATACAAATATTTATAACATACACTTATTTATATTTATTTATATTTATACCCGTATCAAATTTGTCATTAATTTTAATTTTTATTTTTTTAAAATCATCCTGACTCATGAATAGACATATCAAATTCTTTCCATTAGAGTGGAGGACTAAATAATTTGCTAGTATAATTGTCATCTCTAATCAAGTTATCAAATAATTTGTTTGTGAAATAAAATACAAGTTTCCCTCAAAATAATATAGCCTCCCTTGTGACCACATGGCTCAAAATCTTGATTAATATACCTCAAAATAAATAAATAAATAAAACAAAATGTAATTTTGAAAATGAGCTAGCTAGATTTTGGGTTCTTGACCAAACAAACCCATTAAAGATATCAAGTTCTGGTTCCAAGACATAACCAAATGCTCTCTCATGTAATAAACTACAAAAAGACAGTTGTTAGGGAGAGTTGGTAATGTCAGTTCCTAGCTCGACCTCGTATAATTATCGGTTTAAAAAATTACACACTAAATTAAACCATAAAAATTAAAGTTGGTTTTTAAAGTTAAAAGAAAAAAAAAAGAAAAAGAAAAAGAAAAAGTTGTTTTAAATCTTTTGCAATACGTTTAACAGTAGCAGCAGCGGTGGTTAATGATCAAAGAGCTCTCTTTTTGATGCAGGCGTGGGTATGAATGCAGGACCTTCACCCCACTTTCCTCTTTAACTCTCACTTACAATTACATTACAGTTATCTTTTTTTTTTTAATCTCTCATATTTCATACATATGCGTGTTGTTGCTCCTTCTTGTGGGTTGGTGACGTTGGGTATCAGTTATTGACCAGCAGTAGCAGTGGAGGGGTCTTGAGCCCATAGTTAATCAAGTTTGTGTTTATGATATTAAAAGCTAAGCTTGAATGGAAGACACAGTACCAAAAGTAGCACAGAATCTGAAATCAGTGTATTTCTCTCGCCACTTTTAGTTGGCACTCTCTCTCTCTGTTTCTGATTACTCTGACTAAGGTTTTGAATGGGGGTTATTTATTGTACTGAAATCAATATTACTGCTTCTGTTTAGACTATTTCACGGTTCTTCTTCGAACTTTCTTTAACCGTGTTTCTTTTGTCTCCAAGTGCTTCCTTTGCAATTTTGATACTTCTAGTCCAGTGTTCGCTTTGGAAATGGTAGCTGCTCAGCTCGTTTGATCTTTGTTACGTAGTTTGGTACTTGGGACCTTTGTTTCACTGTTTTGTTCTCTCTATAACCTTATTAAGTGGAGTGGGCGTGTCTTTGTTTAGTTCTTTTGAACCGTTTTTTGCTGTGTTTTACTTCATTGGTTAGATATCACACTTGCTTGGTTTCATTCCTTGGGAGACCTTTTGAAGGAATGTCTTTCAGATCGCTGTGAAGTTTCGTACATTGTAAGTTTCAGCCTTTGTGGTTTTTGGTTAAAACTTTTTTGTGAAGTGATAATTTGATATATGTTTGAGAATTAGATGGCTTCATTCACTTAGTTTTAATTTTTTTTTTTTTATTTGCTCCCCTTCTGCGTCTTTGATCTTTTGTTAATCTCATCTAACCACTAGGCTTTTTTTGGATGGTCAATTTTAAAGATTCGGGTTCTGTTTTGGGGAATCTCGGCTGATTGCTTTCTGGTTGTTCAATCACAATTGTGAGAGAAAGGCATACACTGTTGGCTACTTTTGCTATTCTTGTGGAGAAGAGATGGATATGAATGACAAGGATAAATTTGAGATAGAAACAAGGAATGATAATCATATGTACTATCATTCATCTAACATGTCTGCAGATTGGCGATTTAGCAGTGCCAATCTCGCAAATGCGCCTATCAATTCGGTTTCCACTGGTAATTCGATGGCAGTTGGTTCTTCTTCTTGTTCCTCTGCTTCAATGGTAGACTCATTTAACCAAACCAGTTGGGATCATCCAATCAACTCACAGAACTTGGGGATGGGGTATTGTGATATTGTAGGCCAAAACAGTGCAAGCACTTCAAACGCGTTCGGAATTAGAAAAGGCAATCCCGCCTCTTTGGTAAGTAGTATTAATAGACCACTTGATATGGGATGGAATTCAGCTAGTTCAATGCTGAAAGGAGGCGTTTTCTTACCAAATCCGCCTGGAATGTTCCCGCAGAGCTTATCTAAGTTCCCAGCTAATTCTGCTTTCATAGAGCGAGCTGCCAGGTTTTCATCCTTTAATGGTGGAAATGTTAGTGATATGATGAGCACTTTTGGCATTCCTGAATCAACAGAGCTTTATTCTAGGGGTGGGGGAATGATGCAAGGGCCACAACAAGTTTTTGCGGGTGGTGGGTTGAAATCAGTAGCTGGTGGTCAGTCTCAGCAGAATGAGATGAATGCGGCTGAAGTTTCAAAAGGTACTTTCTTTTCTGTTGAACACGGGGCTGCTGATGGGAGCACACTAAAGAATGACAGAAACGGTGAGGGCCTTGTGAAATATCATGGAAAGGCAAAACAAGGTGTTGGCGGATCTGTTAATCATTCTGATGAAGCTGAATTTAGTGGTGGTGGTGGTGGTGCCCAAGATGAGCCATCTGGTTTAGAGGGCACTTGTGGGGAACCTTCCACTGAGGGCCTATCGTCAAAGAAAAGGAAAAGGAATGGGCAGGTGGAAAACTTCATGTTTTTTTTTTCTCCCTCCTTTCAATTTGTGACATATCCTTTGAATTTTTTTTATTTTTTATTTTTCCTTTTATCCCTTTCATTGATTTTACGTGGTAGGATACTGAACTTGATCAAGCAAAGGGAGCCCAGTTATCTGGTGAAACTGCAAAGGAAAACACTGAAAATCAACAGAAAGGAGGCCAAAATCCAACCTCAACCACAAATAAGACTTCTGGAAAACAGGATTCTGAATCTTCAGATCCACCAAAAGAAGAATATATTCATATCAGAGCTCGAAGAGGCCAGGCAACAAATAGCCATAGTCTTGCAGAAAGAGTAAGATTTTACATGGAATCTTTTGTGTGTATGGGTAAAAACTTCCTTTATAGTTTACTGTGTTAATTGGAATTCGTTGATTTGGACTATAGGTGAGAAGGGAAAAGATAAGTGAGAGGATGAAGTTTCTTCAAAACCTTGTACCTGGTTGTAGCAAGGTATGTTTGTTGGATTTGATCACTTGGAAAGTTCCAATAATTCAAACTCAGTAAATTCGAATTACATTGTAGTTCACATCTTTTTAATTAATTTGTTTTTGCAGGTCACAGGTAAGGCTGTGATGCTTGATGAAATTATTAACTATGTACAATCACTGCAGCGGCAGGTTGAGGTACAGGAGAAAACACAATTTTCTGTTTCTTTTTTTCACACTGGTAGCTCCTCATTAACATGGTGTAGTTGGACATTTTATTATACATGCAGAATCAACACTTTATTCGTTCCAAAATTCAGATGAACGCATGGTTGCATACATTCTGCAATTGACACATCTTGGAACGATACAGCATAGTAGCTTACGGCCTATCTCATTAGGCCCTTGCATCTTTGCTACGATAATGATTAATACAATTCTTTGCAGAATTTACTATCTGAAACTTATTCATGTTTTTTGTTAAATTATTTTCTTTGTTTGAATTATCAATGTTCTTCATGGTTAATGTGTGTAACATCTCTCTCTCTCTCTCTCTCTGTGTTTTATATTTTACCAGTTTCTGTCAATGAAACTCGCAACAGTAAACCCACAGCTGGATATTAACATGGAAGGGCTGCTGACAAAAGATGTGAGTCATTTGGCACACATTTCAGTGATGCAAATTTCCTCAATTTTACATGTCATGTCTTATACTGCAAACATGTACTCTTATACAGATGCTTCAATCACGGGCTGGTCCTTCGTCTACTCTGGGGTTTTCCCCTGTTATGCCAATGGCTTATCCTTCACTACAACCATCTCAATCAGGACTTATTCAAGCTGCTCTTCCTGGCATGGGTAGCCCTTCTGACAAACTTCGGAGAGCTATTAATTCCCACTTGACACCAATGATGAGAGGATTCAAGGAGCCCAGGCAGGTATCTTTTTATTCATAGATAGATCATTGTAAAGTGAACAGTGAAGTTATGATGCTGATACATGAGTAATCCCTGGGAATCACAATTCCCCTCCCACTCATACCTTTTTAGTGCATTCAATCACGAGCTCATCTGGTCAGTCTACATTAATTTCTAAGCGATGCAATTTACCTTCTATTTTTGACGTTGTCGACAGCAAGTAACCTGTGCTTGGGAGGATGAGCTCCACAATGTTGTCCAGATGAGTTCTGTAACTAGTGTTCCTGCTGACAGCCAAGATGTAAATGGTAGACCTTGTTAATATCTCTATTGGCTTCTTGCACAAGTGTTTTTGAGCTTAATACTGAGTTCTCTACTGCATCCACAGGGTCCACCACACCCCCAGATCATATGAAAGTCGAACTTTGATAATTCTGTATTGGTTCTATGCCAGCAGTACTGTTATAGCTTGCATACACTTGGAACTAAAGTCGTCGGTGGATGACAAATCTCATTAGTAATCACGCACTATTACCATGTTTCTAGTTGATTACTATTTGCCAATTAAGATGCAACTGAGCCGGTATCAGAGCTTGGTGGATCAGTTCATAACCAAAGCTGGGATCATCTCTTAAGGCTTAGGACCTCAGGTATATGATACAGCAATATCTTTCTCATTTCTTTGTTTGAACGTTAACTACATATGCATAGGAGGTATTCACTAGAATAGAATAGCTCGTTTTAGATCATCTCCACTATCCAGATCAAAGAATGTATAGATTAATATTCCAAGATCTCGTTAAATAATTTAGAAGATAGCAGCATTAACCCTGAGTTCTTGTTTGTTCATCAGAATTGGAAGCTGATCTGTTAATTATATATTGATAAATCTAATGTTATTTATTTTCCCGACAGTACCACCATTCAAAATTTATCTGCTGATTTTGTTAGCACTATTTTTGCTGATTTTTTTAGCACTATTTGGATAATAACATGTAATATCGGGTTTGTGCCTTACGGGATTCTCCATTTGATTTTTCCCCGATTCTGAGTAACCTCGTAAATCAAGTAACCTGAGGACCTTGAAATTGGAACTTGCGCGAAAATTAATGTTGTGCCAGCAATAGCTGACAATATTCTGTGTCGCGGACATCCATGAACCTGGAGCACAAAGGGATAAAAGATCACATGGAAATTGTTTCTCTTGACTGGATTTTTGTCCGAATTTTTAGTTGGGAACGGCCGGTCCAAAGGCCCATGAATTTGAGAATCTGAGTATGTAGGATAGAAAGCGAAAACTGTGAGATTAAGATAAAATTGAAAAAAAAAAACCATTATATGTCAATTATTTCTGACACTGGATGCCAAGTTCATGAAGAAAAAGAAGACTGGGACGTCAGATCATTTAACATTCTGGAGCATCAGTCCTCTTTCCATGAACCTTTCAATTGTTGCAAGGGAATCAAATGTGCAATGATGTCTCAGGTCCATCGAGAAGGGATCGCTAGGATTTTTGCGGGGAAAGTTTCAAAAATAATTTTATTTAATTTTTTTATATTTATAATTAATTTTAAAAAATATTTATCAAAATAATTTATTTTAATAATTTTATCTTTACAAATAAATTATATTGATAATTTTACTCTCAAAATTAATTTTTTATTTTTTTATCTCTCTTCGTCTTCTTTATTTTCTTTTTCACATTTTTCATCTTCGAAAATACACAACTACATTTTGGTAAATAAATTTTAACAATAACAAAAATAAAAGAGATTAATCTTATTTATATTATTAATTTTTTATTTTATTGATAAGTTTAAAAATACTTGTAAGTATTAATTTATAGTTAGTTAATAATACATATAAATATGATAATTATAAAAAATAATATTTAAAATGTGTAGATATTATAAAATAGATGAATAAATTGTTAAAAAATTAAAAAATAAAAAAGATTTTGACAATTTTGAGTAAAAAAAAATTAGGCCAAAAAATTAAAAAAATAATAGAAGGAAGATGCAAGCTTCTGGTGTGTACATTGCACGAGCTTGGGCATTTTATACTTTTGGTAATTAATTTATTTTTATATTATTAATTAATTATAATATTTAATAATTTAAATTTATTATTTTTTATATTATATTTTTCTAAAATTTAATTTAAAATTAAAATAAAAAATAATACTTAAAAAATTAATGTCAATTTTTTAGGACTTGATTTTTTAATTTAATTATTTATATTTAATTAGATATCATTTGAAAATGCTAATAGTAAATAATCAAAATTTATATTTAATGGCATAATATTTGAAAATAGTAATAAATAACTAAAATTTAATATTTTTTAAGCTATAGTTATTATTTGATTAAATATTAATTAAATTTAAATTATTATTAATTTTTTTGTAATTTTTTTAATTTAGTTAAATAATTGAATTAAAAATTAGTTCAAAATAATATTTAAATTATTCAATCTTATATATTTTTTTAGAAATTAATTTTTTAATTTAATTATTTATATTTTATTAGATATTATTTAAAAATATTAATAATAAATAATTAAATTTATATTTAATGACGTATTATTTGAAAATAATGATAAATAGCTAAAATTTAATATTTTTTATACCATAGTTATTATTTAATTAAATATTAATTAAATTTAAATTATTATTACTTTGTTTATGATTTTTTTCTTTTTAATTTAGTTAAACAATTAAATTAAAAATTAGTTCAAAATAATATTTAAATTACTCAATCTTATATATTCTTTTGGGACTTGATTTTTAATTTAATTATTTATATTTAATTAGATATTATTTGAAAATACTAATAGTAAATAATCAAAATTTATATTTAATAACATATTATTAAAAATAATGATAAATAATTAAAATTTAATAATTTTTAGGTTATAGTTATTATTTAATTAAATATTAATTAAATTTAAATTATTATTTTTGTGATTTTTTTATTTTTAATTTAGTGAAATAATTGAATTAAAAATTAATTCAAAATAATATTTAAATTAATCAATCTTATATATTCTTCTAGGACATGACTTTTTAATTTAATTATTTTATTTAATTAGATATTATTTAAAAATATAAATAGTAAATAACCAAATAATTAAAATTTATAATGACATATTATTTAAAATAATGATAAATAATTAAAATTTAATATTTTTTAGGTTATAGTTATTATCTAATTAAATATTAATTAAATTTAAATTATTATTTTTTTAATAATATTTTATTTTTAATTTAATTAAACAATTGAATTAAAAGTTAGTTCAAAATAATATTTAAATTACTATTCTTTTAGGACTTGATTTTTTAATTTAATTATTTATATTTAATTAGATATTATTTGAAAATACTAATAATAAATAATTAAAATTTATATTTAATGACATACTATTTAAAAATAATAATAAATAACTAAAATTTAATATATTTTAGACCATAATTATTATCTAATTAAATATTAATTAAATTTAAATTATTATTTTTTATAATTTTTTATTTTTAATTTAATTAAATAATTAAATTAAATTAGGTGAAGAGTCATATATCTTAGTATTATTTTTTATTATTTTTTTGTTGTAATTTTTTATTATTAATTTAGTAAAATTATAAATTAGATTATTTAATTATAAATTTTTATTTAGTTGAGTTATATTTCTTATTTGTAATGTTTAGTAACAATTAATTATTATTATAATTTTACATGTATAAGTGTCAAGTCAACATTAGCTAAAAATTACTATAAATTACCACTTTTACGCAGAGACATACTATTTAGCACGATTTATAGTGATAGATCACATCAGAAAAAAATTAAATGTGATACAAGTTAATATATTTAAACAAACATGCTTTGGACACTTCTTGCACGTTGGAGATTTACATTATTCGTCTATTTTGATTTATTATACCTTGTTACTTGAAGTGCATGCAAACGATGATTCTAATGAAGGAGACATTTATCATCCAACATCATATCCCTCTTCAATGTGTTAGCTTGGTGGTAATATTAATTATCCCTCCCCAACCGCAAGTACCGGGGATCCTGCGAATTCAAATCCTACCTCGGGCCCGTGAAATTGCCTTTCCCATTAGGTCAATCACCATGAAACAATAATCAATATATACAATAATCAATATATATATATATATATGTGTGTGTGTGTGTGTGTGTGTGTGTGTGTGTGTGTGTAGAAATATATATATATTATATATATATATATAAAAGAAGGAATCTTTAGAATAGTGTAATTAACAAAATCCAATCAAGTTCGTTCATGCTCAATGTTTGAAACCTAACACTCGCAGTCATAAACAAATTACAAATTTTACAAACAGTGAAACCTTAACATTGAAGGTGAAAGTAACGTAAGCTCTAGAAAACAAACAAGCAATGGCTGCTACAGTATGAGCAATGAAAACGTTAAAATTTGAACAATACCCATAAGTAGAAATCATCAATAAAGCTCCGGGCATGCTCAATTTTCGAAACCTAGCTCTCCAATCACAAATAAATCATCAGATTACAAAGACTAAAACCTTATCATTGAACTGAAGCTAACGGTAGCTCTTGAAAACTAACAATCAACAGTTGACATCAATGCACATGGCCGGAGACGTTTCTTTTATTTTCTTCACAAAATATTTATTTTACCCTTCAACCGTTAGATAATTAACCGGCAAAAGGAAACAGCCTGAGAGTGAATCGATAGCTTACAATAAATGAAGAGTAAATTAAAATTAATCAATCAGAATTTGGCATTATCCTTTATTGTCCTACAAACTATCATTCATTCACAAAGTTGTTACTTCTTAAAAGAACGAATGTCGTATTTGTCATAATCATAGCATCATTTAAATTTAATTTATGATATTTTTCTTAATAATCCTACCAATAAAAGGATTTCGCAGGCAATACAGTAGAGTAGACTATCTAATTCGGCCAAGCCCCGTCATTTTTAGGATAATTAACGAATACCTTCTTTAAAATTTGTTTAAATCACAAACAGACGAGATAATATACAAAAATTACAGATATACTTTTTAAACTTATAAAAAATTAACCTTATAGTTACTATTAAAAATAAATTTATAATTTTCTTATACTTTGTATAAACAGAAGTGATATTGTCGGCTCACTTTTCTTCTTCCCTCTTCTTTTTATTTTTTTTGACAAAAAAAAATAAATAATAAATAATATATATTCGAGCATACACAAATAAATTTAAACGAGTTCATTTATTTTTTATAATCTAATTTATTTTATCAATTTCATTAAAATTCTCCACATTTTAGCAAAAATATTATTTTTCTTCTATTTTTTATTTTATTTTTATCAATTTCTCATACCTTATCCAGTTCAGTGAAAACAAGTGCTAATTGATCTCCACTCGATCTCTGGTTCAAACTAAATACAAATGCATCCTACGAGAGAGTTGCTGAAATTAAAACTATTATAAAAAAATAATTAAATAAAAGTCATGACAAGTTTCCATTTCTAAAAGGTCATTCTCGAGTAACATAGAATTTAATGAAACAACAGTTATTTTGGTTGTTGCTCATCTTTCGAGGATATTGGTCTCATTCCTCTAATGAAATTGTCAACAAATGAGAAATTAATTGGCTAGTTGCCGAGATTTTGTGTTGTGTTTACTTAAAATTGACTCACACTTTAATTAAATTACACTTTACTCTATATATATACTTTTTTTTTTCATATATACTAAATATGTTTTTACTGGCGTAAATTCTAAGTTTAGTGTAAATTTTTGTGCAATGACCTTTTTTATTGTAGCAAAAGGATATTTTAGTATTTTTAATATATTATTAATGGTAAAATTACTTTTTTGTTAAGTCTAGGCATGTACCTGTAATTTTTGTACAGTACTTCATATTTCTGTGGTTTTAATATGCCTCTAGAAAGATATATGTTAATTAAGATTAGCAAAGTTAGTTGGATGTCAATGTATATACGATGATATTCGAGATATTCAAAATTTATTGAATATTGGCTGGATTATGAATACAAAAATAGATATTCAAAATTGATTCTGATCAAATACAATTTTAAATATTTGATATTAGATGTCCAACAAAAAATAAATAATAATATTATTAAATTATGATAAACTTACTCACATCTAATCTTTAATTTATATTGTAAAAATAAAAATATATATATAATCATAATTTTATTTAACTTTAAAGTATTATATTATTATTTAATATATTT
Organism: Swietenia macrophylla; assembly: GCA_032401905.1. Lineage (NCBI taxonomy): Eukaryota > Viridiplantae > Streptophyta > Magnoliopsida > Sapindales > Meliaceae > Swietenia > Swietenia macrophylla. Next base: position 3,709,354 of record CP135584.1, on the reverse strand, counting down.
TTTATTTTAATTTTTTATGAATAAATAATAAATTTATTAAATATTAATATTTTTAAATTAAATATTATATTATTACTTGATTCATTTTTTAAATTTAAATTTTTGTCGTCAATGACAACATTACATATATTATTTACAACTGAAATATTTTTTTTTATTAAATAAATTTTAATACAATTACAAATTAATGTAATATTTTATTTAATAAACAATATTTTTTAAAACCAACTAAAAATAAAATTTGTACCCTATAATTTACAACTTAGTCTAATAAATATATTAAAATTTAATTTTAAAATCAAACTCTCACATAAAAATTAATATTTAAAATATATTTAATTAATTTTTAATTATTGTAAATGAATATTAAATATGAATACAAATATCTCAAATTTTTTAAATTTTCTACCCGTTGTCATTCCTAATATTAATTACCTTCAATTGCACTAAATAAAACATAACATCTGTTTCAAACATAAAATTATTATTTTACTTTTTTTTTTTTTCCTTTATGAATACCCCACCACCATCATGCCTTCTATTACGCTGTTTTTTATCCTCTTTTGACCAATACAAATATTTCGACACCACAACCGAATAAAAATGCTTTGTCAATTTCTATTTTCACTGTTTTCGTAACAAGTTATTACTATTTTTCATCCATATTTTGCTTTCAAAATAAGTCGTGACTGATGGTAATTCTAAAAACATCAAATTAAAAATACTACTACTTTCTATCTAAGAACCAGTATAGGAAGAACACTGGCGAAAATCAATGCCGCCCGGCCCCAGCCTAAGATTCCAATAATGAAAGATCTCCAAGTTAATCATATATCATTTGATAAAATAGCCATACGTTATAGGAGCATTTAGGAATCAGCACACACAAACTTAAATTTCATCACTTTCAAGTGCTAGGTACTACAGATTCAATTCAGCAACTTTTCAAATTCATATTTTTGCAGCATTTTTACTCTAGCCTTCCAAAAATAATCCCTATTAATAGAGAAAAATGAAAGATACAGAGCATGTTTTCAGCACCCAGGAATTCTGCCAACCGTCCAACATCTCAGATTAATTGTCATTGGTATGCGTCTTCCCTCGAATTTCCTAGCGTTCTCCTTTTATCCCATTGCAACCCACATCCACCGAGGCAACCCCTTCCCCCTCCTTTTTCTTTCTTTCCCTACCCAGTCCCATGCATTTTTTATGTAAATATCAACGAAATGATGCCAAAATTGTTCAAATCATTCTAAAACAGATTTTTAATCTTGCCAAGGATCACTTTCAGTCCTCACTTCTGATGGTTCAACTACTTGTGTCTCTGAGGCTTCCCCTGCACTATTGTTATATTCAGCTGCATTCTTTTCCGATTCCTCCACCTCGTCCCCTTCTGATCTACCCCATCTCCCTCCAAGGGCCATTGCCATCATCTCATAGATCTTATTTCCCAATTCAGCTGGGCTGTCAGGCTGCATAATTTATGTAAAAGAAAACATATATACATATGAATTGACATAAAGCTAAAGAAAAATGCGTAAAGATTTGCGGTTTGTGCTTACAGTGAATCCACTGGAGATCAATGCTGTATCATACAAAAGGTCAACAGCTCTCCTGGCATCACCACTATCAGGGGCATTTTTGCAAGCAGCCTGCATGTTGAAGAACCAAATATTATGCGTATATGCATATATATTAGCAAGTCAGAAGCACTTTTGGCCTTCCAGCCTCTGAACTTGCTGTGAAATCTCCACCATTACCTCCCCGCAGCAGTTCAAATATTCTACATTAACATGACACCAGTTATTTGCTAACTTCCCCAAGTTGTCACCACTTCTACACGGAAAACTTGGAAAAATCTGATGTCCAATAATACCAATATTTGCTAACTTCCCCAAGTTGTCACCACTTCTTCTACATGGTAAACTTGGAAAAATCTCACATCCACTAATACCAACTTGAGCCATTGGTAATTGGTAGATAGCGACAAGAAAACCCCATATGTGACATATTTGTACTTCCAAATCTCATAACCACACATTATAGCTCCATTTCCTATATATTAGGGCACTTTCTAATTTCATGTACTTTGTCAACTTCATAGAATAGTATCAAGGCACAAGCAGCTATTTTGAAGAATATAAGCTACAACAATCATGTAGACTGACTTACATTTAAGTCTTTAACGATGGGATGATCAGGATTAATCTCCAATATTCTCCTTCCCCTCATGAACTCCAAGCTTGAAGTATCACCAAGAGCTTGTGCTTTCATCAACCTTCAAAAGAAGGAAATCCACTTAAGTGAAAGAATGAATCAACTATAACTTTTTTCAGAAAGGGTGGACACTTTTGAATCAGACCCATCCATTCCAGTTTGATGAAAATAAAAATAATAGATTTTGATTCGGTTCTTTGTTCGAACTTGGTACAAACCGTAAAAATCAAACCGATCCTATTGTCTTAAGATTTATATTTTACATTTGAATAACTCATTTAAATTTAATTAATATAAAATTTCAAAAATAATTTTTATTTTGAATATAGAGCCAATAATTTTTATTTTTGGTTTGGTTCAACCAATGAACCAAACCAACAATTGTTGATTTGATTCAATTCAGTTTATCCTTTAGGATCAATTTGGATTGGTTTAAGCTAAATCAAAACAACAGTTTTGAATTAGTTGGAAATTTGACCCAAACCGAGAATGCCATCCCTAGCTTTATTATTGTTATCTAGGTGTTGAAAGCGCCTTAACTAACCTTTCCATATTAGCAGACCATCCAAACTTGCCCGAAACAAGCACACAGGGAGATGAGCTCAAACGGTTTGAAACTTGGACCTTGGCCACCTTATCACCAAGTTGTTGCTTCATCCAATCACAGAGGAGGTTGTATTCTTGTTTATTTTCCCTTTCTTTCACTTCATCCTCGTCACCTAATACATCATATTACCCAGTGAGAATAAATGGACACCAAAAGACCCAGGAATATAAGAGATGATAATTATGGGGGCAAAAAAGAAAAAATATATAGATCACTGCCATCAGTGACCACAAGGGGAAAATCCATAACTAACCCAGCTCTAAATCTTCCTTGCTGATGTCAACAAATTTCTTTTCCTTGTAGGTCTGGAGGTTTTGGATGGCTACTTCATCAATAGGCTCAATTAAATATAGAACCTAAAACCAAGATGAACATACATCAGCAATCCATAAAAAGAAGAGGTGATATTGTCATAAAACATAAGTAACCACCACCATCAAGAGATGAGAATCAATTTTACAAAGGACAAACAGATGAAACATCCTACATCTCAACTAGCCTAACTACAGCCACCAGGTATGTGGAGAAGAAAAAGAAACTGTAATGCTAAAACCTAAATTGAACCCTGCTCTTTTTCTTCCTCCCTTTACAAGTTAGAATTTTTCAAATTCAGATTACAACAAAAACATTACATTATTCAGCCTCCTTCAGTCATTTTAACTAAATCAAGCAACTGACTTAGGATGCTTGTTCTCTGCATAATTTCAATTGTTATACGAATAAATCATGGAAATCCACAGAACCTACATACCTCAATGTCTTTCTGAACCAACTTCTCCAAAAATGGAGCACTCTTTGCACTTTTCAAACTGTCTGTTGCCAAGTAATAGATGGCATTTTGTTTCTCACCCATATTTTCAACATACTCATCTAGGCTAGTCAACTCCTCTTCACTCTTTGAGGTGTAAAACCGCAGCAGAGGTGCAATACACTTGTGGTTCCCAGAGTCTTCGACACATCCTAATTTTAGAAACCTGCCAAAGTTCTCCCAGAACTTTTTGTAATCCTGAAACCACAATGACCATGATTTTTGTAGTTAAACAAGTCAGAAGGAAAAATACAGTGGCTTCACCATTTAGCTGATACAAACCTCTTTGTTCTCACATTGAGAGATATCTTGAATCATGTCAAATGCTTTCCTGACAAGTCTCTTTCTCATAATTCTTACCTGTTATCAAAAATTAGGGCATGAGTAATAAACAACAAGATTTAATCAATCCTATGCAGCAAAGATAACTGACAAATTCTAAACTGAGAACAAGAATTCAACCTTTAGAACAATCTCAATTAAAACATAGGAAATATCTCTCCCATTAATGCATCCACACAAAACCTGTCCGTTAGAGTACAACAAAAATGAAGGGACTTACAATTCGGCTTTCTTGAAGGATCTCTCGAGAAACATTGAGGGGGAGATCATCCGAGTCCACCACACCCTTCACAAAGCTCAAGTATCGTGGAAACTACAAATCAAACATTAAAATATGTTATTCCTTTGTTGAAGCCATAAAATAATGTGGGCAGCATCATATACTCTAATAAACTAGTATTGGACATAGTAACACAATCATTGATATAATATTTATTCAACTTCAAGTCTTCGGTCCTCACTCTTAGTTGATAAGAGATGGTAATTATACATGCTAAAAGGATCCACCTGTACGATAGCCAAAAAGTTACCAATCACTATTTGTTTATTTAGAAGTCTTGGCTAGCAATATACCATCATTAGACTACCTTGTCAAAAGCAAAAACACCGTTCATAATGCTAAATCATTTCCTCTAAAGCTAGGTAAGTAGGAAAGGACAATAGACAAAATGAGATTGTACTATAAGTTAAATCTTTTTGACCCACCAAACAAAGCAATCTCAAAGGATCTTATCAATATGGCAAACTTACCAGTTCCCCATCAAAATCATCAGAGATAAATACACGCTTGACATACAATCTTATATTCTTTGTTTTTGGATTTACTACTTCCTCGTTGTTTAGAGGCCCCATTCCCGGAACGTAAAGAACACTCCTGAACTCCACCTCACCCTGCACAGTTTTTTAAGCATAGTTAATCTCCTACCCAAATATATATGTACTTTAACAACAGTAAGTATTTCATTACCTCTGTGGTGAAGTGTGTGTATGCAAGGGGATCCAAAAATTCATTGAAAGTCTTCTTGTAGAACTCATGGTACTCCTCTTTCTCAACTTCTTTTGAATTCCGCATCTAAACAGGAAAAACCACATGTAATGCATATGAGAAAATAATGAGAGAAGAAAAATATTGGCCCCTGAAAGCTCTGTAAATTGAATATAACTCAGTGAAAAATATTATAAATTGACAACATATACACATGATACTCACCCATATGGGTTTTGTTTCGTTGGCCAGTTCCCAGTCCCAATACTTCTCAGTTTTAGTTGTTTTCTTCTTTTTCTTTTCACCCTGGGCACATAAACCCACTTAAGCACTAAATTGACCAAGAAAATGTAACAGCAACAGCCACTATCAGGAATAATATCTTAATTACCTCAGGCTTTTCTTCCACATCTTTTTGTTCTTCCTCCTCTTCCACCTATCCAGAGTAAATATGGCAAAAAAATAAAAATAAATCTTACTTATACATATGAAGCAAACATTTTTCTAACAAAAGCATATACCAGACAGTTAAATTCCTCACACTAGGTATTATATCAGTTGATAAGAAAAGAAGTATTCTTCTGAGAACTAATGAAACAAGTACAAGAGTAACATTTTAGATTAGAAAATACTTATTAGTACCAGAGCCCATATGAAATATTGGTCTGCATGGGTATGTCATTTTCTATAGCAGTACTCAAGAAGACATGGAGGTAAACTATGTCTATGTCTTATTAGCTAGCAGTGTAGCAGAAGATGGGGCAGTAAACTATCACTAACACCTTTATTGTCTCCCAGCAACAACCACCACAAAGAAAATGGGTAAAATAACGGAGTGAAACAACCATCATGTCTGGCTTTTAGATAGCATATAAATGGACTTAAAGCAACCATCTGCGGACTTTCTTTACTTCCAACTATTTAAAACTGGCTTGAAAGAGAGAGAGAGGTGATTGTTTTTGCAAATTGTCCTCACCTCAATGGTTCTTGATTTCTCTTGCCAGGTATAAATTGGGAAAGAAACAAACTGTGAATAATTCTTGACCAAACCCTGAATTCTTGATGGTTCTGAGAATTCATATTTATCATCCTCCTGCAAGGAAAAAAAACACATGACTGGACCTTTAGTATACCTAGAATAGTGCATCCAATTCCAACTAAGATTTTTGCACAGACAAGATAGAGAGAATTGCCATTTAAAGAAAAATAAGGGGGGAAAAAAAAGGACAAATGCCCACAAAATAGGAAGTACCTACCTAGTTTCTCCAAGTATTACAACCTTACAGGAAATGCAGAGAATATTTTTCATTTATTCCACATTATGCTTGCACAAGTGAACTTCATGCAAACATGCAACACTCGCTACAAGCTTCAGACAAAATCTAGCTCGTCTTATTTTCTATTTATGAAAATGAAAGCTTACCCTTAAATAAAGTGTGATTTCCGTTCCACGCTTTAGGACCTTCTCAGGATCAGTTTCTTCCTTAATGACGTAAGAGCTACTGTCAGCTGCTGCTTCCCAAACATATTGCTTTTCTGACCGTGGGCTTTTTGTTGACACCACCACCTGATTTAAATTTGAACATAACAAAATCAAGCTCAAAAAGTATCAAACCACAGAAGATATTCACAATAAAACCTAGAAATGTGAAATAAAAAATTGTTAGCTTTGAAATCATACTGCACCTTCTCTGCAACAAGAAAAGCAGAATAGAAACCAACACCAAATTGACCAATCAAACCATTGTCTGCACCAACATCCTTATTTTCCTGTTACATAAGAGAAAGCATAATGGGTTAGCAAAAACGAAAAACTAATGGTATTCTCTCAAAAACTAAGCATTGTAAGATACTAGCATATAAATAAATAATAAATACCTTAAGAGCTTTCAAGAATTTTGAAGTGCCACTCTGAGCTATAGTTCCAAGGCAGTCAATGAGCTCTTCCTTAGTCATTCCAATACCAGTATCACTGCAACCCAAGAATAACCATTTTTTAGTACTCTACTGATTTGTAAAGAAAATAGGTGAACTAAAGGAGGGGCATACGTTATAGTGATGGTCCCACTTTCTGGATCAGGTTTGATGCGTATCTCGAGATCGCCAGCTTCCCCAAGTAGAGAGGGCTCGGTGACACTTAAAAATCTCAACTTATCTAAAGCATCACTTGCATTGCTGGAACACAAAATAAAAGACACGAGTGAGTTTATACAAGAAGAGAAAAGAACAACCTGTTTCAGAATGAAAGATTTTGCAACACCACACACGCACAGGTATCCAATATATATATATATATATATATATATATATATATATATTCATTAAACAATGATTGTGCATTGAATCATAAGTGTTATGCTTCACTAGAAGTACATTAGCTCACCTCACAAGCTCTCGCAGGAATACTTCCTTGTGGCTGTATAAACTGTGAACTATCAAGTCCAACAAGCGACTGACCTGCAATCACCTTAAATTTCATTTATCCCCAAAAGAAAAAAAAGGAACGACAGAAATACAAATATTACAATAAATCAGTCACAATCTCATTCAACTGGATAAACAAAAAGTTTAAACATAAATAAATAAAAGACATTTCCAACATTTGCTCATCCATGACAGTTCATTTCAAATGATGCATTTTCATTGCCCAAAAGTAATTAGCATAAAAAACAAAAGAAAATTAAAAGTTCCAAAATCATTTCTTTCATATAAACTATACAAACCCTAATCATAGTTCAAACAAACAGTCAACAATACCCAAAGTTTACAGAAACAAAGAAAGACCCACCTCCGCTTGGTACTCAAACTTCTCACCAGAAGTCTCAGCAGCCTCCTTCTCAGCAACCGCAGCCTCGCACCGTACCCTAACTCGTTTATTCCTCTTCTCCAGGTTCCGCTTCAACCCAGTACAAGAAAAACTCTGTTTAAGACCATTTTTGGGCGAAAAAATGCTTCTCAGATTAAAGGCTCGGTTATTAGGGTGTTTAAATAAAAAAGGTGACGAAAATGGGAGTGAAACCAAAGAAGCAGTGGACAACGTTCTGCTTAGAACTGGAGCCATTGAGGCCGAAACAGAGTGAGTTTGAAAAGAAGAGTCTAGATGAGAAGACAGAGAGAGAGATTTCTGAGTTTAGCTCAAACATAAACAGAAACCCTCCAAATGGGTTTAAGGGAACGAGAAGAGAGTTCTAGAAAGAAAGAGTGAAAAAAATTAAAAAAAAAAAAATACACAGCTGGTACTTGAGAGTTTTGGAGCCATATGCGACGGAAGGATAGGAAAGAGTTATTTTTGGAATTTACAAGTAGGTATCTAGCACCTTAATAAACATATTTTTTGAAGAGAAAGTTATAGTTTAATTTATGATAAATAGTATTATAGCTAAATCATTCTAACTCTAATATTTCAGCTAAATATCTATGCATAATTAATGCGTCTATAAAAGATTTATAAGTCTCAAAGTAGAGTAAGGCGAGTATGCAGGGAATCTCACTGTAACGAGGGTGTCTCGTCACAGTAAACGAGGAAAAGTGTGATAGAATCTTACGTTAGATAGGAATAAATTATTTTTAAAATTTATAAGAGTGGGCTCTACACATTTTAATAGACTTATCTTTTGAGAAGGAGGTAATGCCAAGCCTGTAACACATCTCTCTCTAATGTCTAGATTCTGCCATTTTAGCAACCACAATATCCTATTTATTTTTCCTCTTTTCTTTTTTCTGCTTTTAAAAAAATTATTTTAATTTTTTTATTTATTATAATTTTAAACTCATCAAATACATTGATTAAAAATAATCATAGCTTAAATAAAATAATACTACCGAAAATGTTAGGTGATTGCTATTTGAATCTTACTCGTATGAACACAAATTATCAGTGGTATAATTGAGTAATTAAATAATCAAATTTTTTTTAAAATAATAATAATAATATTATTATTATTCATTTTGTTTCTTCACTCTCATTACCTTCAAAAATTTTTAAATCATACTTAAATAAAAATGTAATTGCAAGTTTAAATCTTGTTCAAAAATAAAATTTTAAAGCAAATAATAGAACTCATTATTACCAGGTATTATGGTTCTAACAAAATTGCCATTGCTGTGAATATCTTGTCTTGGCATCAAAACTCATGTGTTGTATTCTTTCTGATGGTTGCATATTTCTTGTTTTAATAGAGTAGTATTATGATGCAAATTTCTTAACAAATGATGAGACTCTAGAGGCAGTATAAAATTAAAAATAAATCTATATAATTAATAATTAACTAATTAATTTTCTATTTTCTTCTATTAATACTATCATAATATGTCAATTTTGTATATCATTAATTCTAAATTTATTTAAAAAAAGGATCAACCTGCTTTAACAGCCAAACAATAAAAGTTAGGAGAACTATGAAAGGGTCAAATGCATATATATATATATATATATATATATAACAATTAGCTAGCTATTGCAATGACAATAAAGCTCGAAGAAATTTTCACGAACTAATTTTAGACACTGTAAAATCCTTGAAAACAGGGCTTATATCTTAAACAGAAGCATATGTGTGTACACACACACACACGTGTCTATATGCAAACTCTGTGCCATTGCCAGCCAAAACAACTGCATGCCTTACAACCCAACCCAACCCAATAGTGTTGAAAATATTTGTTGTTGTTCTCCGCAAGCAACAGTAACGGTGACAGTGTTGTACTGTTTGAATTCTCTTTGTTACCTCAAACCTCTGCGGCTGTCTGCTTTAAACAATCAACATTACACAATCCAACTGATCTCACCATGTCTCCAAATCTGCAATCATCAAAGCTATACATTTATAACAACATCCACAGAAAAAAGCTATAGCCATTTAAAAGGGGAAACAGAGAGAAACTCTTAAGAGAGTTCAAAGTACTGAAATGACCGATCAAAGCTGTTCCTTGCTCTCTCCGGAAGATCTATACTATTCCTTGCTTTTCCTGAACGATCCACACTCTTTCTTGACTTCTCTCTTTTGTCGGTGCTGGTTCTTGATTTCTCTCTGCTGTCTGTACTTAGCCTGGATTTTTCTCTTTGTCCAGTACTATGCCTGGCCTTCTCTCTATGGTCTGTGCTTGGCCTCGATTTCTCCATTTTCTTGTCTGTGGTGGTGGGTGATTTCTCTTGTTTGTCTGCACTTTGTTCTGATACATTTCGAAGACGGGGTAGCTTCTCAATGGCTGATATGAACTTCCTGATATGTGTCAAGTATTCGGGGTAGATTTCCAAATTGCAGTGATTTCCTCCTTTAAGCCACAATGGTTCATACTTCTCTTTACAAAGCTCCCATAGCTGTTTACCATGAGAAAAATCCACTACTTCGTCTTCAGTTCCCTACAGGCACCAAACACAGTGTTAAATTGCACTCTTATAACTATCCTTCAACTGAAACTGAATCATAGCAAATTAATCAACCAAAGCTGCAAACGCTCAAACTGACAAACTCTAGCTTCAGATTGCAAATTCGACACAAATATATCTTAGCATTAACTTTTAAATCAAGAACAGAAGATTTTCATTTCAGATATAGTACATATCATAGCAAAACTCGGCTCATTCTCTGAATTCTAAAATCAATTTGACTCCAAGTTACAGAAAAGGCAGGGAATTCCACTTTCAAATTCAGCCTGACTAAATTATGAACTTGATATGTTTCTAAGACACTAGTCACTCACATGAATCACCAGAACTGGGCACTCCACTAGTGGAATTTTATCAATGTTCTGCAACAAAAGCAAAAAGGGTCAGTCCCATAAATGTTTAAGAATGAACAGAATTTCATATGTTAAAAATCATCAAAGCTTTAGTTGTTGTCCAGTAAAAACAGAATGCAGGAGTTAAAACCTTGTAAATGTCAAACCAGAAGGTTCGTTTCACAGGATACATGACACGAAGGCCAGAAAGGAAAGGACTGTGAAGAATGACAGCCCTTAATCGAGGCAGGCGGACAGCCAACTCCAGGGCAGGTCCACTTCCAACTGACTGTCCATATAATATAATGTCTTCCTCCTTAACTCCATAAATCTCTTCAAGGCATTTGTATGCAGCTTCTATGTCTGCATAAGTGTCCTGCTCACTTGGCTAATTGTCATCAAATTATATATCAGACTAATCAGACGTGTTTCTTGGCAACCACCATTTATCGAAAAAAAAGTTTGGCAAAGTTTGACTAACTAGCTGTTAGTAACAATGCATTTTTGACAAGCTAATTAGTGCATCAAAACCAAAAGAACAGAATGGTCCCAACAATTCAAACACCACAATTTTGGTTTAGTACTGAGAGAGAACATTTCGTAGGGTATATGTTTGGGACAACAGAAGTCAAAATTTATTCTCCTACATCTCCTTTGTTCAGTAAATGAGACGTGCACAAGTGTGCTTGGCTTGACCCAGTTTGGTCACTGCCTACATAGCCATAGGAGTAAATCTTACGAGATAGAAAAGACAGGATTATACCTTTCCGGAAGAATGTCCATACCCAGAATAATCGTACCTGAGAATTAACCCAAACATTTATCACACTAATCCTCTTACCAATAATATAATGCTACGGGTGTTTACCCATATGTATACTTACCCCATTAGGTTAACATTAAGGTGAACACTGAGCTCGGAGAAAATGTGATACATCTGACCAAGATCAGTAGCGTTTCCATGAGAATATAACACAGTCCATGATGCTGAGGGATTCTTAACGTACATAGCAACAATCTCGTTTCCTTTCTTCGTGTTTAGCTTCAAAACGTCCACTTCATCTCTCTGATGAACGTCCGAGATCCCCAGTTTCCCAGTTGCTTCATCCACAATTACGTCATAAGACGGAGGGTTTGGCGGGAAGAACGCGAACTTGGCAGCCATGGATGACGTTGCAGTTCCCATTTGGATTCAAGAACCGCTCAAAACAGATGATTAGTATTAGTTTTTGGTGTAAAAATTGACAAGGATTGCATGGTAAAGTTTTAACCTATTCGTTGGCAGGCTTTGATGATTTTTCCTTTTCTGTTTTCGGATTCCTAGAGAGAGACAAACACAGAGATTATGGTGTGTATGAAAGTTATGGAATCTGGGATTTGGTGTTTTCTGTTTGGTTATTGAGAAAACAGATGGAGCTAGCTATATGGGTTTATTGTTTTGAGGGAGAGAGAGAACATGGAGAGGACAAAGTAACAAAGGAATTTCTGTCGGTTATTTACAATGAGAATAATTATCGGCATCTAAATGCTTTATTAACAGTGATTATATGCGATTGGGTTGGTAACAAAAACACTTAAACCGCTCTCCAAATTTTAATGCGTGTAATGTTTTTGAATTTCAATTTAGGATCATTATCGAGTAGGCCATTGGTCAAAAAATTGAAAATCATGCTTTGACCATCTATTTTAGTGACAAAGATTTTTAATTTTTTGTATTTTTACTTTTAAAAATTCAATAATACATAAATATAAAAAATAATAAATAGTTAAAATTTTATTTAGAGTAAATTATTTATTTTTAATTTTTTAATATATAAAAATTAATTAAAAATATAAAAGTAAAAAAAAAAAAAGGATAATTGCCTCTTTTGCTTAAGTGGTTCACGACTCTGTTTACTGATTAGACGCACAAAAATAGTCTTTCCAAATATAATAATACTTTATAATCTTCCCATCCCAATTTACATTCAAATTTGCTATTTCAACGTTTCACCTCTTTTATCACTCAAGAAACATAATTCGAAACTGGTAGATATAATAAAATAATGATCAGAGAGTTTTCCTCCCCACACCTTTTCTTCTACGGTTATAATCTACTCTTCCTGTGTGGGCATGACTTGCAATTTTACAATACATTTGAGAGAGAAAGAGAGAGTAATAATTAACTATCAAAGTTGCTTTCACGACTCTCGCTTTGATGTATATTACACGTTAGTGGACAGAAATATTGAGAACATTTAATAAATTAAAGATTTCATGCAAGTAAAAGAACGGTAATGATGGAGAGGGTGGGACTAATGACCATAAAAAAGATAATAATAAGAAGATGAAAAATGAAGAAGTGGGAACATCTCCATTATTACGTATAAGTACTTCAATCTTTTGACTTTTCTTAAGGTTGTGGTTTCTCTTCTTAGTTTCCCTACTAATTCTAGCTCACAGCTAAGCTCCATCAATTTGGCATTTAAGAATAATTAGAAGTTAATCTGTCTCTGAATTCTTCGGTAAGCTTATGATTGTATGCATTAATACAAAGTGTTATAGAGCAACAAGCAATTGCAGCAAATGGTCGCCAAATGTCAATAGATATCTATCACTCATGCATGGCTACCTTTTACTAAGTATTACAATGGAGCCCAAGCGTGCGGCAGCAGAGGAGCAAGTCATTAGTCATACGCAATCAACAGCATCAGAATGATAGCCATGCTTCATTTAATTTGAAAGAAACTTTTTGTTTTGTTTTTTTTTTTTAACCTCCCCTTGCCACAAAATTTTAAATAAAAAACCCTTACCATATTAATATAGATAATATAATATAGCTATCCAATTAATAAAAAAAAATATATTTATTCATTAATTATAAATAAAAAATTAAAAATAAAATTTACTTTCAATTAATATAGTAAAAAAAAATTATAAAATTTATTTTTAACTTTTTTTATTTACCACCAAAAAATAATTTTTTTTCATTGATTGAATAATCTTATTACATTGCTTATACTGATGCAGTAAGATCGTCTCACCTAAAATTTTCTCTACTATTATATAATTATATTGCAAAAAAATAATTATATGTGTTCAGAACATATTGAACAAACAAATTGTTCATTTCTAAAATTAGTGTGCTCATTTAGTTAGACTATCTAAGTCAATTGTCGATGAAATAGCAAGTCGTACATAAATGTAGAAGGCCGAAGCAATACAATTTCATTGCTTCTAGAATAATTATTGTGATTGAATTTGAATTCATGACAACTCAAACAAAGCAATGCTTTATTGCTAGGCCTTTTAAATTTTGAAGCCTATAGAGAAATTAACAATCGAGAGTGTGTGCTATAATGGCTTTATAATTACATAACATCACATACTTAATAAAAGGAAGAAGAAAAGATATATTATATAAGCTCTTTCGTATTTCTTCTGGAAAAAAGGATTATATTGTATAGTGTTTATATAGAGCAGGTGAATTGTTGAACAAGAAAGAAGAAAATTACTTTTAATCTAAACCATACAAGTGTAAAACATGTGTAACAATTGTAGTTTTTGATCGAATTCTGTTAGGAGAGAAAATCTACAATATCATCATTTAAGTTTTTAATGAATAACATGAGGTCAAAGCCACTATCAAGCAAATTTCCCCCCTGTCCTTGCATATCCAAATTGTTCCTTTTGTTTTCTTTTGTTATTGGTCCTTTGTATAGAATATTTGTAGTGCTTTCTTCATTGTCTATTGAATCATCACTCTCAATTCCCTTTCTCAAGCCTAATGTTCTTGGAAGAACTTTGAGTTTGTTACTTAAGAAATTTAAGAAAGGATAGTGGTTTAGTGAAGCAATCTATAATCTGCTTTTTAGAGGGTATATGTCTGATTTTCAATTTTCCTACATTAATCAAGTCTTTAAAAAAAAGTTTATATATTCAATGTGTTTTATTCTTGCATGAAACACTAGGTTAGAGGCCATAGCTACAGCACTCATATTATCACTCCAAATAACTGACTTTTGTGAGGTCTTGATATTCAATTCCTTAAAAAATGAAGATATCTAAGTCAATTATGCTAAAATAAGGGCTAAGGCTCTATATTCAGCTTTTTTGTTTAATCTTGCTACCAATCTATGTTTTTTAGAGCTACATGAAATTAAATTCTCACTTAAGTAGACATAATAGCCACTGATAAATTTTTTGTCATTAATGTCACTCTCTCAATCGACATCCGTGAATGTAATTGGATTTATGTCACCCGAGGCATGAAATATAAATTTGAACTTAGTTGTTTCTTTGAGATATAATTCTTTTGCAGACAACAAGCTAATAAGGTTGTAGAGAATTGGACATGTATTAACTGAGCCTATTAACTGCATAAGAGAAGTTTGGCCTTGCTAAGGTTGCGTACTCAGATTTAAACACTGAGTTTTTTCAGACTTGCTAAGTTTTTGACCTAGGCTCAAGGATGTGTTAATACCTTTACAAGTGTTTAAGTTGATTTTTCTCAACAGGCTATGTATGTATTTAGTTTGAAAGATGAATAAACAATTTTCATACTTTGCCACTTTAATTTCAAGAATGAAATACAATTTTCCCAAATCTTTCAAGAAGAATGATTTGTTAAGATTTGGAATGATAGTCTATATTTATTCTTTCTTGTTTTCAATGATGACTATATCATCAACTTACATTAGAAGAATCATTAAATTATCTCTTTGATTTTTATAAAAGAGTAAAGAGCCTGATTTTGAGCAACTGAATCCTTATACCAGTAAAGCAGACTTCAATTTTTCAAACGAAGCTCTTAAAGTTTGTTTGAGTCCCTAAATGGCTTTCTTAAATTTGCAAACATGATTAGGTTTGTTTAGATTCTCCAATCCCTTAGGTTGCATTATGTAAACAATTTTTTTAGATTTTACCCTTCAAGAAGGTATTGTCTACATCAATTTGTCTTAAGTCCTATCCAAAACACACTGTCAAATTTAGCATAATTCTTATTGTTAATGCTTTTACCATCAAGCTATAAGTTTCATAAAAATTCACCCTAAAAAATTAATGAAATCTCTTAGCTACTAATCTAATTTTTATTATGGCAATGGATCCATCTTGATTTTCTTTTATTTTATACACCTATTTAATTTCTACTGTCTTCTGATTTGAATTATAGGGTACCAAAGACTAATTATTGTTTCTAATCTATGCATTATACTCTTCAATCATCATTTGTTTCCATTAAGGGTCAACTAGTTCTTAACTAGTGTTTTTTGCTATTATAATGGATTCAATAGTTTTAAAGACTTTGGGTTTGAAAATTTTTGCTTTAGACCTTGTTATCATAGGATAAGTAGGTAGAATTTAAGTATTATTGATAGATGGTGTATCAGATTCATTTTAGAATAGTGAATTATTTTGATCAGTTAGTAAAATTATAGCAATGAGATCAGGTGTTTGACTAGGAATGGCAAGTGAAGAGGTTAAGGAATTACTTAAGAAAGAATCATCACTTGCTGATGAAGTTGTTGAGATTGAATTTCTAAGTTTTTTGTTTAACTAAATGAACGGTATATCTAAGATAACTAAAGATTGACTTACCAATTAGTGAGTTTTTGAAGTAAGATTAAATTTAGGTTTATCAAAGTTTGGATCAGACTTAAAAGGAAGGATAACTTGTTAAATTTAACATTGTTTGAAAAATAAATTCTGCCAATGTGATGTAGACATAAATACCCTTTGTGCTAGGAATTGAAACCAAGTATAACACATTTAAAGGTGTGGAAATCAAACTTGTGTTTGTTATAATCTCTTAAGAATGGATAATAATCGTAGCCTAAAGTTCTAATGGATTTGAGGTTCAATTTGAACTTATAAAATCTTTCAAAAAGTGTCTCATTTTGCAAGGTAGATGTTATAACTCTATTAATTAAAAAGATAGCCATGAAAATTGATTCCAACCAAAATTTGAGAAGCATTTATGCTTGTGCTAAGAGTGTCAACCCTACTTCAACAATGTGCCTATGTTTTCTTTTTGCTTTTCTATTTTGATTATGAGTATAAGTACATAAAAATCTTACTTGAATGCCATGGAATTTGAGGAAAGGCTCTAAGGCTTTGTATTCACCATCCATGTCACTTTGGAAAACTTTTATGTTTCTCTCAAATTATTTTTCCACAAGAGATTTAAAATTAACAAAGGTAATGTATGTGTTTAATTTTCTGGTCAAGAGGTCAAGTCAAGTAAAGTTGGTGTAATCATCTATAAAAATGACATAATATTTATGTTCTTGATTGGATGAAAGAAGAGAAGGCCCTTAAAAGTCTAAGTGTATTAATTTAAGAGGATTTAATGTTTTGGTTTCATCGTTTTTATAAGTTCACCTATATAGTTTTTCCAATTGGCAAACACTACAGAAATAAAAAAAAAAATCATTTTCATTGAAATAAAAAATAATGTAAGTTTTTAAGGTTATCCTAAGGACATCAATGCTGGGATGGTTTAGTCTTCTATACCATGTATTCAACACAAAAAAGTCTTGAGATCATTACAGCTTGCATTCTTTGGAAATAGGGAAAATAACATGGATATTGGTTTGTTCAAGTTTCCTAAACTAAAATGCAAAGACTATTTGGGCATTGATAATAGTGAAGATGAAGTATGCAGTAGTCTGTAGAATCCCTTCTCAACCACTTTTTCGAGTATAGTGATCCCATAGTTTTTGTGTTTAACATAACAATGGTTATCACAAAATTATAAAAATACATTATTTTCTTAAACTAACTTAGATATGTTAATTAGATTTTTGGTAAGTTCAAGAATACATAGCAAGTGATTAAGTTGCAAGTGAGTGTTTGCATGTAGTTATTTTGTATTCAAGATAGTATAGCCAACATGAAAGATTCTCAATTTCTTACCATTTCTTACAGCACATTAATCTAAAGCATTATATTCAGCTACAACATTAAGGTTAGCTAAGTTGTTGGTGACAAAGTTGGTAGCCCCATTGTCTAAGTATCAGGAATTATTTACTTAATTTTCAAGTGCTACAATGAAAGCCTCTTTTTGATCTCCTATGTTTAGTGTTGATTAAGCAATAAACTTTGGATTAAACCTATGATTAAACATGTGCCAACAATTTGAAGCAACATGCCTAACCTTGTTACAAATCTAGTAGGTTGGTTTATTATTTTGATTTTCAATTTTTCCCTTTCCTTTACCTTAAAATTGGTTGAGTTGTTCGTTTGATGGTTGAAGTTGCCATTGAGTTGGTTTGTAAAATTATTAGGTGATGTCTAAAATGATTGTTTGTTATTGCCAGACCAATTTCTTTTCTAAAATAAGCTTGCTTGAGTATAATTGGTTGAGAAGCTCGGGTTCATATTGCTAAGGGCCAAATTGTTCTTAATTTTATTTTCAAAACTCAGTAGCAGAGCATATACATCTTATAAAGAAAGTTTATCTGCTCTTAACGTTATGTTGATCACCACCACATCATACTCTAATCTTAAACTCTCTATTAAAAAGAGCACAAACTCATCATCTAAAACATAACTCCTAGAGGTTTTGAGGCTATCCACCAGTGATTTCATTTTGTAGTAGTATTTATTTATAAAGAGTAAATCCTTCCTGATATTTTGTATCTAAAATCTTAACTGCATAATTCTTGCAAATGTCTGTGTTGAAAAAGTCCCGTCTAATGTTAACAAGACTTCTCTTAAGGAAGAATAATAAGTGGTGAATGTGAAGATGTCTTCTGTCATAGAAGAAAGAAGCCAACTCATGAACATCTAATCCAACTTCATCCATGCCTGGTACTCTGGATTTTCAGTGGTGATGATATTTTGTTGGTCATCGACAATTATATTCATCCTTTTGGGAACATTTCGACTTCTTCAATGAAACCTTTCAAGTCATTTGAATGGATGTTTGGTAAAATTTGAGATTTTCACAAGAGATAGTTTGTGTTTGTTAATTTTATAAGTGAACAGAAGGAGAAGGTGTTGTTATTTTAGGTGTTTCATACCATCGTCTAGTTTTGTGAAACACTATTGAAGCTACTTGTCATGTTGTATGTTTCTTATAACACTTTTCAAAAAAAAAAAGGAAGAAGAAAAGATATATTCTTTAAACTCTTTTGTATTTCTTCTTGAAGAAATAATTACATTGTACAATATTTATATAGAGCAAATGAATTGTTAAACAAGAAAGAAGAAAACTACTTTTAATCTAAGCCATACAAGTGTAAAACATGTGTAACAATTGTAGCCTTTGATTGAATTCTATTCAATATCATAATTCCAGTTATTGATGAATCACATAAATTGAAGGTCACTATCAAGCAGATTTTCCTCTTGTTCTTGCGTAACCGAATTATTCCTTTTCTCTTCTTCTATCATTGGTCTGTTGTACAGAATATTTGCAATGTTTTCTTCATTGTTTATTGAATCGTCACTCTCAATTCACATATCCTAGCCTATATACAAATTGTTTCCATACAAATTTTTATGGTAAGAAATAGTAAAACAATAACAGAATTAGTTTAAAAAATTCTGTAAAATAATGCATACATATTAATAAATTTGTTATATTTTGCTTAAAGATGCATGTCAATTAATGTTAAGCAACAGGGGCTTTAAAATTGATCAAAATGGAACATGTGAATACCCAATGACTCATGCACAAAATCAAAGTTTATTGGTACTGGAGGGAAGAGAAGATTCAAAGAATTTGTCTGACACTTTCATTAATGCTCAATACTTCAGTGGCATGGCTTGCAATCTTGTACGCGTAAGTAAAAGATATGCTGCATGCCTCTGCTTCATGAATTGGCAACAAAACAACCAATACACAGTGTAAATTAGTCTAATACACGTTACCTTTTCTTTCCTTTAATAAATATATCCTTATTATTATGATTTTTGTTGATGGTGGTGATCATGTGGCACAACATGGCTGTTTCTATATCTAATTGACGTTTGGTACATTGCACGATTACCGACCATGGAAGATCTGTGCAGCTCGTTGTTTAGACTAAGTGATATTCACATAAGCATGATCCTCTAGGGACACCAATATGCATACGCATAGGAATAGTAAAACCAAGTTGATATGAAGCAACTGCTCCATCGATCTTCTAATTCCTATACTCAACAAAAGCCAACACAGCTTTTTAGTGATTCAACGCTGGCTCTAGAATTGCTCTAAACTCATGTCCCTATACGCGTACGGGGAACAGTATCCATCAAATACGTGTAATTTATAATCATGGGAAACCTAGCCAGTTAGCTTTTAACTAATTGGCCAACCTCGGAAAACGAAGGAAAAGCTCTTCTCGTTGATTGCATGGCGGCAGATAGGCGCAAAACACGCGTCTCTTTCTTTTCACGTTATCGTCTGCACTATGCACCACCACCTCTTTTTGTATACTTTCCGTATGCAGATTGGTGTTGCTGAATGTCTCTGTTGGGACCATAAAGGGTTTTTGTCATTTTTTTAATTAAATTTGCCTCGAGATTATTGTTTCAATCGATACAATCAATTAACACATGGGCTGGCTCGAGGGTTTGTGCAGTCATTTATTATTATAAGATTGATTGTTTACATTACAAATAGTTAATATTTTTCTGTAAAGAGGATGTTTGAACCATATATTATTTGCCCCAACTTCCCTTTGACTTGGGCAAATACAGTTAGGGTGCAGCTAGGTGCTAACTTCAATATTTGACCTTTGCTTGAACTCTATAAATCCTCTTTTTGTTCTTTCATTTATTTCTCTTCTTCTGCTTCCCTCTTTTAACAGCAGACATACTCTAGCTAGGTTGGAAAAGACGGATATATTCATGTCTCTAATGAGGTTCACTACGTGCTGCCTTATTGTATTTTTGCTGACTGCATGGCTTTCCAATGCCAATGTTCACAGAGGTATTAGTCAGTCACACTTCTTTCTGTACTTTCTTTAATTCTCTTGCTGCGAGGTCGCCGCTTAATTTTTCAGTTCTTGCTTATTAACAAAGGCATATTTTCTCGGATGTGAATGCAGCTCCTGAAGTTGAAGCTCTTTCAACAAGGAAGGTAACGTAATTTATGATATCTTACTTTTTATTCGTGTGGTATTGGCACATGTTAAGTTGTCAATATTCCAATTCTTGCAGGAATTGGCTGCTGTCGCTGATGGTAAGCATGCTGCAAATGTTGCAGTAGATCAAACACTAGGAGGAAAGAAAATGGGCGTCGTCAAGCCTGCAAAGTTGAAAGTTGGTGCTGCTAACATTGGACGGAGCTTAATCTCCAGCGGAAGTAAATATAATGGAATATGTGGAAGCGAAGCGAAGAAGGTGGTGAAGATAGATGCAGAATGTGACAATAAAAATAATTTCAGAAAATTTTCTGAAGAAATGGATGAGAAACAATTTGTAGCTTTCAATGCTGATTATCGAGCACCTAGGCACCACCCGCCTAAGAATAACTAATGTGAAGAAATGATCAAATGAATATGTAATCTGAATCTCCAATCTCCATTGATGGTTAAGCAAAAAGCTAGTCGTTTCTTATTATTATTATTTCATCATTGCAGAAGATTATTAAGAGCATGGTTTTGTCAAATCAACGGTCATGAACTTGGGTAAAATTGAAATGAAGGTAACCCTACAAAATGTTGAATGGATATATCTTCTTTTTGTACACAAAGTCGCTAAGAAAGGAATTTTAGACAAGCAAATGAGTTCATCAAGACTTGACTGCTCTTAACAAAATTATTCCCAGCAGCCCCCCCAGCATTGTGTTTTCATTTCAAAGTAATGTTTAATGAAATGGTTTGATGTGTTGTTTTTTTAATTATTTATTATTTATGTTAATATTTATTAAAATTAAATATGTAAAAAAAAAAAAAGCAGAAAATTTTTAATGGCAAAAATAAAAGTATAAAAATTAAGACGTAGTTCGATTACTATGACCCGGCCAATAGGATTGTTGGATCAGCAGCATTAAATGAGTGGGCCTGGGCCTGGGGTAAATAACATGACGTGTGGTTAGTGACATATATCCCCCCACCGACTCTCACATATGACTATGGAGTGTTCTAGAAGAAGGAAATCGAAGGTTGGTAATGCGTAATGTGAAAACACCGGTGAGAAATGAATGGACACGATTACACGAAATTGAGACGTCCAGGTCCGATTTAAAGATGGGTATTTGGTCTTTTTCGCGTTTGCAGAAAAAAGCTTTAGACCCGTGGTCCGATTTAAAGTTTGGGTATTGGTGTTTTTCACGTTTGCAGGAAAAAAGCTTTAGACCTGTGTGTGCCTGTCACTCTTTAAAAACAAATTAGAACGACAACTTCTCCTTAGTAGCTTTCATTCAACGTCTTGAAGTATCTGAAGTTTCTCTCCATCGCGAACCAGTAAAAGAAACCAAGCAATGTCGAGTACGAGTTCGAACGGCAGAAGTGCCACTCATGTTCTGGTATTTCCTTACCCAGCACAAGGCCACATGCTTCCTCTTCTCGACCTAACCCACCAATTATCTCTCCGGAATCTCGACATCACCGTCTTGATCACACCCAAAAACCTCCCTACTTTTTCTCCACTTCTCGACGCTAATCCCGCTATACAAACCCTAGTTCTTCCATTTCCATCTCACCCTTCTATCCCTGCAGGTGTAGAAAATGTTAAAGAATTAGGCAACAGAGGAAACCTCCCCATCATGGCCGCACTGGGCAAGCTTTTTGATCCCATAATTCAGTGGTTTCACTCCCACCCTAACCCTCCTGTTGCCATACTCTCTGATTTCTTCCTAGGATGGACCTTTAATCTTGCTCGTCAGCTAAACATCGTTAGAATTGCTTTTTTCTCATCCGGGTCTTTGTTGGCCTCAGTTAGTGATCACTGTTGGAATCATATGGATTATGTGAACTCGCTGGATGTCGTTGAATTTCATACCTTGCCAAGATCTCCTGTTTTAAAACAAGAGCATATGCCTTCCCTGTTTAGGTCTTATAAGGAATCTGATCCTGATTGGGAATTCATAAAAGATGGTATGATTGCAAATATTTTGAGTTGGGGTTGTGTTTTCAATTCATTTGAAGCTCTGGAAGGCGAGTATTTGGATTTCTTGAAGAGAAAAATGGTTCATGACCGTGTGTTCGGTGTTGGCCCGCTTAGTTTGATTGGCCTCGAATCGACCCGTAGTAGTGAACCGGATTTGGGTCAGAATGATCATGTGTTGAAGTGGCTGGACCGGTGCCCGAATGAGTCTGTGGTGTACGTCTGCTTTGGGAGTCAAGCGATTTTGGGGAGAGAACAAATGGCGGCATTGGCTTCAGGACTCGAAAAGAGTGGAGTCCGATTTTTGTGGGTGGTTAAAACGGGTATGAACAAAAAAGAGAAAGACGGATACGGGTTAGTACCCGACGGATTTGAGGAACGAGTGGCGGACAGAGGACTGGTCTTAAAAAGGTGGGCCCCACAAGTATCGATACTGAATCACAAAGCCGTGTGTGGATTCCTGACTCATTGCGGGTGGAACTCGGTGCTGGAAGGTATGGTGGGCGGAGTCATGATATTGGCATGGCCGATGGAGGCTGATCAATATGTCAATGCAAAGCTTTTAGTGGAGGATTTGGCGGTGGCTGTCAAGGTATGTGAGGGTGCTGACTCGGTGCCAGACTCGGATGAGTTAGGAAGACTCATTGCTGAGTCGCTGAGTCAACGCAGAGAGGTGAAGGAGCGAGCCAAGGAGTGGAGAGAGAAGGCTTTGGAAGCTGTGAAGAGTGGTGGATGCTCCATAAGGGATATGGATAGGCTCGTGGAGGAATTGAGAAAACTTACAGGAAAATGAGGCTTGCCAAAGTGCAAAACATTTTGTGTTCCATGGTGACCCATGGCCATGGCTAATATTTGTCTTCCCTCCAAATTAAAAATTAAGCAATTTTTGGAAGAAACAAGGTTTTTATTTCATGATAGGAAATTTTATTAAAATGATTCTGTTTGGCATTTCATTCAAGGTTCGTGATTTTCTCACCAATCATTTTTTTTAATTTATAATAATTTTATTTTACGATAAATTTTATATAATTATAGTTATTTTTATTTAATATTAAATTAATTAATTAAAAAATAAATATAATTTAATTTATTTATTTTTATAATAAAAATTTTAATTTATTAATTTTATTTAAACTTTTTTATTTTTAAATTTATTTATATTTAGTATTAATTTATATTTTTAAACTTTTAATAATATAAATTTTTAATTAATTTAAATTAAATATTATTAATATCATATTATTTAAAAAATACTTTATATTAAATTTTTAAAATTTTCTAATATAATTATTATAGTATAAAATATTCTAAATAATAAAAATTTAAATATTTTATAATTATTAATTAATATTATTTAAAATGTTATATAATAAAGAGTAGTAAATAATTTTAAATTAATTTATTAAAAAATTAATTATATATAATTAAAAAAATTAAATAAATATTATTTTATTTATTCTATAAAATATGTTTAATAAGTTCAAATTTTATATAAGATTAAATATAAATTTTTA
>CP135584.1:3638893-3660794 GCA_032401905.1 Swietenia macrophylla | reverse complement strand
CAATTGAACTCCATGATAACAGCAGCATATCAAATTGACACATCACTTAAAATCAAAAGCATTAAAATGTGTAATAATATCAGTCTCTCAAAAATGTTTTCTAATTGACTATATTATAAATAAACTTGTAATTCATTTATAAAATATTTGCTAATAAAAAAAACCTTTAAATAATATTACTACTACATAAATAAGGCCGTAAATGATATAATAGCTTGGTTTGGTACCATTTGACTATTTATCAAAATAAGCAATCAACATATTATTATTAATTAATTAATTAATAATAAAAGATAACCACTGGTTATCCAATTAATACTATTTTTAGAATGATATATATATATATATATATATATATATATTAATATATATATATATATATACACATTCATATGTATTTGAATTAATTATGACATAAGTTAATGGCGAATGCAAGTAAGTTAAATTTGTAATTTTGCTTATAGCAGGCTTTTACATTTTTTTTTTTTTTTGCCTATTTACTCATTGTAAGATGTGGTAGGTTACCTTTGGTGTTGTCACTTGGGAATTTATTTAGGCTGAAGTTTTACCTTTATTGCATGTGAACAATGTGACAGAGTTGTTGTTGTTGAATCCACGTGAATCACTGTTAATCAAAACACTTGCAACAATTTTATATGAGATCGGTTGCGGGTGTTTTATTTTATCTTTCTTGGTATATAATTAAAAAAAAGTTATATATACATAAACTATAATGTAAAATCTGAAAAACATTAAAAAACATATAAAAAAATCATAACAATTGTGCCGTAAATTGGCCTTCTCAAAAGATATTTATACTTATTTTATAATTATAAGATTGTTACGATAAAATAAAATAAAAATATACATATTAGACATTAATTCTTTTTATAATTAAAATTTATGTATTTATTTTACAATAACAATTATTTTTGATAAATTTATTAATATAAATAATCTAATGAAATGGGAAAATATATATATTGTTAATTGTTTTTAATTTCTAATTTTTTTTTTTTTTTATAGGCATACGTTAGCAGCAGCGGCATGTTGGTTTAAAGTGAGGAGTAGTTTGTAGTATGCAATATTACTTCTTGTCACGCGAGAACAGTAATGACATGATTGGCAAGCGTACGGTGGCGTATCTACGATTTGAAGTGTCCTGACCGTAATTGTGTGAGCTTACTCAAATGCGATAGCAGCCCACTCCCTTGCAAGAACAACTGACTATTGCCCGAGCTGTTGCTCCGGCATTAGCCGGAGAACTTAAAGCCAAAAAACCTTTTTGAGTTTCAGGTAAGCTCATATTTATATATGACGAGAATTTTTGATTATTTAATCAACATTTTGCTAAATATTAGATGCGTAATTAAGCAGAGAATGAGAACGGCAAAAGGAAATCGAGGGGAGGAAGAGTGCGAATTCATGTCCAAGAAGGAAGCAGCTTCTAACATTTCTAATACCAACTCCAAAGGTACCAGATCCATTTCCTTCTCTTGTTCTTTATTATTTTCTGATTTATTTCTTTTTAATACGTACTGTTCTTAGTCTTCCTATCAAGAAAAATAAAATGGTAAATTTCGAGGATTTTTAAATTCTTGATTGGTAGATGGGAAAAACAGTGACAAGACTAGCGTTGTACGATCGAAACATTCAGTTACTGAACAGCGAAGAAGAAGCAAGATTAATGAGAGGTATTCTTTGATTCTTTCATTAACATGGTTGTTATTATTCTAATTATTAGAGTTGTGTAATTTCAATTTGCTTTTATTTGGTGTGTTGTGTCTGCAACTGGTCATGAAAATAAATTCAGTGGGACTGTTTTTAAACAAAATTCATACCCTTTTTGGAGTTTCAGTTGACCAACTAGTTAGTAATTACAAGTAAAATCTTGTTAATGTTTCAAACTCGAGTTGACACTGTACTGTAATCTTTTGTTTTCAGATTTCAGATATTGAGAGAAATTATACCCCATAGTGATCAAAAGAGGGATACTGCTTCGTTCCTTTTGGAGGTATGTTGTATGCGTGGGAATTATTGTTGCATGTGTGTTAAATTGAGAAACTCTGTCCTTCAAATTTAGTGAGTGAATGCAAATTTTCTCCTGCAGGTGATCGAGTATGTCCAATATTTAAAGGAAAAGGTGCAAAAGTATGAGGGTTCATACCAGGACTGGAGTACTGAGCCCACAAAATTGATGCCTTGGGTAAAGTTCTAATACTTGGTCTTGTAAGTTTTTTCTATATGTTGTTTCCTGAATGTGGTCTTTCGGGTTGGCACATGGTCACTGACGCAAATGTAATGATTTACAGACTTCTGGTATGTATGCTACCTCCGAGGTGGGGTTAATGATAGAAAATTTGATCCAAGGGTCAAATTTTGAAGCTTCTATTCAAACATACTGGGTCTTATTGTGCTTGATTTCACGAGATTAGTGTAATTAAGGTAGGATGCATGTAATTTATGTCACTATAAAATGTTATGAAAGTGAAAAAAATGCATAGTGTAGTGCAGGAAAATAAAAAAACAAGTGTTAATTGTAGATTTGGAAAACTTTATAATCAATGAAGTTAATGCCGACATATTAATCAAGAAAGTTTTAAAAATTTACACTTTCATCAAGGTGCTCTTCATTTTGACTGAAGGTTTATATTATTTTTGGGTGGGTGGGGATTGAGGATGTTGTAAATTCCTTCTACGGGAAGTATTTTGGTGGTGATAGCTGCTGGGAGTGCAGTTTAATATTGTGCTTGTTTGACTCATGAAACTATTTAGGTTAACTTAGAACTCTCCTCCTTTAATCAGGGAAATAGTCACTGGCGTGTTCAGAGTTTTGTCAGTCACCCGCATTCCATAAAAAAGGGTTCTGGTCCAGGGCCAATGTTTCCTGGGAAGTTAGAAGAGAATAGCATCAGTATTACCCCAACCATGCTTACAAGCACACAGAATCCAGTAGAGTCAGATCCTAGCAGGGATTTTGCCTGCAAATCAGTGGATCAGCAGCCTGAGTTGGCAAACGAGGAAATATCTCTGCCTATCCCTACACAGGGTAACATGCCCGCTCCTGTCCGAAGTGATGGTGTGTTACTGCATCCTCTTCAGAGACCATTCTCTGATGCTCAATCAAATGAGTGTCCAACTGCAACTGATACAATGAACCAGCAAGAGGAGTTGAGAGTTGAAGGGGGAACAATTAACATATCGAGCTTCTACTCCCAAGGGTGGGTAAACAACTTTTTAAGATTTTTGTATTCATTTTTTACGTTGTGCTTTAAAACTATGTTTGTCTAGATTTCTGCAAGTATGATATGCCAATTTCATAGTTGATTATTGCCATTTACATGAAGAGGGTCATTATCTGTATTGAAGATCATTATCTGTATTGGATGCCCCCTTTGAGGTTTCATATCTTTGTTTGTGTTTATTCTTGCTTTGTTGTGAGGCAACCTATCATTAGAGCAACATGCTTAATTGTCATCTGTGTAGCTTGAGAATGCTATTTCACAACATAGAAGAAGTATTTGTCAGCTTGTTTGTCCTGATTGTATTAGGAAAGTTCAACAGCTTTCAATTCACCAATGTGTGAAAGATTGAAGGTTGAACATTATCCATCTTACGTATTGCTAGAAACTACTAAGTGGTGGTGTCAATTTTTGCGAGGGTTGTAATTACTTTATTTATTTTGTTGTTGGTGGCACAGGCGGTGAATCAGGTCTTAAAATAGCACTGGCTTCTCATATGAGATATTGCTGAGTTCTGTCAGTGCTTTAGCTGAAGAGAAGACAGCACAATTTTTTTCTGGAGGCCTATTTTATTTAAAATTTTGAAAGTTCTGCTTATTTCACTCTTCTTGGACTGTATGTTCTGTTCGTTGACTGTTGGAGTTGTCTATATTCCGTTTACATATGGAAAGCTTTGGTTTAAATTCTTGTATTTAATTGACTGTATCATTGCCCAAATACATATAGGCAGTCATATTCAGTTAAGGCCTGTAGTTTCTCTTTTCAACAGATATATCCTTTATTATTAGTTTAGTGACTATATATAGATCCAGTGACTAGTTTTAAACTGGTATTTAATAACATCGTTGCTGGAATATTCAAGGTTGCTTGTATCTCTCTCAAGTCTTTTGACCAACAACTGCTAATAGTCCTTTTTGGCAATGGTATCAAAATGTATTGACACTTGAGCTGTGCTTTAGATGGTTCAATCATTCAAATTAGGTATGAGATGAACTTTAATAATTTTCTGTTTTTCTTTTTATCAAACTGAATATCCTTTTGATGCTGTGATTTATTTTTTTCCTTCTTTCCTCTCCAATATATCTTTATCTTTTCATAATTATGTTTCTATTTTATCCCGAGTTTGTTCTTCTTTTCTGAAAAGATCCTTTGGATACTTAATTTAGTTGACCCAACAATCAATCTTTTGGGGTTTGCTCACAGGACAGATTGAGTATTTGTTCTTTTAAAAATTAAAACCCTCCGTACTGCCCTCCTTAAAAGCGGTTCTAATTGGCATGTGTGCCTCATTTCTCTTGAAACTTGCTCCAAGGTTTGGGTGCCATATTACAAGCTGCTAATATTTATTAAATTTGGTTCTAACCAGGTTGTTAAACAATCTTACGCAAGCATTGGAGGGTGCTGGAATAGATCTATCACAGGCCAACATCTCAGTGCAGATTGATCTGGCTAAGAAAGCAAACACAGGGCTGGTATCTGAAGCATCCATTGTGAAGGTATTAAGTGGGTGGATATCAAAATGATACTGATCTGGGTGTGGGTTGGTTAGGATGGGAAAACTTTGATTCAGTTTCAAATTTACAACATATTATATTATAGCTGTTTTTGTGGGTTTAGTTGACAATATTGGTCTTTAATGGTGTCCCAGGATCTGGAGAATCATCCCTCTATTAGTCAAGCAATGGCAAAACTTGGGGATGTAAGCAGCGGAGAAGACTCAGATCAAGGTCAAAAGCGGTTGAAGACATAAGACTAGTATGGATTTCCTTAAGTCATGACTTTCCCAGTTTCTTCTTCTGTCCAATTCTTCTGTTTGGTTTTCTCCCTCAATTGTTGTACATGCCATGCATTTGGTATTCTTGGGTTTGTACAGTTTGTGGGTCTCATGTTAAGTGCTGTTCCCTGAAATGCTTTTTTTTTATTAGTTTGTTTTGCGTTTTATATTCAGGGGATGTCATTGCCTGTAGTGTGATTGTATCGTATATAATGATTTAAGATATATGAAATGCGGCCTTTGGGGGGCCATTGCTTGAGCAAGATACTACTTTTCTGTGCCTTGTTCTTTTTACTGTGTAAACAGTAACGACATAGCACCCCTATACTGGTCAACTATATTAACACCATCTAACTGCTTTGACAATGAACTTCTCCATATTTTCTGTTGGAAAATTGCTTTCATAGAAAGCAATTAACTGTACTTTGGGCAATTGATTATTACATTTGTGAGCCAAATGCATGATATGAAGCAATGTATAGCTTTGTGTATAGACTGTCTTCAGAGAGTTGTTAGGGTTCTGGGTTTTTGAGATCCTTAATTCTTTTTCTATTCTGTTTTTGTGTGTTGCCTTTGGTCAGGTTGCTTTCTGCATGTTAATATTCAGTGTGCAATGAGAAATAGGATTTGCCATAATAATAAACATATGTGCATGTGAAGCAAGATAATGTTGACAACTTTAATGCCTCTAAAGGAGGGCCAAGAATCAAATTTCGTTGAAACTGAGAGTACTAAGAATAAAATACTAGTAAATGATTTATGCACTTTGTGTTGATGTAATATGACCTGTAGCTGGAGTATCTTTGCATGTCCAAATGACAAATGAAATTTTGAACAAAACTAAGTTTGTTTGAAACCTAACTCAGCGCTTGACTTAATGTAATATTAGTATAGACAATTTAGGCTTTGTTTGGGAGGTAAATTGGTTGGCAAACACTAACTTTTGGTGGGGAGAATTTCTATTTTCACTTATATTTGACACCAAGTGATTTCACTCTATAACAGTTGTAGCTTTAAGTCACCATACCTTAATACCAAACAAAGCCTTTAGTATCATCAAATTGTTGATGGTTCAGCAAATGGTGGCAAACATTCCCGTGGATTAGAGTAGAAAGAATTATTGTATGTGGTTCTTTTGGAATCCCCATTTGTCTTCTTGGTTGCTCCGTTTATTACCATGATATGTCTTGACTATTTGGGATAATTCGTCCCAGTTTAGTTTTCCTGATTTATAGTGGTCAATTAAATCCACTAGAAGCTTTCGGTTTGGAAGAGTTGTTGTCTTGAATCGTAGCTGTTGATAGGTGTCAGAACACAAAGTGATTAGGTGCCAAAACCCATTAATAATTCAAGTGCAAGAGAATAGGAATAATTGGCTTAATGAGCTGTAAATACCACCGACGGCTTTCAACAGCTCTTGGCATGTTTCCTTCTTAAGTTGGAATATAGATATTGCTTTCTACTGCAACAGTATAATCCAGTGCTACAAGCTTGAATGAATGATTCTGGAACGGCCCAATATCTGAGGGTTTCAATAATGTCTACTTCCTTGCCTATTTCACAACACACACACACATGCACACACAAAAAAGAAAAAAAAAAAAATTGAAGAAGAAGAAGAAGAAGACAACACTGATGAACTATTAGTATTAACTGTACCAAATATGCAACAAAATTTCTCTGCTTTTGTTTCTCAAAATTCATTCTACTAACCAGATTTGGATAAGCTGCTGTTAGAGTTTCAGTTCTCCACTTATTCCCAAATTTTCTCCAGAAGCTATAGAGATTTGGATGTTAGGATCAATACCCAACGCCTGCAAGACAAGAGCAGCTTACTAAGGTGTTAAAGGGCACAAACCCAACTTTTAGGGTTTATCTTGATAAGTTTCCGGGGGGGTGGGTGGGTTGGTGTGTGTATGAGCATATCTGTTAGCATGTTCAGTAGTAGTTTGTCTCAGGGATCATATTGCATTGTTCAATGTTCATTATGTTGAAGAAATGAAGTTCGACATTGCTTGCCTCATTTCTGTCAACTCTACGCGCCTTTGCCAATTGTGAGAATTGATTCCAGCTCATGCTCCATTTTTCTATTGGTCTATCAAGCTCTCTAAAGCCAATCTGTCTAGAACAATCGTCATCTTGTATCCCAAGCATCTGCAATGCATATGTATATGTATATATATTCAAGCATGCATGCACATCTAGTTAGCCTCTTTGCTTCAAAGTTTGAGAAAATGGCAATATTTAGATGCCAAAGTAATGAAAGATCTAGGCTGGGGAAGATTGATTTTAAGAACTCTTGTACGATAAGTTGGCATAAAAATATCACTAGCTAATACCACAACATAATCCAATTGTGGCTCCGCCGTCTGGGTTTGAATGGTTTCGAAAGGGATCGAGAGGTCTGCGGCTACAGGTAATTTTTCTTTATTAACCTGTGTTGCAAATCTGAAGCAGCATGCATGATGCTGTTAATTATATGTGCAAAATTTTATTAGTTTGTATCAAAAAATTATTTCTCTCTTAGAATACTAAGAATCTTCTTCTCAGCTCCTCTGCCGGTGAAGTAAACTTCAGATCTTTGTATATAGCTTGAAACTGCAGCTTCTGAATGCCTTTAGGAAGGCGATTGTCGAGAAGTCTAGCATCGGTTCAAGTGAAATGCAGCACTTTATGCCTTTGGATGAGAGGAAGAATATGTACAAAGGAAATTCAAATATTAGCACTTGCAGCCATATCTTGGAAGTGATAGTAATGGTTGATGTCAATAATCTGTAGTCCACAAACAAAGGATAAGTATCAGAAATTATTAATTTCTAGCAGCAACAAAACGAAAGCGAATGCTGAGTTGCGGCAAATTACCTACACCAGTTCGCATTTGATTCAATCCTCCATTGGGTGAAGCAATCAAGTATCCTTTGTTCACGTAAACCCGAAAACGATGAGGGAAAAAAAAAAGGATTTCATATTCAGCAGCAGTTGAATGTTAGCAATGCGCGGGCGTGCTGATATCACGTTAGATGTTTTGAGATGGGGCTATCATAGCATGTCCCATTATGATTTACACAGACATGGTTTTGTATCGACTAAAACAATCACTTTCGGCAAATCTCGAACTAACATTTTGATTATGCACTTCATGTGATTTCAATTAAAAAAAAAAAAGGTTATAAAAAGTACAACAATATAATTAAAAGGGAGGGATTTCTAGTCTTTTTAAGTGTCAAAATTAAGACAGAATGCTCTGTTATCGTTTGTGCCTGATTTTGGACTTAGCTTAGGTCGGATGCAAAACAAGCGAAATTTGGTTGAATGGAAAATCGAATGATAAAGGGGAATAATTTCCGGTGACGTCAACTTGTACAAGGTAAAGCTGCAGGTTAGCTTTGATGACCATAGACGTAGTTACACGTACGAGTGTAGAGTCGCCAGTCTTTGATTGGGTACAGAAGAGACAGCTTGTGAAAGAAGGCACGTGAGCTGCACACTTTGGTGGAGCCGATGTGCACTCTCCAACGTTCAAAGTCTGATCAAAATTAAGAAGAATTTTGAAGAGTTTCTTCAACAAAATTAATTGAATAAAATTTTTTCCCATAAAATGAATTTATCCTTGCGACACAGAAAGAGAAGATTCAACAGCAGAAGGGGTAAAGCATTAGAGACCATTAAGTTGCTCGTTTGACTGTGTTATATAACACTATTTAAGTATTAAATTACAAATATAATATTTATTAATTTTTAATTTTATGAATATTCACATACTTATCTTAGAATTTTAACGAAATAACACATGCAAAAAAATTACATGCAAAATTTTGGGAAACCTTCCCTAAATCCAAAATCAAAATCAAATAAGAGGTATTAATTTCTTAACATTAATACCTAATTCCTCTGTATTCCTTTGCCCTTTCCACGCATAATACTTTTTAGGTTGATACTTGGTAATTCGGCTGTAGAGAAGAGACAAAATAACAACTACCCGGCCTCTGTATGCCAAGCGTCCTTGTGCTTGCATCTGCTCTACACAATTCAAAAGCAAGTTTCTTATTTTATTTCATGTAATCCTCTGGCTGGCAGTATTCTAAAATTTTCAGTAGCTTACACCTTCTCTGAATGCTTATCATCCTCAACATCCTGCAAGTTGCCATAAAAAATCAATTCAGGTAAAAACCATTTCGGCATGGATATTGCAGACTAAGCATATCTTGTTGAAGACTAAGGATATCTTGTTAATCAAATTGAGGTGAAACAGCAATTGACAAGCAAAATATAGCTAACAGCAACTTCACCTCAAATCATTCACAAAGCAAAATGGAGCTGAAACAAAAAGGGAAATAATGGCTAGAGACATGTCCTTGGCATATAAATGAAATGACAAGATAATTCCAACTTACAGAATTTCCAATCTTGTCAAAATCATCATCAAAGCTCCCATCAGCATCATCTGAAAAGCAAATGTAGTAATGCTTAACACATTGAGTGTGAAGTTGCCAAATGAACACCAGAGAAAAAAGATACGCCTAGCCTGAGTACAGTTCATCTAGATGTTCTTTACCCATTGCATATGTAAAATTTGTTACAGTGGAAGTAAAACTAGATTGTCTTTTCTAGAAAAAATCTCAATAGCTTCATTGAGAAAGGATCAGCAATTGACAAGCAAAATATAGCTAACAGACTGAGGCAAGCACATTGCGCCTGCCAATGATGACAAATAATAATAAAATATTTAAGGGGTCTGAGTGCAGCCAATAGGAATATATCAGCTGATTAAAATAGGATACAGGGTGTACTATCTAATAGCTCAACCATAGAGTCAGTTCAATAATCAAACTCATCCAATTGTTCCACTGTCAGAATTTAATGCTTCACCAGTGTGTGTCCAGCATGTATCCCATATCTCTATGTGCTTTGATAAAACAGAAATATTCAATCATTTCAGTTTCTGTGAGGTGTTCCACCTGCTCAACCTTCATACGGTCTGTACTATTTTAGCAGTTTCACAGTGGACTAATCTATTATTTTGTCATCAAAAACAACAATTGACTACATAGATGAATCATAACTACGTTTCACAGTTTGACAGGACCATAAGCTGCATAGCAGGAGATATGCTTGTTCGTGCAGAAAGATGGTTAAGCACTTAAAGTGCGTAATAATTGATTTTTTGTTAGTATCATAGCCACCATGACAAGGCAATTGAAGTATAAAATGTGGCAATCAAATGAAAAATGAATATAAGATCCCAGAAGGTTAAAGTATATACCTTGACCCTCATCACCATCTTCAAGATCTCCCAAAAGAAATGTATCCAAGTCCTGCTCAGTTGATGAAGAGGTTGAGGTCTTACTTTTCAAGTTCTTCTCTGTCACCCCTGTTTGAGAAGTGTCCCCAACTATTGGAGTTGGCTTCACTGTATCATCTGTCATCTGCTTTTCTTCTTTTAGCTTAATCTCCTCAATGTACTGCTTCTCATACCTAAGCATCAAATTAAAATGCAAATAATATAACCCCCTTCCCCCTTCTTTTCTTTCTGAATTAGCATATTCTTCTCATTTAAAATGCATCTCAATGGGGCAGGATAAGCAGCTATCAAAGCAGAGAAATTGTTAATGCTAGCTTTAAATGGATACTTAAGTATGTTCCAAATCTCTGATCCTTACTACCACGCAATATGCTAGTTTACTTAAAGATCTCAAAAACATATTCATTCATCTCTATAGCAATTCATTCTGTTTCATGCAAATTCAAACAATGCATGAAACTTATTTTAGCCATGGATATGATAGAATAAACATCCATAACACATGACTTAATACTTTATTTGGGTCACTTCCCTCCCTCCATCGCTCTCTCTCTCTCTTTTCTTTTCTTTTTTTTCTCTTTTTTTTTTTTACAGTACCACAATATAGTCTAATTTTGAAAAGAGAAATTTTCTGAAAATGACATCAATTTTCAACCTCAAACCATCGAAAAGAAACATATGAACATCAATATTCATACCAACACATCCATGAAAATCTCGTATCCACCGTGAATCAGAGCAAACATAGAGAGCTCTGGGAATTAGAAGCTACTTACGGAGACACGTGAGTGCTCACAAGTGTAAAATATATCTTCCAAAATTTCCTTTCTTTCATAAGACGCGGACATAATTCATATCTTAACTTGGAGACTCCCTGCAACAAACACATTTCATAACATTAAGACAAATTCAACATTTGATGTACACATATATCAAGTTAAATACATATACATTTCCTAAAATTACAGGCAATTACTTTTCAAGCAGTTTATTTCTTTCGTTTAAATAAAAAATATAAAAGTAAAAAAATAACTGATCTTTGACAAGAAATTAACCTTAACAGTGGTGAGAACAAGGGTGGCATGTCGCTCTTGCCACTCCGACAGATCCTTCCGTACATTTGACGCCGTGGTCGGCACATCAAACGTCTCAACTTCGTCTACACATTCATCAACCAAACAACACAATTTTCAAAAGAAGAACATTGAATAACAGTAATAAAATTGAATGCATCGAGTGAATTTACCTACCTTGAATAGGAAAGTTCTGAAATGTACTAGAACTAAGTCCTTTAACAAACTCCCTCAGGTCATCGGTGACACCGAATTTCCGGAGCTCCGAATCCGCGACGGTGGGGCCGGAGGAAGATGATGAACTAGCAATGGATGATAACGACGAGGAGAGTTGAGGTGGAATAATGTCGGCGATAGACTTGATAGGGATCTGATCGGCTTGCTTGAGAGCCGCCGTTTTGATCTCATCGGCTTTCTTCGACGCTTCCAATGCAAGTTCTTTTGACTTCTTCGTAGTCTCGGCGACCAGATCGGCAATTTTCGTGGAGCTCGTAATGGTTTGCGATCTTTTCGCCGCTTCTTCCGCGAAGTTTTTCGCTCTCTTCCAAAAATCCTCCATTTTTGGTTTTCGGTTTGTGTGTATTATTCTTTACCTCTGGCACTTCGCTCCGCGTAGCAGCAGCAGCAAGCAGCTCCGTTGAGACTTCGGTTATGCTCATGCGACACCGTTTCTATCTTATCTCCTATCAACAGTAATGGATCGTAACATGCTGAGCTGATTGAGCCAAGCGATGAGGCTCCAACTCAACGAGTGATTGTTAATTAATTGGAGTGGTCAAGTCAAATTAAAATTGACAAAAGTTTGATTTCGGAACGTACTGTAAAATTAAGATTTGTTTTAAGCCTGAACCCGAACATTCATTGAACGATGGAATTAATTGAGATTAAGACTTGTAATTAAGTACTCAAATCAAAAGACACGTGTATAATTTCCTCGATTAGACTGCTGCCCTGCCTAATCGATAATCGATACAAGATCACATGCCAAAGAAAACGTCGTGTGTATGATCAAGAATAATGGTCACCCACCTTCATCAAAATTAATTAATTAATTAATTAATTTAAATAAATTAAACGAGCACGTAGTCTGATGTTCTTAGGTTTCACTACGTACAAAATTAATTTTGTTGGTAACTTGACAACAGAGGGTGGTGGGTAGTACGGCCTATCACTTCAATTAAAGCGTTAAAATTATTTAATTATTAAAAAAATTATTTATTAATAATAAATAAAAAATAAAAAATAAATTTTATTATTAATATAATAAAAAAAATTTAAAAATAATTTTTAATTAATTAATTATTATTAATAAATAATTTTTTTAATTAATTACGTAATTTTAATAAAATAAAATTATTTTAATTAAAACCCTACGGAGAAACCCGTTGCCAAAGCATATTACGAAACCTTGGAGTTTGTACCAAGCAAGCCCCGTTTAAGTAGTAATTAAAGTAATTAATGGACAAGCACTACATAACAACAATAAACAAAACCAAGAGAAAAAAAGTCATCGTCTTACACAAGATAACTAAGATAGCTAGCTCTCTTACTTAATTAGTGACAACTAAATCAGGGTTTTGTTTCGCTTATGTCGGCCATGATAGAGAAGGAGAAGGACAAGGTTCCTCAATTCCCTAATTATGGACAAAAACAAAATTGATTTAACTTTTTGTAATTGGGAAAAAAGTGTTGTTGGATTTCTGTAGCTGTACTCTGGGAAATGGCCATAGTTTAGGGACAAACCGGCAAGGATTTGTTGTGAATGGGGCTTCGTCGTCTAACATGAGAATAATCCATCGTAAAATATTGAGACTGGTCTCCTCCTTCCACCCATTCTTGCCGTGTTCCTTTGTTATTGCTAATGCTTCCATGCATCACTCCTTGTCCTTTGTTGTTAAGGCTATTACCTACACCAAATATATCATTAAAGGAGCATTAATTACCCAGTTAATAAAGTGTGTAAAGTATGTATGTGCATGTCTTTTCTTATAGTAGATAACAATCGTATCATATTGTCAAATTTAACATATGAATAGACCGAAAGATTATGTCTAGCAAGGGGGTCGGTAAGTTGAAATTGAGGTAACTAAACTGAAATTATTCCTTAATTATTTGTAAGTTAGGTTCAGTATTAAAGTGCAAAACTGCCCCAACTACGGCTATTTTGACTATTAATACCATTATATATAAATACACACACACACACACTATGGCACTTAACTAAAAATTATATTAAAATCAAGATATTAACAAAAACAAGGACTGCTAGTTTTACAAAAATGAACCGGCTGAAAAAGAAGAAAAAGAAAATGAATATTGTTTCTTCTGGTGAATCTTGAAAGAAAGCCACTGTTTTGGAGCTAGGGAATGAAGGATAGGCTCATCAATATAATCTTAAATAACCCTAGGAATAACTTCACTATAATAATTATGCGTGCCTTCAATTTCTCTTATATACAAACTAATCTGGGCTGCTAGTTCAGGTAATGATGTGGAAATGAAAGCGTAGTTAATTCTCAAAGTTTTAGAACTTTCTAAGTCATATATGTCATGAATTAGTTTATTAATAGATAATTACCTGCAGCTGGAACATCCTCCTTCCCCTTCAGCTTGTTTTGTGTCGTCGCTGTGTCTTGATCACCTCCATGTCCTTTAACCTGTTTCTGAAAACATACAATAATGTGGAAATAAGTTTGAGAATAAACATGTTTGATGCTAATTTATTATGTCAAAGAATAATATCAGTATCAGAAGAGAATACTTACTGTTACTTCAGCAGTAGTGAATCTGATCTTCCTTGGCAGAGAAAGCTGATCACCATGAACTTCATTAACTGCTCATCACAAATGCAAACTCATAAAGTAAGGTCTTGATCATCTACCAGAAGAGAGAGAGATCAAATACAGGTTCTAAATAAATTACCTTTTTCATGGGAGTCATACTGTTGCACCTTATCAATTTGCAAAGAAGCAGTACATGGTGCTTGCAACAAACAGAGAGCAGTGCAAAGCACAGTGATAATTATCATCAGCTCCATATTAATTCCCAGAGAAGATTTTGCATAAGAGAGATTATGATATCCTTTGCGGGTGTGTGAATTCAAGTTTATATAAACCCAACAAAAAGGAAAACCCTAGAAAGAGAGAGAGAGAGCATACACAAAGCACAAAATTTCAGAGTTCCAAAACAAGTCCACAGAAATCTTATATTCATGCTTGCTTTATAGGAGACTTAAAACATCTCACACCGTTTGAGTTTCGAGTTTTGCATGTTTTTGTCACATACTGTATATATTATAATGCACTGTAGGCCCTTTATTTTCTTTAATATTTTAAGAGTAATGTCTCCACCACACTGCACATATCGACATCCACCCAAAATGCATATAACCTTTGACATTCAACAACACCGAAAATTTTTCTTTTTGCACAAATGGAGAAAGACGATATTTGATAATCAAGCAAACTACGACGCACTTAATCCCTATTTGTTCGATAAAGAAAACTGAAGGCAGCTCACTTATATTCGAATGTTCGAATCATTCAATTAGTATACAACAAAGCATTTATTGTCTGACCATGCCTCAACTTCACCACATTTCATATTATAATATCCACTTTGAGGGCATTGACACATCACAGAAGCACCAATTTCTGTTGCCATGCCACTAGCTACTGCTAGCTAGCTTATCTTGACCTGAATATTCCATAAAGTTAATCAGACTTCTGTGTTCTTCTCCAAGACATACTGAATTGATACGCAACAAAGTTTAACCATTTCCCAAATGTTTTTGATTATATTGATTATTATCTTTAATTAAATGTTTTTATTATTTTATGTTTAATTACTTGCGTAATTCTTGTTATAGAATATTAAGGGTAGCGGTGGTAGAAGAATTTCTCAATGCTGTTTTGTTAGAATGTATGATTTGTTTTGAAAATTTGTCTGCTACATCTTCCAACGTAAAATGATTTCAGAGGATAACAGCTATTCATCCATATTGGGAATTCCGCTGCTCATTTACTGGCATTAATCTGCCGAAATTCAATGCTACAAATTTGCATATATGTTCGTTCATGAACTCCGAAGTTGAAATTCGGGATCTTAATTTTGACCACACTAATTTAATCTGAATCTAACAGTTGGACTGGCTGTAAAACAATGGACACGTGTTGTT
This sequence comes from Swietenia macrophylla, assembly GCA_032401905.1. NCBI lineage: Eukaryota > Viridiplantae > Streptophyta > Magnoliopsida > Sapindales > Meliaceae > Swietenia > Swietenia macrophylla. The sequence continues at coordinate 3,645,226 of CP135584.1, read as the reverse complement.
CTAAGAACGTGTAAGACAAACCCCATTTAGTCATCTCTTATAGTTTGCATTTCAACATCACCCATTTAATTCATCGCTTCAACTGCATTTACCATTACGATTTTCATCCCTTTTACCTTTAAATGGGTATTTCTTTTTTTGAATCGTTGAATTTAAATAATTTAGCAGGTCACATAGGGAGGCCATTATCCAAACTCTCGACATAATTGAAACCCCGTAACCTTTCACCACAATAACTACAGCGATATTCAGACAAGCAAATATAAACCAAGTTACGATGCACCCACATGTCGGGCCTTGTCTCCTGTAATTTGCAATAAAGAGCGTCATCGTTTCATTTATAACTTTCATTTAAAAATCTATCACTCTGCCTTTCCAGTGATCCTAATTGTTGCTTGCTAAAAAGGGGCAAGCTACATTTTCTTCAATACACAGATTCTATAACACTTCCAACAAAATTCCAGTCATTTATACAAGGTTCAACTCACATGACAAGGATCTAATTTTGAAGGAAAAACTATGCATACAATCAAAGTTTGCTAATGTGCCTTACAGCACTAACCAAGAAATAAAACAACAACAACAATAATAATAATAAATGGAAAAATGCCTATAAGGTTACACTCACATAACAATGAGACCAAAATCAAGGTGTCACACGATAGACCTACATATTACAGTCCAAGACAATCGTGGTGTATATTTATGTTACTCAATAAACCATATTATAACATGTAAAGGGGATAAAACAAAAGGAAATGGAACTATGATATAAATTTTGATGATGTATATATATATTTTTGAACTCGATCTATTCATAGGAAAATAGAGCAATCAGAATCTACAGCAAAGAAGGCCCTGCCTCCAACATTTGCGCTTCCGGTAATGTCTTTGGTCAGCTTTTGCCATTCTTACCGGACTGCAATTCCACTCAGACTGCAATCTGTTAATGCATAAGCAATATGGAAGTGTTAGTTATGGATTTGATCTAATAACTACAGATAAATAATGTAAACGAATTTGTTTGATAGAAATTTACATAGGGAAAGCAAAAGAACGGGTGCTTGTTGTGCTGCTATCTGATCTAAGAGAGATGTTGCCAGAATATGCTATCGGTCCTGAATAGCTAATCAGCCCAGGTAAAGGATCACTTGCAGAGAAACTGGATTCCCCAAGACTACTGTGAACCTGGCTTGAAACTGATTGACGTGGATCATCTTCAATTCTGGATGTACCAGGAGTCTCAATATATTGAGAATGACCATTCCGAAGAGGCTCATCTCTGCTTGCTGCAGGAGCAGAAGCATCAAAATCGAACGTGATGCTTGCTGTCTCCACCTTGCTATTATAAGATAACTTGTCAACGGTGGTGATTTTTGTTGATTGTTCTAATGCAGAAACCAGATCAAGGCTTGCCAAGGATGCTTCTTCTCTGTTACTATGAATTTTGTCAGTGGCAGAAACAAGAACAGAGTTTCCTAAGATTGCTTTCCCACTAATATTATTTGATTCTTCAGATGCAGAAACCAGATCAGAGCCTGCCAAGATTGTTTCTTCGATGCCCCTGAATGATTCTTCAGCCATACAAGCTGAAGCAGGGTTTGCCAATGCTGCCTTTCCAAAAGATCCCTGCATTCAAATCATTACAATCTCCATCATTTTCTCTCTTTTTTCCTCTTTCCATATGCAGGTTCCTAATAATTTTCATTGTCAAGTGAAATAGTATTCACTTGGTGAGGGACGTGTATATGCAACTTTTCCCTATGCAAATGAAAGTTGTGGAACCATCAATCACTACAACCAACAACTAGTATGCACAATGCTTCAGAATGTCGAATCAAAGCTCTCCAAAAGATCAAGTTTACACCAGTACTACTAAATTCCTTGTTATTTAAGAAAGTTCATTTGTTGAAGTCATGTATATGCAGCTACTAAAATACTGTGTGCCTCACGTACTCATTATCATCAAGTAGTTTCAATAGTGACAGTTTCATGCGATTGTATGTTCCAGATATAAGGTAAACAATTCACTCTCACTACCTCAACCAATAAATAAACGTAACAATATAGAAATAATTGATCTTAATGGACATTTGGGGTAGTGTAATGAGGGACATACTCATATTACCATCTAGTAGTTTCAATAGTGACATGATATTACGCAAAGAAATTCTAGCAAGTGTAGAACGAGTTTTGTCCAGGATATGCACACCTGAAAAGACTCTCTTTCAGCTTCATTGCCATTGTTTTCAGAAGACTTGGAGTGGGAGTTTTCTATGCCCAAATCATGCATTGAAAGCAAATCTCCAAACGAAAGCAACTTTTTAGAGATATCGTTAGTAATCTTGTCTGTTGCCTCATCCTTTACTTCCCCTGCCAGCATCATATCCTTGGAATCATGTAGATCAACAACATCCTTGTCAGAATAACTTTCCTGTGAGGAATCACATTGATTGACAATATCCTGATCAGATACATTTTCTGCTGAAAATTTCATCACATCTGGTAGGGCTTTTTCTTCCATCAGTTCAGTATCTCTATCTTCCTCAGGAGGCAGGAAGGGATGGGCACCCTTCTCGTCAACATTACTCTCAAACGAGATCCCGTCTTGAGCAGGTACTCCCTCATCAACACAAATATCCTTGACATGGTATGTACTCTCTTTGTAGCAAACTATTAACTCTGGAAGTTCACATTCTGTAACACTTTTGTCCATGTAGAAAACCGATTCTCCATACGATTCCATTTCTCTGCAAGAATGAGAATCTGGGGCTTCCAGATCTCTGACATTTTTGTCATTATCTGTTGCTAAATCATCCAAACTCATAGAACGACAAAGTTTTCTCACGGTCCAACCATATTCGTAGCTTGTCTCATAAGGTAAATGATCTGCAAGCCCTTCATTGGCTTTTGAAGCACATAAGGCTGCATTCTGATATTCTTTTACAATACTATTTTTGGACTCCAGTCCAGTAGAATCAAGTCCATTCTCATGGCATTCAAAAGGTTTGGAATCAAGCTTGTGGCCTCGATTTGAATGGGGAAGCACTTGTTCACTATCTGAAACTACATTAGAATATTCAATTAGGGTGAATTCAATAGATATTAAATTTGGATAAAGAAGTTGACTGAAGAGAATAACGAAACAGCAAGAACTTATAAGAAGGAAGATCCACGGTAGTCATGAACTAAGAGGTGAAAAAAATCATGAGAATCCTAAATTTACTTAAGATGTACAAAAAGGTATAAACATAAAAAATTAATGAAAATAACAATCCTAAATAAGCCAAAAAAGAGGCCATAAAAAATTACCGAGTTTCATGTTTCACATGGATTTGGAAAGATGGGGAAGTTCTTCACAGCTTCTATGAGTGATGTCTTTAAGAAAACACAACTCAGGAAAGTGCAAGATAATCCTGGCCCCAAAAATACAGAACAATTAAATTGATAAGTAACTTCAAGTTATCCCTCTCTTTAGATTTAATAATAAGGAGAGCAAATGAGTATGAAGATGCTTAATTGAACAACGGAACAAGAAGATTCCACTTCAACAAAGCAAACCAAGAGCAAACATCAAATGTTGGAAACTTTTCAAAATATGTCCTACAAGGGTTCAGCTAAATTAAATTACGAACAAATTTCATTATCAGATACTAGTTTGAAAGCTGATTAAACTCACATCGGTAAAACTTTTAAATGTATTAGCAGCAGTAGAAGTATACGAATTTGAAAGCTAACTAAACTCACATCCATAAAACTTTTAAATGTATTAGCAGCAGTAGAAGTAGTGCACAATACCGAATATAACATAAAGCAATTGAAAATTGGGTTGAGTACACAATAGTTCAATTAGGAAAACCATCATCAAACCATTAGAAATACTCACCTACCTCCAACGAATAGTTCAAATTAAGCAAAAAAGTAAGCAATCATGCACCTCAAAAACTGCTTTTCACTTTTTAACAATTTAAAATATCTAAAGAATAAAAAGGTAAAGTGAGGACCAGTATCAACTGAGCAGCAGCTTTAATGCATAAATTAATCATGAAAAGTTACCTAATCCGCTACGATGTCCATCTCAAATAAAGCAGAGCTCAAACAGAACATAATCCTACAAGATGTGTGTGTGTGTGTGTGTGTGTGTGTGTGTGATATAAGGCTACTGGTGCTGCGGTTAGCTGTAAAAGAGCTAACAGTTATCCAATTGCCCACAGCAAGAACATTATCAAGATTAATAAATACAGAAAGATCACTCCAAATCCAAATCCTTTAGTCTAAGCATGTGGAATCTTAAGTCTGTCCTCAATAAAACAAAAGGACAAGAGAAAAGTCTCTAACTTTTCGAAAGCTTACATAAACTTTTAACAGCTAAATCATAACCTAAATTTTAAAATCGTAAATAATGACTCATATGGCCCTCCTTAAACAACAACAACATAATCTGCTTTGTTCGCTAGCTCCAATCGGATCTAACCCATTACAATTGAAAAGTTAAAATTCCAGAAGCTCACTAGAGGAAACCCCAGATAGGTTTCACATTAATCTCACGAACAGACATAGTAAAAACAAAACAAGAGAATGGCAGGGATCTACCAGAGATCCCAACACATACATAAACCCATAGAAGAAAACTACAAAAATATGCAGTACCTTTTTATCAGCTAAAATGAACTGGCCTCTTGTTCCAATCTGATTATAATCACAACAGACACACAGTTCGTATATTCACTGCAGAAAGATTAACAAACATAAATGCCCCACAAAGGTAAATATAAATTAAACGAAATATCCATTAAAAAATCCAACTTCACTATATCATAATATTATGAGAAAGAAAAACGGATTGGACACACAAATAAGTGAACTTGCGAATCAAAAAGCAGAGAGATAAAGGGGAAGAGAAAAGAACCTTAGTTGATGATGTTGCACTTATACAAAAGAGAAAAACAGAGGGTTTTAAAATGAAATCTAAATCCTTGCTTGAATTAAGAGGTTGCTGTTAACGGGGGCGCGGGGGAAAAAAAAAAGAGAAAATACAGAACCGCAGAAGCCCGATAAATAGAGAGAGATTAGAAACGGAGAGTCAGTGAGATGTAATAATCAAAAACCTAATAAAAGATCAAACTGCAATTAATTTTGAGAGAAAGCAACAAACGGCTCTTAGCAGTACATGTGAAGTGAACCCCCACCTATTTATTAGGCTTAGTTTACGCATTAATTATCAACCCCGCCTCAACAGAACCAAAAAAAAACATTTACAAAGAGCAATTTTAAGTGCTAAATAAAAAAGGCTAAGAATTTTTTGTTTCCTTACCAGCTCTTCACTTTCCTTTCCAGCACCAAATTTTCAAGCCGACCAAACAGCAATAAAAACTTTCCCAGTAAAATAGACAGAAATCAGAATCGTATCTTGGATCTACCAAAATGCTTCGAGTTTCGCGTGATTATAATTACAGACGTGAAAATCTTGAGTAATACTAGAAAGTCGTGCTTTGTCTTTGAGTTTTGACAAAGAAGTCGTACAATCTCAACTCCCTCTGTCTCACAACGACAGCAACAAACGAAGTCAACTGTTTCTGTCTTTCTCTCGCCGGAGGAGACTTTTGTGTGTTGTTTTGTTTAGTTTCTGTAATGAAAAAGAGAAAAATGAAACTGGAAGGATGTATCAGAACAGAAGGTATTGTATTGTATATGCTGTCAGGTCGTTGAGATCTTGAGCTGGCTCTCTGCTACTCTGTATCCGGCACTTGTTTATTGTTATACTCTCTCTTTCATCCTCCCCACCGATTTTAGTCAAACCCCACCCCCACCCTTTAGCATCATGAAGTTTGCCATTAATTATAATTTCTGATATCATATAGCAAAAACACACATCGTTTGTTAACTAACCTGATTCACTAAATTATTTATTTAAAATTTATGTATTATTAATATTTAATTTTCCGATTATCATAATTTGCTAATATTTGAAGTTTCTGTAGTATCAGAAGAATATTAATAGTAACACACAAGGGAACTGTGTTTTTAATTTCTTGAAGGAGCTGGATACGAAATCACATGAAGTCGGCCGTTAACTGGATAACACGTGTATTTGATGGTAATGTGTGGTGCGGGGCCCCCTGATGGATGACGGATGATGTAAGATTGAGGGAACACGTGTGCGTCGTGAGTGATTGATTTGATTTTGTTCGGACTAAAGTACCATCTTCAACATGGCTACGGGCCCCACAAATTAAAAGGCAACTGTATGATTTAATTGATTGCATAAGTCATTTACCAGTTCCATAACAATAATAGAGTAAGAATATAAATTCATGTACAAATATTTTTTTT
>CP135584.1:3596423-3638554 GCA_032401905.1 Swietenia macrophylla | reverse complement strand
TTGTGGCGGTATAAAGTGATGTCTAAAATTACTTATAATTTTTATTTTACTTATATAAATTTTATTTACTTTTATAAAATTATTAAATATATGATAATAAATATAATATTTAAAATTGATAAATACTTACGTGTGACTAATAGCCGAACACATGGATAAATATTTATGTTTTTAATTTAGTATTTGTGTATTATTAATTAGAATTGTCAAGAGAGAATTAAGATAATTGTGGTGAAATTACTGTTATTTTAATTATTTTATAATTTTTTTTATTTTTTAAAATATTTTTTAATTTAGCCTAAAGAAATGGGAAGGTATAAAAATGAAGGAATTGAAGTTGGTAAAGCACATGGCTAAATTATAAAATTTAGTAACCTAATTTACTTAGGCAGAACAGAATTGATGGGCTTTAAATTCACAAGCAATAATGGCATGGTATGGTTCTATGTTCCATGAAAATGTACAATTCAGTTTAATTTAATTTATTTTAAAGAGAAAGAATAATTGTAGGAACACTAATTATTGAACGAGGAATCTGAAAAGAATGGATCATTCACACAATTAAAGTAGGTGGGTAGGCAGGTAGGCAGGCAGGCAAGCAGGCAGGCTTCGATCTTTTTATGAGTTTAATTGTTGATATGAAACTAAATCTGCTGCTGTTGTGTACTAAATCTATTGCCACAATTTTTTTGGGTATGAAATCTTACATTGTCAAATCTCAATCTCTATCTCTATAAATATTACGCCATCATTCCAAAATTTGCCAGCCCAAAAATGTCGTGTAGGCACAGAGAGTTACTTTATTTGTTTTTGGTTTGAAATATTGTTTTTTTCTTATTAAAAAACAAATTTGGAGGTGATTAAAACAGTTACTACTTGTTTTTAATTTTCATAATTTAGACAATAAAACTCTTAATAATAACAATAATAATAATAACAACAAATTTACTCAAAGATAATTTGCAAAAATAAAATAAAAGAGGGCATAGTAACATGACATATCTTATTGAAGACTGGAATCATATCTATGATCCTTAAATCATTTGTAAGCAATGAAATGGAACATTGAATAACAACCCCTTTTTCGATCTCTTACTTTGGAATACAATCTTTAATAATTCATAGCCTCGTTGTTGTTATTATTATTATAATACATGATTCACATATATCTACTGTATATGTGAACACAATTCGAAGAGATTGACCTAGCAGCTTGCTACAAACAAAACAAAACGAGATAAAATTATTAATTTTTTGATTAAGACAAAAAGTAGAGTTCTTAATTAATTGCGTGGGGATCCTAAGTGAATTCTCATGGTTGGACGGTTCGGTTCGGTTCACTAAGATATTGTTAAAATATAACAAGGTCAATTTCCCATGTTCCAATTCTTCTGCACATATCACATGCAATATTCATAGTTGAAGTTAATGTTATGATGTCTATGCCAGAAGCTTCTGTAAGCTTCTTTAATTAATCAATGGGTAAACTATAATTAACGTAACTAATGATGTTTCTTATCCCAATAACACAAGAAATCTTTATTCTCTAGACAGTCAACCGTTTTATGAGCTTTTCTATGTAGGCCGGGTTACTTTTCAGACAGATGTATAATAACCAAGCGTTAAAGATGGTACAAGTCAATACTTTCATGTAAGTTTATTAGATGGTATTAGATAAAGCCTTCATCAAACTTCACATTTGTTCAATTTTTAAAGTGAAATATTTTCGAATTTGATTTCTCATTTATCCTAAGACTAAAGCCTTCCAATGTTCTTCCAGAAACTAGTGGAGTATTTATGTGAGAAAGGTGCCGTGGCAGCCGCCGTAGCGTAGCTAGCCTGAATTTAAGGATAGAGACAATAGAGATTTGCTGTATATTGTGCACTTAGTTTGTCGGGGTCTCACTCCAATATTCAACAGTTTTACAGTATTTGACAATTGGAACATTTTCCATACTGTGAAGGTGACCTTGTCGCACAATCTCAATGTTTATATAGTAAACCCTCGCATATATTATTTAATAATTATATTCTCCCTATTTCGTAATGGATTTGTTTTGGATTTTTCTAGTGCAAATAGATATATAACATCAAATGACCAAAGACAACATATGTAGGAAACAAATGCATAGTTCCAAAATCTAAACAGTCATGCATGGACAAAAACAAAAAAAAAAAAAGTCTTCAATGAACAATATTATATACGTACATAATTATATTTAGTTATTCAATTAATGGTATGCGTGCGTGTGCGGGCACGCACATGTATATATATATATATATATATATATATATATATATATATATATGCTAATCATTCACAAGATATATGCAATAAAGTTGGTAATTAGTTGTAAACACATGCATACATATAAACATGTATATATGCACTAGTTATCACATGATATATGTAACAAAGTTGATTAAGTAATTGAACACATGACATGACATCAGCGTTGAGTTGGTTTTCACTTCAGGTGTTGAGCTGATTTTCATTTTACGTAAGGAGTATCCAATCATACAAAATTAAAATTCTTTAATGAAAAAATTAGTTCAGTTAAATAAATAAAAAAAGACTAATTTTATATCAAAAAGAAATTTATGCAAGATTAAAAATATATATATAGAGAAACCACAAAGAGACAGTAAGTAAAGGAAAAAGAAAAAAGTTAATTAGAAGAGTAAAATTGTAGGAACAATAAATAAGTAGTTATTATTTCTTTAACCTTTTTTTAACTTATTAGGTGAGACTCTTTACTTTGTTTTTGTTTGTAAATAATCAAGATTATTATTTCTTGATATTGTTAACCTTTAGCATTATTCTAGAGAAGATATTTGGTTGTGATCTCATTATTTGACATAATGGAAGCTAATTTTAGACTAAGATTCTATAATTTTTTTCATTATTTATTTTTCATATAAAAATTATTGCCTTTTTTATAGTTATTTGATTTTGTAGTATTTTTTTTTTTGGGCTAATTATTTGAATCATACAAAGAAGGAAAAAAATAGTTTTGCAAATGTGATTTTAGTGGTTCATTGCCAACAAGTGGCATTAGAGTGTAATTCCTTGGAGTTTAATTCTTGTGAGAATTAAGATGGAAGAGGCTTCAACTTACATGATTAAATTGAAATTTTCAAAGAATTGGATTTGGAAGTTTAGAGTAGAATATTGATCTATTGTAAAGACATGCACGAACCCATGAAGGTGATTACACAAAACCTACTAAATTAGATGATACACAATAGGCCTAGCTATATAGGAAAACAATTATTGTTATTAAGCATTGAATTGATCAAAGTATGCACTATTATGTTGAAAAGAAGAACAATGTAAATGCTTTCCGTAAGAAAAATTCAGGGGATTTATGAGCAACCCATAGTTGAAAACAAAGCCAATTTGATAAAGTGACTTATGAACTTAAAATATAAGAAAGGACGGAATACAATTGAGCACACGAATGAGTTATTATTGCTTAATTTGTTAAAATATATTTGAAAAACACTAATATTGTCAATGAACCACTCGACTCCCAAAAGAAACCTAACCTTGAATATAATTAAAGACAGATTACAAAATAAAGAAGTCAAAAGAAAAAGTGCAAGCATAAGTTCCTCCAAAACATATGTAATTGCTTCAAAGAAGCAAGAAAGGGGAGAGAGAAGCTAAAGTAGAAATTTCCACAATAAGAGTAATACATATAAAGAAGATCAGGTATAAATTGTTTCCACTACAACAAAGTATGACATATTAGAAGGAAGTATAGAATTTAGAAAAAAAAATAAGTAAAGAAAATATATGAATCACAAAAGAATAAGAGTAATGTAGTCGCAACTGAAGGCAACATGAGTATTGTCTATGATGAGAACTCTATAATCTCACTTTTTATACTAATAATTGGGTGATTGAGTTAGGAGTTTCTTTTCATGTTACTTCACTTAGAGATTTCTTCACATCTTACACTAGTGGTGATTATTGATTATACCTATGTTAGGATGAGAAATGATAGTGCATCTAAGATTGTAGGTATATTTGATTTTTTGTTAAACACTAATGTTGGCTGCAAATTATTGTTTAAAAATGTCAAATATGTTCTAGATATTAGCCACAATGTGATCCCCATTAGCAAGCTTAATGATGTTGGTTTTAATAACCACTTTGGTAAAAGAAAATGGAAGCTCAAAAAAGCCTCTCTAGAATTAGCTAGAGGAAAGAAAGATAACACTTTTCATGTGACGTAAGCAAAGCTTAGCAAATCATATGTGAAAACAACTACAAATAATTTTGTTATTGAACTTTGGCACAAATGCATTACTACATAACTGAGAAAGAAATTTCAAGTTATAATAAGAAATAAACTTCTATCTGTATTGATAAGTAAATCTCTTAAGATTCTAATCACTATTAAGTTAAAAAAACTCATAGAGTAGCCTTTTGTAATTTCTATCTTTCAAGGAAAGTAATGTTATTGATTTCATTCACACTAATATACGTACGATGCAAATGAGATCTTTTGGAGGAACACATTTTTTTATTTTTATTGTTGCCTTATACTAAAAAAATGTGAGATTTTCTCTTAAAATTTAGAAAACAACTGTTATAAGTCTTTAAAGACTTTTATACTATAAATGAAAGAGAAATAAAGTGGCAATTGAAATATGTGATGGTAGATAATGCTAGTAAGCATAAAGGATCATTTGAACATTAGTATAGAACCCATTTAATTAAAATTGAGAAGATTACACTAAAACTCTATAGTAAAAACAGTGTGGCAGAGAGAATGAGTAGAATAATTATCAAAAAAGTCAGATGAAAGCTTTATGAGCCAATGCTATCTAAATACTTTTAAAGTGAGCTAATGCAAAATGTAGTTGATTTGATTAACCTTTCTACTTTAACTTTATTGGATAAAGGCATACCTAATAAGTTTTGGATAGAAAAAGACATTTCTTGCAAACACTTAAAAGTTTTTGGTTGCAAAGTCTATTTTTATATGCCTAAAGATGAAACATCAAAATTGATAATAAAGTTAAAGAGTATATCTTCTTGGTACAGAAATGAAGAATTTTGGTATAAATTATGGTATCTATTAATAAGAAAATTATTCAACGTGGGGACATTATGTTTCGTGAAAATCAAACAGTTGATAATATTTAAAAGAATGATGAGCTTTAACTTTTGTTGAAGTTTCAATTACTTTTAGTTTAATTCCTCCACCTATAGCTCATGATGATTTTAGGAAAGAGTAGGAAGATCAAGATGACACATATGATGTTCTCTTTAAATGAGCACATATAAAACCACTTATGTCGCTAATCGATTCTCAATTTAAAAGATTTATGAGAAAGTGACAACCTTTAATAAGATTCCTTCCACATGAGCATGTAATGCTTAAAAATAAGGAAAATCAGTAGGCTTTCAAGAAGTTATTCTTACCAAAAGAAAATGAGTGGTTGAAACTATGTAAAGAGAATTGACATCTTTGCATCCAAAATATCTTACCAACAGAAGGTGAGTGGCTAAAAACCATGCAAAAAGAAATGAAATCTTTGCAAGAATTATACTTATAACTTGAATAACTTATCTAAAGTTAAGAGGATTATGAAGATAGGTTAATGATTGAAAGTAACTCCCAATTAAGGTATAAAGTGTGATTAGTTATGGAAGGGTATAGTTAGAAAAAAGGAGTTGACTTTGAAGAAATATTTTCCCTCGTAATGAAAATATCTAGCTTGGTAGTATACCTAGATCAGAGATTGAATCACTTGATGTGATATAACATTCTTTCATGGTGACTTAGAAAAGAAAATATATATAGTATGGTTTGAATTCAAAGGTAAGAAGACTTTGTAGATAAGTTAAGAAAAAACTTATATATGTTGAAATAGACACCAAAGTAATGGTACGATAAGTTTGATTCTTTTACAGAGTAAGATTACATTTTTATAAAAATGACATGTTGATTGCTAGTCAAGATACTAGTAAAATTGATAGAAAGAAGGACAAATTTAGCATGTCCTTTGCTATAAAAGACTTGGGATAGAATAGATTATTGGCATGAATATATTTTGTGATTAAAAAAACTAAAAGCTATGGTATTTCAAGAAACTTACATTGAAAAAAATTCATAAAAGATTTAACATGAGTAAAACAAAGCCAATTTGTGCTTTAATTTTAGGCCATTTCAAGAGAATATTCTACAAGTGAGAAAGAGTAAGAAGAGATGTTCATAGATTTTTTGAACAAAAAAATTTTAGAAGTATATGATTATTAAAGAACTATACAATTTAGATCTAAAATTTTGTCATTTCAAGAGCCTTTGTTTTATTTAAGATACAAGAAATTAATAATTTTTTTTTTATCAATTCCATTTTCTACAATATTCTATACAATAAAGTATATATAACCTGAAAACTAGTTATATGTGCCCTCATAAATCGAGTCATAATTTATAAATAGTAGTTCTAAGGTTTACATTACATTACATTATTCTTTTGGCTAACAGTTAGATTCAAAGGGCACAACAAGTTAATTCCTTTTTTAGTAGTATTTCTAACATAATCCATGAAATTGAGAGCCAAAAGCCAAATAGTTCACTTTTGGATTTGGTCCTTGACCCTCACCTATTGTTGACATGGCTATTTTTCATACTTAAGCCAGTCCTAAAATTTTAAATTAATCAAATTTATATGTTCATTTTCTTTATAAGTTATAAAAAATGCCTTTCTCAATTATGTTTACTGATTTATTTTGTTGTAAGAAAAATAATATTATTTTTTAAGTTAATCGCATTGTATTGATCAGATATTTCAGATGTGATGATTTTCAATATTTAAGAAAATAGCATTTGCTTTTTCGACTGTCATTGACTATATCATAATTCATAAAACTTTATTCCTCCTACTTAATATCGATGACAATGCAACGAATTCTTTTTCAGACAATGCAACGAATTCTTTTTCATACAATGCTGCCTTGCAGGTAATAAGAGAATATATAATAGAATTTTGCCTTCACATATCATAAATTCAATTTTACAAGATCTTCATAAATTTCTAACTGAAACAATATCAATGCAATACAATGGGTGGGCATGCAAAATAATACAAGACACTGAAATAACAAATTTCAAAAGCTCCACGCATTGTGAATAATATCATTCATTATAAATTACTTATTACATAAATTTGATAATCACTTAAGGAGGCCAATAATAAATAAAAATACAAAATTTTCACTAGAACATATATAAAGAGCACTAAGTTATACATATTTGCATACATTTACATCTACATACTTCACCTATTCTCTTCTGCTTTTACTTTTTTTTAATCTAATGTATATTTTTTTACTCAAGCCTTCTTCTAAAGAATTAATTTGATACTAGTGGATATCAATGTATAATATGATCCAAAGTTATATTTATGGAATCTCTTTCAGTCTACCTAAAATCTTGATATTATTATTTGTGTCAATAATGAACTGGCTACATGACTAAACCACAATATCAAAAGAAGTCATTTAACTTGCCAATTTGAGGTTTTGGCCACTTAGAAACGCAGTAATGGCATGTTTTTCGCCTACTCTTAGAACTCCTGCAAACAATAATTACATTAGTGGAAGAGATCACCCAAAATGATCTCATGAAAATATACATAATTAAGAAAATCTTACAATTCAAAGAATGTTAAAGATTAAAATCATGCACTTATTTTGTCAAATAACCTAAAGTCTAAAATTAGAAATGATTGCTCTCTATTTCGCTTTTTTTTCATTAACTTTATTATTGTTTAAATACTTCACATAGTCAACTCAAAGAATAACACATCTAGAATCAAGTAACTATTTTAAAAAATACCAAGACTTTGTTTTATCTTGTTAATCAACAATCAGTAAAAAGACTTTCATAGAGTCAAAGATTTTATAAATTTATAATATTTCAAATCCTCTTGTCTCTTTTGAAGAAACAAACAGATCATTGACAAAAATTAATGCTAAATTTAGAACTTATTTAGAATTAAAATGATAATGATGTAATTTTTTAATTAAAATAAAATCATACGACTATTAAAAAAAAGGCAGTGAGTATTTAATGAATATTAATTGTTAAGCATTTGTCACCATTTTAAATTTGGGCGCATGGATTAATTTTATTTTAATATTTGTGAAAAATAAAATCATTGAAAAAAGTTATAAAAAATTTTTAAAATAATTTAAGCAAAAAAATTACAAATGAGCCATTATTATCATATTATAGGCAAAATATCACTTTAAGCCATCATCAAGTTAAAATGTGAAAACAAATCTTCTTCTTCAATATTCATGAATCTATTGGACAAATTCTCTCTAATTTAACCAAGACTCTAATAACATTGTATGAGATAGACACCTAAAGTATCTATAAATGTCTTTTCCTCATGATCTTTCGATGCCACTAAACTACTTATGAATATTATTTGATACTTCATTATTGAAATCCCCAAGAATGACCACAACTAAATTAATATAACATAATTTTATGTGACTGAAATGAGCTTGCTTTCTTTGTTTTCTATTTCATTGAATTATAAGACGAATAACATGTGTGCGAGCGCGCGCGCGCGCGTATACACACACACACACATTTCAAGAGTAAAACCCAAGCTAAAAGTGACTTTGAATGGATTCAAATTATCAGAGAATTATAGCTAGTGAGTGTACTATTTATCTTATTATAATATGCAACAATGGTTTTAATAATATATTGCAATGACCTATTGGTAGGATAGTACTGCAGTGGTAAGCTTGTGGTCCTAAAGTTGATATTCCTTTCTTGACAGTTAAGTGTGAAAGCATACTAGAATGACTTATGTGCTGCAAATGTGGCATCCTGAGCTAAGGTGGCTACTGACAAGGTTGTTTACTAGTTTAACTATATGCCATAAAGTCTCTAATAGAGTGAAAAATACATATGCATGTAAGGAAGTTATGATGCTGAAAAATAAAGATGCAAGGTTAACTTATCAGTTAGTTTAGTTAGTTAGACGAAATTAGTTAGCTCAAGAAATATTGTTAAATTTTTATTAATTAGCTGTAATTAATGAAAAACAATCTAGATTAATCTAGAGTATTTTTGCTCGTAAGATGCTTACTATAAATATTAGATGTAACGTGTAATTCATAATTAATAAAGATTTAAAAAAACTCTTAAAAATTTTTTTTATCATTTTCTCTTACTTTTTATTCTTGATTTGGTATCAGAGTCATAGCTCGTACTATTGCAAACTTATCTTACATAAATCTACCTCTTTAATCCACTTTTTCTTTCATTGTTTTGATCAAACTTGATGGAAGAAATTACGTAGTTTGAAAGTCTTAAATATTGCATATGATAAGAGGCAATAAACTAGAAGAATTTATCAGCAGCTCAAGAACAACTCATAAAAGGTTTCAACCTGGTGGAAGTCATGATCAACATATTGAGAATCTAGAATTTCTAATATAGAGAAAGCAAGATCAATTATTACTTGGTTGGTTACTATTTTCAATGGTTGAATCTGTGATTAGTTTAGTCATTAATGCAAATAAACTTTAGAAGTATGGCAAGCATTAGAGAAGTAGTTCAAATCTCAATTTAAAGCAAAAGTTTTCCAACTTAGGTTTTAGTTACAATCAACAAAGAATGACTCTTCTTCAATTACTAAATATTTTTTGACAATAGAAAATATATCAGCTATTGAGTTTATCAGTTACTGGTAATTCAATTTCAGATGATGAATTTGTTTTACATCTTCTTGTTGGTTTAGGTCTTGTGTACAATCATGTAGTAATGCATATAACTAGAAGAAATAATACAATGAATGTACATGAACTCTATTTAGTATTAATTACATATGAAAGTAAACTAGAACAATAGAATCTTTCTCGAATGGTTGACATGAATGAGAATTATATTACTAATTTTTTTTAAGCAAAATAATTTTAAAAAATAAGAAATACTAAAAATGGACTTAATTTTAATTTTGCTGGAACAAGTTTTCCTAGAAATGGAAAAAGAAAATCAAACATTAGTGGACTGGTTAAGGAGGTAGATTTAGATCAAAGGGAAGAGGAAATAATAGGCTTGTATATCAAATTTGCTTCAAACTAGGATATCTTGCTGCAATTTGTTATCACAAGTTCAATCATGATTTTATTCCTCAATAACAATAACAATAACCTTATCAACAATATTATCAAAAGTCGTATCAAAAGATGAATAACATGCTTACAAATCAAGGTTAAACATCAACTAATAAGGTAACTTATTTGGCTAATAATAAACATATTACTGATAAAGGTTGGTACTTGGATAGCGGTGCTACTTATTACCTAATACATAATTTCAACAATCTCAATGATGGATTTAAGTTCTTAAGTAACAATAAGCTATTTATAGGAAATGGTCTAGGTTTGAAAATCACTCTATTGACAGTACAACATTCATTCTTAAACACTAAAAATCTTATTAGTATTTTTAAAACTTTCTCTGATAATGATCTTATTGCTGAATTTCATGATCATTCTGTGTTATCAAGGACAAGAAAAAAAACATAGTGCTAACGAAGGGAATTGCTATAAAAAGATTGTATAAACTTTAGCTTGGCCTAACTTCAATCTTTTTAACACATAATACTGAAACTTGCACCTCAAGATTCGTGTCTCTATTTTCTTCTTATTCTTTTTCATTTAATAATCATCTTGATCATAATATGATGTCACATACTATTAGTTTATCTTGTTCTCAGTATTTTGATTATAGTAAGTAATAGTTTCCTTTTTATTGGTATTGTCAATTTAAATAGATCATTAGGTTTCACTAATATTTTATATCAAAGATTAGGTCATCCTAGTAAGCATATCTTTGAGTTTATGCTTTAGAAATGTAAAGCATTTATCAACATAAATAAAACTTTAAGGCCTGATTTCTACGACCCTTGTAAATTTGGAAAACTTCAACAATTACACTTTCTTATTTCTTACATTATTACTATTGAACCTTTGTAACTTATTTACTCATATCTTTAAGGTCCTTCTTCTATTGTATTCTCACTTTGTTATAAATATTATATCATGTTTTGTTGATGCATACACTTGATATTGTTGGATTTTTCCCTTAAAGGTTAAGTCAAATGCATTATTAACCTTTTTGTTGTTCAAACTTTAAATTGAAAAACAATATGATAGATCCATTAAAATTTTTTAGTCTGACAATAGTAGAAATTTTTGCTTTTGTTCCAATGCTCAAAACACGTTACATTACTTATAGATATTCTTGTCCCTATACTCATCACCAAAATGGGGTGGTTGAAAGATAGCGTACGTATATAGTTGAATTAGGTTCGACTTTATTATCTCGAGTTGATTTTTCTCTTACTTTTTAGTGGGATGCCTTTCATATTGTAGTATTTCTTATTTACAGGTTACTATATTCTGTTTTTACTTATGTTTTACCCTTTGAGAAGTTAAACAACAAACAACCTGATTATTAATTCTTGAAAGTTTTTGAATGCTTATGTTTTCACTTTTTAAGAAGCTATCATAACTATAAACTAAATTTTTATCCTTCAAAGTGTCTCTTTATCGGTTATGGTTCTTTTCGTAAATGCTATAAATGCCTTTATCCCTCAAGCAAAACTTACATTGCTCAGCATATCTTGTTTAATGAAATAAAGTTTTCTTATTCAAAATTATTTCCAACTGTTGCTTTTAATGGGAATTTACCTATTTCATCTTACATTTCTTCATCAATTCCTTTAATTTCTTCTTTAGTAAGGTTTACAAATCTACTCAACAGTTCTCTCTCAGTAGTAGGTTCTCCTTTTCATCCCATATTAGCAAATCCCTCAAGGATTATTTTTACAACTTTTCAACACACATCTTATTCTTTTGTTACTTTTTATCCTATTAATGATTTCTTGAATATTCATCCTATGACCACTCTTACTAAATATTGTATTTTTAAACCAAAGGCTTATCTTAATAACATTGCAGATATAATCGAGCTTACCAATGCTAAACATGCTTTAGCTAATCCATTATGAACCAATGCTATGCATGATGAGTATGCAGCTTTGAAAGGTAATAATACTTGGACCATGGTCCTTGCTTCTACTAATTTTAAACTCGTTGGTAACAGCTAGATTTTTAGAGTTAAACATAATGCTTATTGCACTATCTTCAAGCTCAAAGTTGAACTAGTTACTAATTCAAACTCCTAATGTTGATTACTTTGAAACTTTCAATTTTGTTATTAAAGCTTCCACTATTCGAGTTATTTTTAAGTGTTACAATTATGAAATGGTGGACAATCAAGCAATTGGATGTTAATAATGCATTATTCAATGGTGACTTGTCTAAGCTATCTACATGCCTCAACCAAAAGGGTTTATCAGTCCTAACTTTTCTATGTAAATTTTCCAAAGCTCTTTATAAATTAAAACAAGTCTCTTGTGTCAAGTATGACAAATTAAAAACATCATTACTGTCATGGGGTTTACCAATTCTAGGACTAATCCATCATTTTCTAAGGCATTTTTCATCCTTTTTAATGCTTGTTCTTATCTATATTAATGATATTCTTACGCTTAGTTCTAATGATTCTCTTTCTGAGTCATTCATACACAAGCTGAGTTTTGCTTTTGCTTTTAAAAATCTTAATTCTATCAATTATTTTCTTAGCACTAAGGTTATATCATCTCGTTCTAACTTGCATTTATGCTAGATTAAATACATCAAAGATTTATTATTATAAAAGGCTAATATATCCTACTGTAAAGGGTTTAATATTCCTATGAATTCTAGCCAAAAGCTTATAAGAATGATGCTGAATTGTTCTCAGATGCTATTTTTTATAGAAGTTTAATTGGTGGACTTTAGTATGTTACTTTATTTTAATTTGACCAAATATTACATTTGCTATGAAAAAATTCATTCAATAAATATCTTGTCTCTCCTTGATGCATTAGAAAACTTGTAAGAAAATCTTGCAATATCTCCAAAGCATTTTTTCTCTTAGTCTTCAATTTATTATTGCAAAAAGATTTAAATTGTTTGTTTAATTAGATGTTGATAGGGTTAGTGATCTTAATGATTGTCAAAGTATTAATGCCTACTATATATATTTTGGTGATAATTTAATTAGTTGGTCTTTCAAAAAGTAATTTATTGTTGTACGATCCAACACTGAGTCTGAATATTGAGCACTAGTTGCTGTGTCAGCTGAATTAACTTCCATATAATATTTGCTTCAAGAATCACTTAATGCGTTCCAACAACTTTAGCTTACCATCTTGTTTATCATGCTCATACAAAACACATTGAATTGGATTTTTATTTCATCAGGGATAATGTGCTAAATAAGGAGCTAAAAATTTGATGTCCTTATTGCTAATCAAATGGCTAATGTTCTCACTAAATCTTTGTCTTACTCTTAATTTACTGCTTTTCTGTCTAAGTTTAATTTCTGTCCTTGTACCTATGAGCTTAAAGAAGGATGATAGAGTGAAGAATACACAAGTATGTGAAGGAGCCATGATGCTAAAAAATGAAGATGCAAGGTTAAATTATTAGTTAGATTAGTTAGTTAAACGAAATTAGTTAGCTTAAGGAATATTGATACAATTTTTGTTAATTAGTTATAATTAGTTAAAAACACTATAGATGAATATAGAGTATTCTTGTTTGTAAGATGCTTACTATAAATACTACACGGAATGTGTAATTCATGATTAATAAAGATAGAAAAGAAAAACAAATTTTCTATTAATTTCTCTTGCTTTCTATACAACCATACATTATTCTTGATCATCTATGAGGGAAATGTTGATTCGGTAACTTCTTATGCAACTTTAATTGCTTGTCTTCAAGTTCCACCAATGCCTCTTACATCTGAATCTATTTGACTGACTTGAATGTTCTATTAGCAAGGAAAATCTAAAAAGTAGGTGACTTTCCTAAACATCATCTTTCCTATGATTATGTAAAGAAATAACCCATTAACACAATGAAGAAAACTTATTACCTATTCAGTTGTGATCCTTGAAAGTTCAGTAAAGAAACATTTTTTGCATGCCAATATATTTCTAGGTTTATTCGTAAAATAAGCATAAACTACGTCACTTTGTTGATACAAGATATAGTGATAGCCAAAATAAATTGGTAATTGTTGGTCAAAAACTTTGCGGACATGTGAAAGTGACAATTCATTGTATAATATCAAATAAGGTATAATAAAATATTATGTTAATAGAAATTCAACTTACTTAGTAATGTGTCAGAATTTCAAATAGAGATAGGTTTTATTTATTAATCAGATGA
This sequence comes from Swietenia macrophylla, assembly GCA_032401905.1. NCBI lineage: Eukaryota > Viridiplantae > Streptophyta > Magnoliopsida > Sapindales > Meliaceae > Swietenia > Swietenia macrophylla. Next base: position 3,624,216 of record CP135584.1, on the reverse strand, counting down.
AATGAGATGACAAAATTAGACACATTTAATAAATGATTGATATTCATATTTTGAGACGAATAGACATGATTTGATTATTTAGACATACAAAGACATAATTAATTCATTTAAATCTATTAATGCAAATTTAGTTCATTTAATTTTGATATCTAATTTAATTTAATTTCAAAACTAAACATAGTACCACATCAAAAATATAAATCACGTCAATAATAACCAACAAATGCAAATTAAAGGTATTTTTTTCCATTGCATTAAGTGTAGGAATTTGTAAACTTGTTAGATTTGACATTTCCAATATACTATTTCCAAATAAAAGAAGGAAAAAATTAGGCTTATAAAATATGTCATATAATGAAGTAATATACAAGAGAGGTAAGAGATTGATGCATATGCTTATAACTTTAGGTCTATTCATATAATAAATTATAGATATTCTATTTCAATAATTGTTATTCAAAACTTAAGGTTATGGATAATGAGGTTAATTTTTAGAACTTCAAATTCTTATTTCTTCGTATTTTTGTAAATTTCATATTGCAATAATAATATTTAACAGTATGTGTATATTGATAATAATAATAATATAACTTGAAAAAAAATAAATATTAAGAATAATAACTTCAATTAATTAATCAATAAACATTATATCAACATTGTTAAGATAAATAATATACAACAGGAATTAAAAATATATGTAGTATACCATCCTTAATTTATGACGTTGAAGATGAAACTTAATGGCAACAAAAAAATATTTTCATAAGAACAATTGCATAAAATAAAAAATTCATATAAGCAATATAACAATACAAGTGTAATATAACATAAAAGTATTTAACTAAAAATATAAATACTTCACGTATCCGAATCATGTTAATAATGTGTTGTCAATATTAACTTAATTTTGATAAGAGAGAGTTAAGAGACTACACTGTAAATGCCAAACTAATTAAACAAAAAATAGAAACAGAAACTAAAAACGTCAAGTGAGAAGAAAACTCTCATTCAATTTTCTTCCCTTTGGTAGCGCTTTCTAAACAACATTATAAGCCTTTATATAGAGTGAATCAATGCCAAAAATGGTGGAAGTTCACTTAATGAGCAGTGGTTTCACTTTGCAAGTGGTGGTGAATCCATCAATTACTAGTTGTGGCTACTTAGTCATTCACAACGGTTTTTTTTTTTTTTTGAATTACTGATATTTTTTAAGTCATGAATCTGTTGGAACCAACCTTTGATTAGTTTAAATGTGACACACTTAAATTTATATTCTTGAAGGTAATTAGAGGCTAAGTTGGTCGACTCTTGCTTTCTGGTAATTAGGCAACCACCTTCTGAAATTTTTTTTTTTTTTTTAATTCTCAACAATCTCAGAGATGTCGCTTCATTTAGCTTCCTTATGCTTAATTTATTGTATACGCGAATCCATCAGTATTTTGTTTTATGCTTGCTTTCTTTTCTTATAATTTGAGTTGGTTGCTAAGTAGCTTGTATTTCTCATCTATGGCAGCAAGCATTTCCGAGGATTAAGGTTCGTTACACCCTTTCTCGATTTGGCGTTTTTCTTTTCTTTATACATAATGAGGCAAGAGTTAAAATCTATTATTGTGGATTACAATAAATTTTAATGAATTCTCCTTACAATTTTCTTCAGGTTACATTGTAATTACAAGCGGTATAATAATCTTTTATTTGTCAACAAGCCCTTTTTACAAGAAAGGTTTCTTAAACGTTTCCAAAATAAATTATGGCAAAATTAAAGATAATTTAAGTTCATAAGTATTTTAATTAATCAAATAATAAATAAAATTATTTAATTACTTGATACCCATGTCATATGGAACTAATTAAAGATTTGGAACTAGTAATCCTTTTGACATTTTTGAAACGTAGGCATGCCGCATGCCCTGTATTTTTGGAAAATCTTAGCAGACAATTGCATACATTAACGCTACATTATGTTTCATCCATGAACCTCTATTAAAACGAAGCCCTGTTGTAAATTTAAGTCATTTTGATGTGTCTAAAACTACTATCTATTTATTTCAAAATTTTAAATTATTCTGAGATAAATTTAAAAATCGTCATTATTTATGATTTTTTAATATATATATATATATATATATATATAATTTGTTGAAGAGTATTCTTAATATTTTTATTTATTAAAAAGATTTTCTAAAATTTTAAATTCTTGAATGATCCCTGCTTATATAACTTATCTACAAAAAGAAATATAAATAGACTTTGTGTATTTTAACCAAATCTCAGCTGAAAAATTGTACGAGATCTGTCAAAAGAAAAGATGACTATATATATATATATATATATATATATATATATATATATCATTGAGAAAGCTAGGTTTCTTTCTGTTGTAAGCAAAGAGGCCAGGCCAATCAATTTATTATAATTTCGAATTAAGTGAAAAAAGTAATTGAGGTACTGTTGAGACTTTTGACTCCTAATTGTAGGAACTATATAATGGGCAAGAAACTCATCAGCCGCTCAGCAGAAAGTTTAAGATCACAATACATTGCTTTCAGAAATCATGTCCACGTTCGAGCCTAGCACACTTTCCACTACTATGCGAACGGCATAACCTTCCGCTGCTGCATCAGTTCCTAAATACTTGCAAGAAGATGAACTAATCACCCAAGAATGCAGCAGGGACTTAATATCCCCGCTTCCCAAAGAAACAGGCTAGGTCGTCAATGATTTGTATCTATACCAAGTTTTGGCATCACTCTAGGCAGTTGCAAGGTGTTTTAACATTTTAAAAATATTTCCAGGCTCAAGATCCTTATATTATCCTTGCAACCACTCCTAAATCCGGTACCAGTTGGCTAAAGGCTATTACATTTGCCTTAGTGAACCACTTTCGTTGTGTTCATGATCCCAAACAACACCCTTTGCTCACAAATATCCTCATGAGCTTGTACCCTTTATAGAGCTTAAACTCTACGCTGACAATCAGGTTCCTGACCTGACAACCTCAACTTATCCAAGACTCTTTGCAACTCACTTGCCTTTTGTCTCATTGTCAACATCTGTGAAAGACTCACTTGCAAAATCATGCATTGTGTAGGAACCCTAATGACACTTTTGTGACACTTTGGCACTTTGCAAACAAGCTGACTAAATAAAGGAGTTACCAATTCTTTTGAAAAGACTCTTTGTTAAAGTTTGTAATATTGACATATTTTTAAAAAAAAAAATTTGTTAATCATCTTATTACAACATGTTATGTTGGTTATTGTTTATAAACATGATATTATTCATTTATTTTTTTATAATTTTACAATGAGAGAATTTTTAAATTTTTTGTTATACTAGACAATATTATTTTTTATGTATAATTATAAAATTTATTTTGAGATTTTTTTTTTTGAGTTTAAAATGTTTTATCTATTTAATCTGCATTATAATTATTTAATTTAATTAATTGATTAAAATTCATTAAAGTTGATAATTTTTAGTTAGAACAAATCTTTCACTTTCGATAAGTTTTGTAAGGGAGTGAGTATGTATGGACCATTTTGGGACCATGTTATGGGATACTGGAAGGCCAGCTTGGAAAAACCTGACAGGGTTATCTTCTTGAAACTTGAGGAAATGAAAGAACATCCCACACTTCATTTAAAGAGGCTGGCTGAGTTCTTGGGATGTCCATTTTCTCCAGAAGAAGAAACAACGGGTACGATGGACAATATATTGAAGCTCTGCAGCTTCGACAATTTGAGCAACTTGGAGGTGAACAAGAACGGAAAAATGTCTTCCTGCGGAGAGTGTAATGCATTTTTCAGGCGAGAGACTGGATGAATTATCTGACAACTGAAATGATGGAGTGTCTAGACCAAATCATTGAACAGAAGCTGCATGGCTGTGGATTAAAATTTTAGTCTCATTATCGTTTTATTATTATTGCCATTATTATTTGTAGTTTGGTTGTTTTTCCTCACTGTTATGAACCATGTGTTGTGCTTAAGATCTATTACTTTTCTTCCGTGTTGAAATAAAACTCTAAAATTTAAAATTGTCATAATTAAAAAATTTTATTGTTAGTTACAAACTTGTGAATAAAATGAATACTACTATAATAATCAAGTAAGAATCTTTATTTTGATATGTGTAATTAGTTTCTAGAACCATATGCTACCTGTCAAGAAGACGAAGGATTAATAACAACAAAGAGTTTTTGTCAAATCTTAAAAAGGTTAATTAACTCTAATAAAGTTTTAACATATCCCATCACACTCCTAAAGCTTTTGTTGTTATTTTGGTATCGGTGGTGCTTGTGCAGGACAAACATATAGGCTCTCTAAAAGCTGGTATTGTCAACGGTAATCGTTAAGATATATATATATATATATTTTGTCCCCCTTATTTGTAATTAGGGAGAAGGTATAGACCAAATTATGTCGCAAATTACCAAAATTATGTTGCAGATTGTTGGTTAGTAGATTTTTTGCCAATTTTCATCCACTAGTTTATGCATGTTCTCGGTTTTTACCTTATAATTTGTTTGCATTAAGTGCCCTACATAGCTACGGCAACACTCATGGTACAGCTCTAAATTGTTGTTACATTTCCAAAATTAACAAAATTTAAGATGATAAATAAGAAAGTGGAACAATCAATGGACTAGTGGTGACAATGACTCCACTAAATATTTTAGGAATTATGATGGCTGTGAATCAAAAACAATAATGTCGGTAGGTCGAAGAGCATCAAATATTAGCGGTGACAATGATCGGACTTTGAATGAAAACGTTATGCCCATGGCGCTAATTGGATTGGCCAATATTCTCAGAAATTCTTACTGAATCAATGTTTGTTGTCAGTAGTTGAAAGGAAATGAAACGAGTCCATGTACGATCAAGGCAGCGACATCGCCATCACCTGCAACGTCTTAACACTTAAACGATTGATCATAAATGAGTTCACTTATAACCACTTATCATTTACCATCAGGGGTAATAAATAATGAATGTGTATGTATGCATATCAGCGTTTCCTAAAGAGCATACAGAGTGATCAGGAAGAACAGTGATGCACTTACACCATAAAGGAAGACAACCTGGAATGAACAATTCATGTTCCGATATTCGTAAAGTGGAGAAACCAGGCACGTTTGCAATTCCAATGGGTAGACATTCTTTCAGTTAAAGCTCTGATAGTTTCTCAATTTTTCACAGTTAATTACCCGATTACATCAAGGAAAATTTTGACCCCACACAAAACCAATGATACTATTTTAACAAACCTTTTCCTCCGACAGCAAAGTTCTTCATTAGTTCCATTTTCTCCTTCTCACCCTAACCCTAATGCCTAATTATAGTAATGGGTTAAAATCATGCATAGGTTTTTTCTAAGAATTAAAGTACGTAAACAGGAAATATTAAGCAACCAACCCACACTATGAAATCGCCTAAGAATGAGGTTAATTTCATTAATTAAAATTTAAAGTACAGCCATGCGTGTTAAGCTATTTGATAGTAATGAATAAATGCTAAATTAAAAACAAATAAATAATTGTTTATGTATTTATTTTAAAAATATTTTCATATACTTCTCTTAAAATTTAATAAAATCAAGTATAAATATAATTTTTTAAAAAAAATTAATAAAAAATACTCTTAAACATCATAATCCTTATATTTTACTTTTGTTTAAAAAAAAATATAAATAAATCAAATCCTTCTTCACCTTTTTTTATTCTTTTATCTTCTTCTTCCATCCCAAAGTACCTATCCGAACCCATTTCTTCATGGAGTGTGTATTGGAGGTAATGTCCCAGAAGGTCATTTGAATTTTTGGAGCTATTTGTTGAAAGAAGCGAGAGGGAGAACGAACTCCTCAAAGATGCGCATAAATCCCGTCGCTGTCTTTGTTAGGGTAAAATGGTATTCTTTTTTCCTACAAAGATTCCTTCATAAAAAGCGAGCCTACGGTAGCCCCTAGGCTATGACCAGCAATCTCCACGATGAAATTTTATAACTGAGGGAAATTTTGTTCAAGATTAGCGAAGAAATTTCTTTCTTTGCTTTATCTGCCACGGTTAATGAGCAATATGCGTAGAGCAGTTTAGTTAGGTCTCAGTATATTTATTCGGGCTGTAGGATAGGGTTAAGAGCTTCTGATTGGTTGCCGAGTGAGGATACCAACTTCGCTTGAAGCTACCTACTTCCAATACGAATCTCGTTGACCAGAGTGTTGAAGAAATACTCTGCAATAGTAACATCAATAGTTATACACTCTCACAAGTGAACTGGACAGCTAAGATGGATTAATATCACACGAGTATTAAATTAAATGATGGATGTTTAGTCTCCCCTTGAACTTGTTGGATTGAGAAACCAAGAAGAGAAGGTGCTAATAGCATTGATTACGCTCCCTAAACCTCCGACGAAGAATCCGACTCCGTAGCCCGTATAACCATGGGCTTCCGATCTGACCCCTCACTCCACACTTTTAAGAAAGCCCACTGCTGAAGTTGAAGAAGGATTTGATTTTTTTTTTTTCTCATTTGATTTATTCATTTATTTTTAAAAAAGAAATATTATTTTGATTATTTTATTATTTTTTTAATTAATTAATAATTTTACTATCAAATAATTTTTTTATTAATTTTAAAAAAATTAACATCTATTTATGATTTGACAGAGAAATAGACTTAAAATCTTCTATACTTTTGATATGGGCCCGATTATTCTTCATTAGGGAAATAGGCTTTGTTATTCTTGAAAGCTTGAACATGCCCAAACAGGCCTAATTAATTTGCAAGGAGAAAATGGGCCCAGTTACTCTGCAAGATTTAAATAAATTGGCTATTCTGCATAGTTGAGGTGGTTCTAATTAATCAATAAGTACGAAATAGGTCTGGTTATTTTGTAAAGTCTCGATTATTCTGCAAGCCTCAAATGGGCACAGCTATTTGTCATGTTGAAATTAGCATGTTATTGTACAGTGTCAAAATAAACCCAATCATTCTTCAAGGCTGAAATGAGAGCAATTATTTTATAAGGCCCAAATAAACTTGGGTATTCTAAAAGGCCCAATTCGACCTGGTTATTTTGTCAAGCTAAAATGAGCCCATTCATTCTGCATAGCCAATACCTCTAATGTCTTATTCTAAAAGGTGGAAGGAGGTCTGGTTTGAAATAGATTTGGTTTTTCTGCACAACTGAAATGGATCTGATTATTCTATAAAACCAAAATATCTTTTGCCAAATAAACTTGATTATTCTGTAAGATCAAAGCACGTTTAAGTGTTTTATATGCTCAACTATTCTATAAGGTTGGAACAAACCCTAACTATTCTATAAGACCAATATGGATCTGAGCCCATGAGAAACTCGGAGTACCCATGGATCATGCATTTACAAACATGCAAGGCATCCATGGGGAATTATAAGAACTCATGGATGACACATTCTCTATCAAGATGTACATGTAAAACAAAGAGTACTTAACGGATGGCACTTTCTTCACTAAGGACATCCATGGTGAACCAAGAGTATCCAGGAATGACACATTCTCCTCTACAGAGACAGACTCAAAAATATCCATAGGGAACCAAGAGTACCCATATGCAAGGTATCCCTCATGAACTATAGGTTTTTCAAGCTGACAATGTTGGTAGGAAACCAAAAGTACAGATGGACAAGGCATCGTTCGTAAAGAAAAGGTTTTTCAAGCAATGACGTCCATGGAGAACCTAGAGTACCAATAGACAAGGCATCATTCATGAAGGATATATTTTCAAAATCAAAAACTTCCATTGAAAAAATAAAGTACCCATTGCATAATGTTTTACTATTGAACAAGATACAATTTAAAAAGAAGTTGAGGCCCCAATTAACAGAGGATAATTCTATAGTTTCTAACATCAGAATCAGAAATCATTGCTACTAGAAATTAGTGAACTCTTGTAACCCTTAGATTTTTACCACCTTAAAGATTGAACTCTAAGTTAACATTTCTAATCCATCTAGACTTATTGAAAGGGTAAACATCGCCAAATATATATTCTAAGTGAACTATGCTTTACTTTCATACTGAAAAATAGCCTTGTCAATAGGAATCAGATTTCTATCCTTTCAAATAATTATGAGACTTTAAACAATGGTTAGAAAAAAAAAAGATTGAATTTTTTCTACTATTATGTTACCTTCAGAGTCTAAAAAGATAATAAATACTTTTTTCAAATCATAATATATTAAAGAAAACCCTAGGATTGACTTAGGCATCGTAGAATTTTTGTTGGGCAACTGATAATGTTTATCTCTATTTTTCTTGTAGTGATCTTATCGAGGCAGGCATCAAACCATATTGGCAAATTAATTTTTATCAAAAATAAATTATGTGTTAATATATCAAAAAAATCATATATTAATAGTTATTAAAAATTCATAAAAGAATCAAATATATAGTTATTGTTACAAAATTATGAAATGAATGATAAATACATACCTTCTTCATTTCATTAGCATGAAAAGGTTATAAATGATATGCTATTGAAAAATGACACAAAATGTCTTTCAATTTATCATAATGACAGTTTAATTGCTTCAAATTTAAAAATAAATTTAATATTTTTAGTGTTTTGATTTTTGTTAGTCTATAAGAGATTATATAAAAAAATACAAAAATTATTATTGATATAAATAATAAAATAATTATTGAATTGTCACTAATTGTTATTTTTAACAAAAATAATAATAATATATAACCTAACAAGTATTGAATAATCAAAATGAGTTAATTTTTATTATTCTTAGAATTTTTTTTATCTCTCGTTTATTCAAAAAAAATATTTAAATCATCGACTAACAATAAAAACTAAAAGTCGTAGTAATTTTATATTTTTAAGGATTAAATTAGTATTACAACAATAAGAGAGTTCTTAATTGTTATTTGTTCAATAAGGTTAAAACTATTCCTGAAATTAATTAAGAAAATTACATCTTAGGTGTTAGGTTATATATTTGGAAGTTTGGACTTGTGTGTTTACATCAAAATTAGAATTTAACATATTAAACTTATAATATTTCACATCAAACGCAAAAAATGTTTGAAAACACAAGTTCATTATGTTAGATTTTATAAAATGGTAGACAATTTGATTACCCATATATATATTGAATCTGCATAGAAATGTGTTTGTATGTTAAACTTGGAAGGCGTTACAGGACATCCATCAACAATGGCCTTGCGTATAATAGATAGGTCATATATATTACAAATATTTCCCTGCGAGTTGGATTGCGAGAAAGCTGGTGCTGCATCCTACTAATGCTTTCATCGGTGACATTAACGATGCATGATTCAGTTGGCATTTGTTTAGTTTTCTGAATCCAAATTAAGATCGGGTAATTGCAATAGATAGCTTTAAGATATATTACTTTAGAAGGTATCACTATCACTAACAGTTTTTATCTGCTCATTTATTTGTCATGTCAAAACTGAGCAAGTTTAATAAATCTCATTCGATATTATACTTTACGCTTCAAATCTTATTACGGTGATATTGTACATTAGTTTAGATTTAAATATAACAATAAAAGTAAATAATAAAAAGATCTGTCAACACCCTCATCAGCATACAGATCGTCAAGGGATCGACACTCCAACTTGTTTATATTATCAACTTTCCACAACAATCAAATAACAAAATTGTTTGACCTCCATATTCTTTTGAATAGAATGTAAATTATAGACTAACAGAGAACCAAATGAATGGTGGATTAGTCATTGTTTAGGAAGAAGGTATCCTTAGAACAAAAATTTGATCATATACCTCAAATTAATTAATTTTTGTATATATCATATGGGAAAGTGACTCAGATGCTTAGAAAAAAAAATTAAAATCCAAATTGCCAAACTTCCTTTTGTTTTCGCAGTGCCCTAACTTGCAGAGCAAATGTACACCGTTCGCTGGTAAATTATCTTTGCATTGCGGACTATAACGTTCATCTCCCTGCCAATCTATCACTTGTATGCACTGCAATTTGCAATAAACTTGTTTATTGATAATCACGAGGACGTTCATTCTAGAGATGTTACATAAATATCTGAGTCCCCAGGCGAACGCGTTCATCAAAAGTGGTAAAGAAGAAAACAAATTAAGCAACCATTATTTAAGAGACTAAAATTTCAATCCAGAATCATGCAATTTCTGTTCAGTGATTTGGTCTATTCGTTCCGCCATATTAGCAGTCAGATGATTCATCCAATCTCCGATCTCTCCTCGCCGAAAGAAAACCTGAGTCTTCTCGCCGGTGGACAATATTCCGCTTTTGTTCACCTCCAAATTTCTCAGATTATCGAAGCTGCATAATTTCGAGATATAATCCACCAAACTATTACTCTCCTCTTCCGGTGAAAAAGGGCAGCCAAGGAACTCCGCTAGCCTCCTCAAATGAAGAGTGGGCTCTTCTTTCAATTCCTCGTATTTCAAGAAGATCACTTTGTCAGGACTTTCCAAACTTGCCTTCCAGTACCCTAAAGCATGATCCCAAAAGGGTCCATAGCCACACACTCCCTTGCAAAACTTATCAAAAGTCTCTTCAAGAGAATTTGTACCTTTTTCCGCAGGCCTCAACTGGTTTGTAAAGTGCCAAAGTGACACAAAAGTGTCTTTAGGATTCCTAGATAAATAGACAATTTTACAGGCGGAACCCTTCACAGATGTTGGCAACGAGACAAAAGGCAAGTGAGTTGAGAATAGCCTTGGAAAGGTGAAAGTGGTGAGATCAGGAACTTGATTTTCAACATACAGTTTGAGCTCTAAAGAGTGAATAAGCTCGTGAGGGTTGTTTTTGAGCAAAGGGTGTTGTTGAGGATCATCAACATAGCACATACGATTCACTATGGCAAATGTTATAGCCTTTAGCCAGGTGGTGCCTGATTTAGGCATGGTGACGACTAGAATATCAGAATCTTGAGCTTGGAAGTGCTTTTGACACGCTACAACTGATTGCAATTCCGTGGGTGCAAGCCAAAAGCCTTGGTATTGATAGATATGGTTGACAATCCAACCTTTTTCACTGGGAAGGGTGGATATTAATTCCTTACATTCTTGGGTCAGTTCATCTTCTTTCAAGTATTTGGGAACAGAACCAGAGGGTTGAGATGTTGGTATTGCAGGGGGGTTTGAAATAGGCTCAACTGCCGGCATTATTGCGGAAAGCAAAGGAGTTTTGGCAATCGGGATCTTAATTTGTTTTGCTTAGCAAGCTTCCGAGCCTCGTACCAATATATATAATTCCAACAAGGGTCAAACTATTCAAATTAGATAGACATTACAATATAAGAGTCGACCTACTAAACTGTACAGACTTTTTTGTGTACTTAATCCTATTCAATGAGTTGGACATTGCTTTGTCCCATACCATTTGAGATCCTTCATTCTTTTCTAAACTAACATCAGTTCGCTAAGGAAATTAAAAGAATGTGAAATATGAAATATTCAACCAAATCAGCGAGCTGTATTTCCTATGTATTTGATATTAAATAGCATTAGTTAAATAAATAAAAATCGGCTATTAATTTGATATTTTCATAGCTTATTCTTCCATTTATATGCTTGATTTAAAAGATAATGAATAATGCATGTACTTACTTGTAAGATAATAAAAATTTAAGGATCAAGATATTATTTAAGTTATTATCAACCAGAATCGATTCGCAACTTCCTTGTCGCCATTTTGAGCCAAAGTTAAAAATTGCTCTTGTGAGGGAGTGAAAAAGAAAGCAAAGGCAAAGAAATAAAAAAAAAAAGAAAAGAAAAGTATAAAATATATAATTTTATTTTACATATTTTCTAAGGTCATTGTTACGCTCAATACATGTTGACGAGGATTACAAAACTGGCTTCTTCGGTAAGGAGAAGTTTGTTGTGGATATACCGACGTGACAACCTACAAGGTGGGGGTGGGTGTGAGGTTTGTGAAGGAGACCATGATGACCGTACTGCAACTTCAATAGAAGAGTCTGCGAGTTGCTGTCATGGCCACCAGCCATTTTGGTACACCTAATTTCTTCGGGTTACTTTTCATCCACGCCAAATCACCGCATTTTAATAAAAAATCAAACACCGAAAATCCTACCTATATTAGCTGACCCCATGAATAGTGTTTGCTTCATTTAGAATCAAGGAGGGAGAGAGAGAGAGAGGTCAGCGTGTCAGAAGAAACATGGGAGGAAGAGTGTAATTGCGGGGTGGGTGCCGACCGCTTGACATATGGACAAAATGGAACATTATTTTCAATACTGATTTTCTCCCTCTAGATCCCACCGACAATCGGATCGTTCACGCCTGCAAACTACACCGACGACTTTGATCCTTCTTTTTTGGAAGAGGTTACTTCTTAAGCAACCGAGGCAGACATTCGCGAGGGAAACAAGGCGTTCCATGCAAAGCAGTCAATTTCCTTAGGATTTTTTCTTCTGATAACTATTCCATTGGCTTGTTTTTCTTTCATTTTGGTGGTTCAATCTTAGTTTTCTTGGGAATGTTTATTGTATAAAACGTTGCAGTTTCTGAATTCTTATACGTAGTTATACACTATTTTTTGGCATCAAGAATTATCTTCACAATTTCACATCAATATTATATGTTTTACCTTTCATTAACTTTAATATTAGATAAAATTTTAATTTCATTTTTTTATTTTAGTTAATTCTAATAACAGTGTGTATAAATGTGGAGATATGTTGTAGATTGGAACTTAAAAAATGGTACGATGTTGTGCTCAAGAATAATCAACTGCCAAAAAGTAGTTGGCTGTTTAAAAAAGTGTTGTAATTTTGAAAAGTACAGTGTGTGTGCATTTGATAAATTTTAGTATTAACGTGTTGTGACAATAAATTCCGAAACATTACATCACTTATTTAAATTTCTTACTTCTAAAATAGCTACTATAATCCTACAAATTATTTAATTTCAACCACAATCACAAATGGTGCTGTATTACTAATAAGAAATAGATTAGGAATATTTTTAAATAAAAATATAAATTTTTATTGAAAATTGAATTAAATTTGAAATACTAATATGCAACCCAATGGAAGAAGGGGATGAATGGGGTTTCTTAAAAATTAACAAAAGAAAATTATATTTCAAACTCAACTACACGATTAACAATGAGCATAACGCAAGACAATCAAATAACATTCAATAATAAATAATATAAATGAAAATGAGAGAAAGAGATTAAACACCCAAATTTATAGTAGTTTGGTACAACCTTTACCTACATCCACTTTTTTTTACTTCTCCTAAAGATTTTACTATGAACATGTCTTGAAACTCCAAAACTCAATTTACACCAAAAGAAATTTTTAATAATCCTTCAAACTTTACAAATGATTCATTACCAATTATTCAATTTTATTTGTAAATTATAATTTTATTCACAAACTCGTTAGTACTTGTCTATTATGGGACAAATTTAGTATACTTGTTAGCAAATTTGAGACAAATTTGAAAAAAAAATATTTAAAATTCATAACAAATTTAAAATAAATATGAGTGCAAATAGATATTCAAAGATATTTACAACGGGTATCTACGAATATTTAATTTTTTTATTGCCTTATACAGTTTGTGTGACTTGCTTATGGCTAATATAAGGACAAACAAGCCGAAACTATAGCCACACAAATGCCCATTTGTATAATAAGCATTTGGTTATGCATAGTTTTCATATCTTATGACCTTATATAGATATTAGAAGAAGAGAGTACCTTGGGTTGGTAAGAAATTATCTTGCATGTGTGTCTTGTTAGTTCAATCACTCATCTGCACTGCTTATAGGTTAACATGACAAATTGCTAGTTATCATTGTTTAATTATTTGCATATGTTGTTAGATGTTTTAGCAAAAGAAGAAATATATTGGTTAAGTGATAAAATTAGTTTTGTGTTAAAGTGATGTGGCCAATTTTATTATATATTAAATGTATTTAATATTTTATGTAAATAATATATTTTATTTTAAATTAATATTAAAAATTTATAATTTTTATGAGATAATTTATAAATTTAAATTTAATATTTAATAATAGTACAAATATAATTTAAAAATATAAAAAAATCACTAAAAATCTACAAATATCCAAGCAAGTTTAATAACTATTAAAAATTTATTTAAATTAATTTGGTAATAGAATGTCAAATTTGCAGCGATCTTGATGCGAGTTTAGTAATAAATTTACTTAGAAAAAGCGTATGCTAGTCTAGAAGAGGTCTTAAAATCTCAATACTTAATTTATAATAAAGAGAATTTTCAGTACATTTTCAAACTTTACAAGCAATTTCTCTCTCAAATCACTCAATCTCACATTCTCAATGTAAAAGATACAATTCTTTTACTCTTTTACAAAAGATAATAAGTTCAAAAATAATATTACATCTGAAATGATCTCCAAGAAGAGAAATATTATAAATAAAAGAAAAAGGTATATAATCTTTGATTGTTATAATGTATAAGCTCAATAATAATTTTAAAAGTTAAAGTATGTTTGTAAATACTTGAGATGTTTGAGAGAATATTTAAAATCTTGTATCAATATATATATGATTTGTATTTATAATTAAGGTTCAAAAAATAGTTGTTAGAGATATAAATTTCAAATTCGAGTGTAAAAAATCAACCAGTTAAAATAAAAAGTCAATCGGTTCAAGTAAATGTTCAACCAATTTTTAAAAATTAAAGGCCAAAAAATGAATCCAAGCAACTAAGGAGGGTGGTTATAGAAATCGATAGGTCGATTACCACAAATTAACTCAGTTGGAGGAACTAAGGGGCTAGTTGTGAAATATGTTTTGTTTTCAAAATCTTGCATTTTATTCCCTAAAACCTTGAGAATTGATCCCTCGCCAAATTTAAAATTTGTGATTAAATCTATATTCTAAGTTTCAAAATTTTTTATTTACATACATTTTGTATATTTTTAAAGTGTATTTTTTTACAAAACATACCAGTTTACACATCTACCACAATCACACACAAACAAACATATAATATTAAAATTTATCATTATTATCTTATAATTATGATTTGATTTTTCAATTTAAACTCTTGATGCATACTTTTTCTTTTGCATATTTTGTTATTATTAAAATACGAGTTTGTGTAATTTTAAAGTCAACAAAATTTTTTAATGAAGAATTGGTTCGAGATATTAAATTTTTTTTTTTTTTGGTTTTGCTAATTTAAATTGAAGAATCTTATTCTAATATTGGAATTGATATTACAAATAATAACATGTCAAAAGATATCCATGTGGGTTTTTTTTTTTGGGGCAGTTCCACAACTTAAAATTTTAGAAAAAGAAATTAGAGTTAATACTATCTAAATATCATACAAAAATATAAACGTTCATACGTCTGCACATGTTCATGCATGCGCATGTGTCTGTGCTTGCTTACATTTTGAAATTTAGGGATTCATTTATTAGAATTAAAATATTCAAAGATTTATTCTATTGATATCAGCTGATCATGAAATTAAGCTTTATTTTAGCTGATTTGCAGTAGGTGAATGTTGACTTTGATGAATTAAAACTTGTCATCGTTTTATGTTGGCTAGCCTAGCCCACTGGGCCGTTTCAATCGATTGTCTGAGCCGGGATATTCAAGTTCAAGTGTGACCTGAAGAAAAGGACATCAAAAGTAGCTTCTTTTTCGAATTCATGCAATGCTCGTTGCAACAATTCACAGATGGGCGGACGATATGTATAACTGTACATATGTAATCTTTGTTTTGTTCTTTAAATGAGACAATTTGCATTACTTTGCGGTTTTCACCCTCATTTTCCCACGAAGTAAATGCTATATATCGTGTCAGTCATTACGATTTTACAGGGAAGAGAGAGCTGGAAACACAAAAGAAAACCAGAGAAATGAAGCTTGAAATTGGCCACGGCTTCAGCTGTAAAATAATCTTATTACTGGCTGACAAATTGTACAAATCCAGCTACAAAATTGAATAAACGTTCAACAATTTTATCTTCTTTATTGATGGTTAAGCTGTGACACCTGCACACCCACATTATTATTATTATTATTATTAATATCAGTTAAATCCTGCTGCCCAAGCCTTGCACATCCCATGATCCTTCAACAGTAATGGCCAACCAATCGCTCAATAATAACATTAATTATTTCATTCCACCATCAACCATCAATTTTATAAATCGCTTGCTTTGGTTTCAGCCACATTACAAATATTCCTTGCATGGGCAATGTTCTTGTCGACTCGTGGAGCAACTAATTAAAGCAATTAAACGTGGAACTCATGGCCCAAATTTCTCTGGTTAGGTGATCATCGTTATTGCACTTTGCATGCGCACAATTCTTTCTTTCCATTGAATGAAGATCAACCAAACTATAAGTTTCTCGTTCGTAAATTTTGCTTTAAATTAAAATGGCAAATGAAGACGTAGATCTTATCCTACCGACCCCTCAACTAACAAATCTTCTTAGCTACACCATCGTGTTTTAATTCATATAAGTCCAACGACTACTGGCTATTCTCTATATATGCATGTAGCTTTTATGCAAAGCATATTAATTAAAGTTAGCAGCAGTTAATTTTGTTTATAAAGTTAGGTGGCATGCACAAATTTTATAAATGATGATATGCAATTCGGTGATTGTTAATGCTGGCTAGGGCTTCTGGCGGGTGTTGCATGACGTGCTTATAACTCAACCTCAAGTGTTGCGTATGAGTTTTAATTGAAGACTAAATAGTTACCAAGATGAATTGAATGGCAATAAATCAAATTCATTTAGAAGTTCAAGTAATTATTCTGAACATGATGTGATCCATAGCTACGTTTGCAGCTTTCTCAAAGGTCATTTTGAGTAATGCATGCACAAGAAGGGGCCGCGATTATCTATTCTCTTAGGCTCCTTATAATAACGTCTACTCATAACAAATAAAAATGTAAATTTAAAATGTTCAATGCAAAATAACATTACACGATATCATGCATAAAATTAATGCATCAATGGGTCAATCTTATTTATCGATTGCAATGTTATAAACTTTAAATTCAAAGAGATAACTTTGTTTCTTGCACTAATAATCTTTAATTTAATTATTAATGCAAAACCACCATAGTTCATGATTCTTGTGAAGGTTGCCTAAACTCTTGAATTTGATTATTTATGATGGTTATTATATGCATATTTAGGTATGCTCTGTACTCTGATTATCAACTTAGTGCAACAAAATTAAACATATAAAACTTTAAACTTTAAATTCATTTTTTTCAACTCCTTCCCATTTCGTTATTAATCATCGCTATATACATTATAAATTTATCACACACTCAAAGTTAGCTAAAATACATTTTATATATATATATATATATTTTACATTTCTTAACATAAAATTTAAAATATAAATAAAAATTTAAAAATAAGCAACATAAAAATTTTAAAATATAAAACATATAAGTTAATAAAATTAACGTAAAATTTAAAATATAAATATAAAATTTAAAATATATAAAATAATATTATATAAAAATTAAATATATGTTAAATATAATATATTGTAGCTAATACTCATAGGTTCATATTATAAAAAAAATTTAGAATATTTACGAGTCTAATTATAGGACATTCATGTATTGACATATTAATTTTTTTTTAAATCTTGTAACTTAAAACATATCTTAAAAAATTTAATACACTAAAATTTTAATTTTATTTTAAATTTTTGTTATATAATTTAAGATTTGTAATTATAAGCAACATATTTTTTTAATGCGTAGTAGTGCATGGATGTATAATGGGACCTGTTATAAATAAACAAAACTCAAGTAAAGTGTTTGAAAATAAAGGTGAACGCATGGTCTATACTGGGAAAAATAGGGCGGAGCAGACACAGCCTGAGTCGAGCCTGAGCCTGAGCCTGAGCCTAGCCTGGAGAGGAGCATCTTGCAAAAGAAAGATTTGCTAAATTTCTCGGAAATTAACGTTGATGGGCAACTCCAGTCCAGAACACAAAAAAACTCACAGTCAGCCGTCAAATTCTAACGTCTTTCAAATCCAAATTTCGCGCCCATGTGTCACATCTCTCTTCGGTGTCGACAGACCAGCTTGCGGCTTGTATTCACATAATCAAATCAAAACGATAGTAACAAGAAGTATCGTTTGGGGACGGGAAGACAGTAATGCATGATATTGTATCAGTCAATCAAGTTGGACGGAAAAGAAGTAAGTGTTTGAATCGAAGATCTTCAGAGAATCAAAAATGGGTGTGGTGTGGACCACAACTGGTGGCCGTGGGGACCGATGCGGGGGCTGATTGTCGTTTCATTTATTACGCCAAGAGGATTGAGCAACCTTTCTCACAGGCTTAGTTTGGGGACCATCCATGCCAATGCCGTTAGGATGATTCATCCAAACCAAACGCCGCTTCTGGCTCTTCCCGCTTAACTGTTCACTCGAGACAAAATTCTGTTTTTGGGTCTTCGAACCGAACTTCCCACCTCAATTTGCCGGGAAGGATTTGGTCAACCCAAAGCTTATTTATCATTATTTTTGTTATTTCTTAGTTTGCAATGCATATGCAAAGACGTACCTTAGCAAAAACGACAAGAATTTTTGGTAAATTCGCATATTTATGTCATAAATTACTCACCCGAGTATATTTTTATTACGTTTTTTCAAATTAAGACAAATAAATTTGAGTTAAAAAATAATTATTATTTAAAAACAAAAAGCTGCACAATAAAATCCAAATTGACAAGAAGATCCCTAGACGTTGCTATCACCAACTCCCGTACTAGCACTTTCCAATTTTTCGGGTCCACTCTCCCAACATGGATCTAGATCCTAACCAAACGGTGGTTCCAACCCAAACTCTGACCCCAAACCATCCAAAATTAATTAATTTTATTATTTATTTATTAGCTGAATTAAAGGAAAAAGCGCCAACGTCAAAATCCCACCCACATCTCTGCTTTTTCTGACGTGGATGATGAACTGGCAACGAATCAAAACGACCCTTCGGGTCGTTGAGGAGACCTCCGTTTAAACATCCATAGTAAATATTTAATTTATTTGTTACTTTTTTTTTTTTTTTGGGTCAGCCGTCTAGTCTAAGAAGAACAATGAAAAAGAAAAGAATATTACGAAACACATGAGTTACGTGCGTGACTGCCATGCTGGCTGCCTCCACATGTAAATCTGCCAACCGGTCTGACGCATGTCACGTGCACCTTTGCTTGTCCCCAAAATAATTAATCAATTAAATAAATAAATAAAAAAACACCTCCTCGCTCCGTGTTATATCATCGGTCTTTTCCGGTTTGACCGTTGACTGAAATGCTGAAATGAGCTGTATTAGTGAATTTAAAATTGCAGTTAATTGTAGTTAGTTGTTGAATCTATTTGTAGTCTTAAAGCTGACCATGAATCGGAAAACAGTTAAATGGTAGTTAATCAGTGGTTTTGGTTCGTCGAATCCAATTTTAGGTCACATGGCTCACTGTGGATTTGATTTTTTTCTTTTTTATGTCAATTCGAACTTTAATACAAAATATTAAAGTTGCAATTTAACAGTTTATAACATAAATCTTATCATTTATCTTATAAAATTTAACACTTCAAACTATATGTTTATGTCTGGTCTGTTTTGTTTGGTGGAACAGGAAAAGACCAATCAATTCAGAACTGGTGCAATAACTAATTCTTTAACCATGGCTATTTGTACTAATATCATGTGTTATATTGACATTTTATTGAACTATCATTAATCTTAAATCAAGTCTTTCCTCCGATAATGCTAACGCTTACTATCACAATCTCCACTTGCATAATTTACAAAATGTCATGGCAAACCGCCGAAGAGGGAAAAAGAAAATTTCCCAAGGAAAATAACAAATGTTTGGGCGATTGAAAGCAAGTGTCATTTCCAAGAGGGGGTTTTCCTTTTAGCCTAGGTAATGCACGCCGCACATACATTTGTTCAAAATTGGCTGCAGATTAGGGTGCCACACGAATGGCATTGGTTACAATCCAAGCACAAATTTTGTCAAGTGGGCGAGACAATTTCCGACAGTTTAGATGGCACATGTCAAACACATGGTTGCAATTTCCCCTTTGGTTTGGCTTACATCGAGTGCCCATCGCATAGATGTAGCACCACCATCGTTATACAATTCCATCCATTACAATTACAATCACACAAATTTTGTGGTGGACACCGACTTTGCACTCAAAATTAACATTCAGCATCAATGGAAATTTAGATGGGGAAGCACAATTGCACGAATAATGGGTTTATGTTGTTTGTTTTCAAGTGATTAGCTAGAATTTAAGACAGAGATACATAGGCTTGTTCACAGACACAAACACAACATGTATTACGCATTACCTAATCCTAGCATAGATGTATGTTGTTAAACGTGAATAGGTACAATTACGAAGTAATATGATTGAAATAGACAAAACATTTATGTAAATGTAATAAACAGTAGGCGGAGGCGTGGAGGATAATCAAAGGGCAAATTGGTGATTTGGGATTAGGAATTACAGGAAAAGAGAAGAGTGGTCACGTGTGAGGGAGGGGAAAATGCATCGTAAGACGCGTGTACGCGGGCGCACTAAGACTGACCGACCCACTCCTTCGCAATTCTGTGACATTGTAAAGACTAACCAAACCATGTGCTGGCATTTAAATCCGGTCCACCAAGCACTCCATTTTTATTTTTGTATCATGACCTACTCATCTTGTCAGGTGCTCTGCAGTTCTACAGAGTTTTCAGGATGTTTAGGCTTATATTTTAGGTTAATTTACCCTTATTAATGTATTTTTATGAGTCACACTCAGGATTTGTTAGTATTTTTTTTAAATGTTATTTTTATTTGAAAATGCATGTTATGAAAATAATAAAAACAATTTGATAGAACGTTAATAATGATTTAAATAATAAAAACATGTTTTTAGAACGTTTAAGATAAAATAAAATTATAAAAATATGCTTAATAAATGATAATTAATACTGTTTTGCATTGACTAATAAAGAAAATCTTAACTATGTTTTTTTAAAAATGCATTTTCACAAATAATAAAAATATTTAACTATAAATATGCAAATATATAAAAAGTCAAATTAATAATACAATTAAAAAAAGAAAAAAATATTATTGCGTTAAATATTTAAACTGTGAATTTGTGCCCTTGAAGGTGCTTATTATTGCACTACTTTCACTCACTAATGGCTTTCAATATAAATGCTTAATATTATTTTAATAAAAAACATAATTTATATTTATTTTCATTCTAAACCTTTATCACTGTGCTTAATTAATACAATGTTGACGATTATATTCATAATATAGTTGTAATAGTAGAGAAGTCGTGTTTTTTTATATGTAACAACATATTTATTACATTTAATGTTATTATGTAAAATACAATCGTTGCAAAAATTTTGTATAAAATATGTTATTGTACAAAATTTATTTTATGAATTGTATATTTATAGCACCGCAAATTTTTAAATTATACTATTTTGAAAGAAAATTAATAATAACAAATCATATTGAGGCATGAATTAATATATTTGATAAAATTTTTAAGTTTATTTGTTAAAAGAAAATATTTTTCTCTTTCTGTATTTTTTCGGATCAATATATGATTTTTTTTTTTAACTTTGATCATGAAATATTAAAAGCTACCGCCTTTGTAGTTATGTTATATATTTTTAAAATACAAATTTAAATAAAATATATTAATTTTTATTTTTTATTAATATTTAATATTTATTATTTTTCTTTAAAAAAAGGCTTATAACTTCAACTTCTTTGCCATGCTTTAATATCAATTAGAACTCTACCTGAATATATATATTTAAAAAAATACTGACAATTTTTATTTATAAATATATATATATATATATTAAAATATGTATTGTGAAGTAGATTTTGTAAAATGCAAATTTGACCTGTCTTGGTTAATGACAGCCCTAAACCAGCCTAAATAATAAAATCACAAGCCTAATTGTAAATGGGTACTAGGGTGCCCCAATTCTAATTATAATTCCCAATCACACACCCTGTTTTACCCCTCTGCGGCTCTGCTCTTTCCACAAACCCCTGCAACATTACAGTCTAAGCCCAAAATCTTTTTTTTATACACGTGACTATTTGTCTATTTCTCTCACCCAAGTCAATTAACGCCATCAACGTCACAGGCGTGCTATAGCCTACATCCTCAATCCTCACTAAAATACGCTGCGGTCGTTTCAGAACCGCTGCATAAGATGTTGTTTAGGGAATTTCTGCTTTTAAGTAGGGAAATATAACGATTTAGAGAGAATGTGTTAAACAAGGATTAAAAAAAGAGAAAAAAAGAGAAAGTGAAAAAATAAATAAATAAATAAAAGGCACGGAACAGATAACAAAAAAATAAAATAAAATTAGAAAAAGAAAAACAAGTGTTTTGTGTAACCAAGTTGCGGGTTTTGGAGTATCGTGTCTGGTGTCAGATTAGTAAACAAATAGGTTTTCGGGATGTTTTTTTTTTTTTTTTTTGTTTATGGTAATAAATATTCATAAAATATACAGTTTCCTTCTTAATGAGAGTGGGATCAGGGAAGGGTAATAAGATCTCTCGAGTCGATGTTGAATATATGTGTATATATATAGTGTTACTTTGTTGTTTATACGGTTAGAACAAGCAAGGCATTGTGTTGTTTGAGAGAAACAAGAAAACTTTTGTGTAGAAGATCACACAAATCCTCAAGAATTGTAATGGGTAGGTGCCAGGTTTCTTTTCTTTGTTTCTCGCACTCTGTTCTGTTTTCTTGATTTTCAGTGTGTTCTTGGTCTCGGTAAATCTTTGTTTTCTGTTTTATTCTTTTCGGTTGCTGTATAGTTGTGACTTGGGCGGTGGGCAGTTGTAAATTGAAAGTTTTTGGTGTTCATTGTAGCTTGCTTTCTGTGTTATTTGGTGTTTATGTTATTCTTGGTCTTTGAGATCTTTAATTGACAGTTTGGCTCTTTGCTGTGGTATTTGTGCTTGGTTTTCTTCTCTTCAATTGGTTTCCCTGATATCTAAGTCAGAAGATGTTTGAAAGAAGTCCTTTAATATAGCTTTCCTTTATTTCCCTCCCTTTACCTTGTTTTCTCCTTTTTCAGTTCCAGCATCTCTTTTTTGATTGGTTCTGGTGATTCAGTATAAACGTTCTTTGTTCTTTGATTGGTCTTTTTTTCCCGTTTCTTTATCTGAACACTTCTGTTGTCCTTTCTTTTTTTCAGAGCTCAACATGAGCTTTTCCCATGGCAGTGATTATGAATATGAGAAACTCATTCGGAGAATGAATCCACCCAGGTATTCATCCTCATCTTCTTCTTTGTATTTAACAGAACCCACCCTTTTAAACTCAACTGAACTAGAGTTCGATTTTCACCACTTTGTTCAATGGCCTTTCTTTCAGGGTTGTGATTGATAATGAAGCCTGCAAGAATGCAACTGTCATACGGGTATGACTCTTATTTTTTTTTTCTTCTTTTGTACTCTTTGAGCATCTGATTTTGGCCAAGTTTTCTTTTCTCTGTTTTTGGGCCTTTTGGGTAATTATTCTGCTTCGTGACGCTGCAGGTTGATAGTGCAAACAAACATGGAATACTTCTCGAAGTTGTACAAGTCCTTACTGATCTTAACCTTATCATAACTAAAGCCTACATATCTTCTGATGGCTGCTGGTTTATGGATGGTAAAATTTTATCTTTTGGTCAAATTTGTAACTTCTTATTTCTCACTGAGAAGATAATGTTTCATGTGTTCTCTGTTCGTATTTGAACAGTGTTCAATGTTACTGATCAAGATGGAAACAAGATTACTGATGAAGGGATTCTAGAATATATTACAAAGGTGAGTTGTTAATTGATTTCATACTTTTACACTGCTTTTCTGTTTATGGGCAATTGATTTCTTTGGTTTCATCTCTCAGTGTCTTGGGCCAGAAGCTTGCTTTGCATCTTCAATGAGGTCTGTTGGGGTTAAACCATCATTGGACCACACAGCAATAGAGTTAACAGGAAACGACAGACCAGGTCTACTTTCTGAATTGAGTGCTGTTCTCACGCACCTTAAATGCAATGTAGTGACTGCAGAGGTGTGGACTCACAACACACGGGCTGCAGCCGTGATGCAAGTGGCCGATAAGGAAACTGGTGGTGCTATAACTGACCCAGATAGGCTATCTGTTATTAAGGAACTTTTGTGCAATGTGCTCAAGGGAAGCAACAAATCTGGTTCAGCAAAGACTGTGTTTTCTCACGATGTCACCCACACTGAGAGGAGGCTTCACCAGATGATGTTTGCTGATAGGGATTATGAACGCACTGATGATGATTCTTTGGATGAAAAGCAAAGGCCAGATGTGAGTGTTGTTAACTGGTATGACAAGGAGTACTCGGTGGTTACAATTAAGTGTAAAGACAGGCCTAAACTTCTCTTCGATACAGTTTGTACGTTGACAGATATGCAGTATGTTGTTTTTCATGCGACTATTGATGCTGAGGGACCAGAAGCCTATCAGGTATTCTATTTTCTTTCTTTACCTGCGATTCTATGGAACAAAACTGTGTTGAGTTTCCCTTAATTTTGTTCATTTCTAATCATTTTTCTGATTTTTTTTTCTTTTGTATGATTTTTCAGGAATACTACATCAGGCACATAGATGGATCCCCAGTGAAATCAGATGCAGAGAGAGAAAGAGTAACACAGTGCTTAGAAGCAGCCATTGAAAGAAGAGTTTCCGAGGTCCGTTCAATAACATATACTTGAATTTGGGATAGTCATTTTATTTTTATTTAGAGAAGTTTCATTGGTTTACTTAAATGATGCGTTTTAACAAATTGTTTGGTAGATGATTTCGGCTGCTCTCCCAGTCCAGTCTTTTAATCTTTTTTTTACCTACACATCACTTAATATATTGAGTTATATGAAGTCAATGTTTGCGCTCTATATGCTTGTACTATTCTAAAAATAATTCTTACCATTTCCTAGCTCTCTTTCTTATTAAATTTCAGCGTCCCCCTCGCAGACATAGAATGATTTGAGGAGAAGTGTGTAATAAAGATGTGTTTTTAATCTCGGGCGTATGATTTTCAGTGGTCATTATCAAACCATCACTTGCAGAACCACTCCAATCAAATAATCTTGCTTCTTCATTGTCCTTTCTTTTGTCAGATTATGTATACTTATATCTATCTGTCTAACATGATGTGCTTTGATAATGCATAAATGAGCCTTTCTTCTTAAGCAGCCACATTTAAATAATCCTTTTCAAATAAAACTCAAAGGAAACAGCTGAATGAAAAATAAATCTTTGTTAACCTCTTTTGTTGTTTTATTGATTCATTTGTTCCTTATTCAGGGTTTGAAGCTAGAATTGTGCACTACAGACAGGGTCGGGCTGTTATCTGACGTTACACGAATTTTCCGGGAGAATAGCCTCACTGTCATTAGAGCAGAAGTTACAACTAAAGCAGGGAAAGCTCTCAATACATTCTATGTTCGTGATGTTTCAGGTTGTCCTGTTGATAGTAAAACCATTGATTCGATCCGACAGTCGATTGGCCAGACTATACTTAAGGTGAAGGGCAATCCTGATGATTTAAAACCAACATCGCAGGAATCTCCTACTAGATTCCTCTTTGGTGGTCTCTTCAAGTCTCGGTCTTTTGTCAACTTTGGCTTGGTTAGATCTTATTCTTAAGGAATTGACCTTAGATCACCTCCATGTACAGTTAAACACCAACTAGAATCTACTACAGTAGCGTTCTAATCTTAAATCAGAAGGGCAACTTAAATTTAGGAACAGGGTCATTTCTCAAAGGTGGTATAGGGAAGTCATAGAGTTAACTCAAAGTGCCTGTTAAGTGCCTCCTTTTGACGCCTTGTTCCTTTACTTTGGATCCAATCTGTCGTTGGAACCGTGAAAGCAGAGAAGGAAATTTATGTGCAATGATCATGCAACAGTCAGCTTTAACTCTTTTACATAATTTACTCGCTGCCTGTTACTCAATCTTCTGGCATGCATTTTATATTTCTTTGTTATTCGTTGGAATTTATGTTTTGTTGGTGGCAGGACTTACGTTTGATATTTATTGTGGACTGATGAACACAAATATGAAGTAAATACTCCCAACAAACTAAAGAACAGAGCAAATTTCTGGTTAGAACACAACTGGAATAATTGTTTGTTGTGGAAAAATTATGTCATTGAAATCTTATTCCAAGTGCTTTTTTTTGTTGGTAAGGTTACCAACCTTGACCATTAAATTCCTCCATTTAAGGAGTAGGGCCCGCTTTATTGGTGGCGGCTTATGTGTTTGATTATAATGACTTGTGATTTCCACATTGTATTGTACCGGATTTGAATGAGAATTTTTAACATCACTTCAGACGGAGGCGCGCATTTAATTTAAAGATGGTTTTGGTTTGTGAAAATCCCATTTAGTACTTTGTGGAACGTGGTACCATTTTCGAGTTAGACTACTCATTGGCTATTTGAAAGAAACTTGAGGGAATTCTCCGTTTGGGTTTCTGTTTCTGGTTCCATTGGCTTTGTGAACACAATTTGGGAGTGGACTATCCTGAAATTGGAAATGGAATTTTTGTGTTCAGCTTAGTTCTTTGCAACAATCAAAAACACAGACCATTTTGATATGTAGATCTGATTTGATCCATCAACTTCCTTCGCCTTTCAATTGGTCCAACCAAATCCCTTCCACTCCAATTGAAAATGATTTGATCCTTCTTTTTGACCGAATTCTGAGAGGATGACGTCTGTTGTATAATGGCCTAAAGCTAGCATACAACTCAAATGCAAGTGGAAAGAGACGAAGGCGGGACAAAATGCGTTTCCTTTTGAGAGTAGTCTATGCTTATGCTCATCATTCTATGTCATCTTCAACACCTTCATGATTGGCACCATCATTATTCATTGTTGTGCAGAATCTGTTCAGGGTACCGCCACGTAGTTTTTCCTTGTGGTGGCTCAACAATTTGCATAATCAAATGACGGATGTGGTTGTCTTTTCATGAATCCCTGGAATAATAGGCAACAATGTACGTATTGCAGATTTGAAGTGGAGCCTGTATTCTCTTCACACGAGCAAATGATCGATACGATGAGCCTGTACTTTAAGAGTAAAACCAATTAATTAATTTCAATTCATGCATGCTGCAAGGAACACGAGAACACCAGATTAGACAGATGTGTACAGAACTGATGCATCATCAGTGTTTTTGATATTGGTTGTCAACAAACATTGTCGAGCATTGGATGGAGATTTATATGATATCCTAAAAAAAAAAAAAAAAATGGAATTATTTAGTGATACCAAAGCACAAGTTTGCTAGAACAGCCAAGCTGGCTTTATTATCATATCACAATCATGACTCATGACCATGCATTTAGAATTAAATATAACCTGCTCTGATTGTAAAAGCTTATCATATTAATTCAATTAGCTCTGTAAATCTCCATGATTTCCGCAGCAAGCTTAAAATAAAGAATACTTGGTCTTAAGGAGCTTGCTTTGTGTAACTTTTTAATAACTATTAAAGGGTCATGTGCCTTCTGACGATCTTGTCGCTGAAAACTTTAAATGTGTGCACTGATTCCTCCCCCACATGGAGGACGATCAGAAATGCAGGTTTCTTAAGGCAGCAGCAACTGGGCAGCCTCATCTCTTCTCAAAAAAAGGGCTTACTAAGAGCTGTGCATGTTGTATCGTTTCTATT
>CP135584.1:3429009-3586625 GCA_032401905.1 Swietenia macrophylla | reverse complement strand
TAAAAATATTATATATAAAATTTTTATAATATTTTTAATCCAAATATATTTTTAAGATAATAAGTTATTGAAAAAATCGTAAGCTATCAAGATATTCGAGAAATATAAAAGGCTTAATGAAAAATTCATAAACATTTATATAATTTTTAAAAATTATGAAATTTATAGAAAAGCTCGTAAATATATGTAAAAGCCATCATAAAATTTTTCATACTTATTTAAGGTCTTTTGTAATTTTAAAATAATAAATATTCTAAAAAATATAAACCTATATAAAATATTTTAAAATTGATGTTTACTTATACTAAAATTCATAAATATTTTAAAATAACTCTAAAAATCTCAAAACTTATCTAACACATAATAAACATATGAATCAATCACTATATAAAATTTTGTAATTTTTGTAGATTATTTGTACTTCAAATAATTTATATAATACAATAAAATTGCAAAAATATGAAATTCTATATTTGAATAAGCATATTCAAAATTTTGTATAAGATCAAATATTTATCCAAATTGAGTGAAACAAAATTCTATGATTTTTTTAACTTGTAAAAATTATATTATGAAAATTTTGATAAGCAAACTAGATAGAATTTCAGTTAAAATAATTTTATAACTATTATGCTTAACAAATAATGTAAAGTCCTAATGTGAACAATTTACTAATTTAATTTGATCTAAGCAAATAATAGTCAAACACTACTTTATGAATAATAATACCTAGAATTCTATTTAATCTAAACTAAAACATATAATAATAATATTAATAAAACTAATACAAGCAAAAATTCATAACATTAACACAAGAAACTCTATTTAATTCAAACTAAAATATGTAAAAAAAAATAATCTTAATAAAATTAAAACAAATGAGAATTCATAAAAACAACTAAATTTTACCTTTGCTGGTTAAAGTTTAAGCAACCAAAAAATCCAGAGAAAAATCTTTTATTTATACGTTGAAAAGAGAACAAAAGGTAGAGAAAAAGAAAAATACATTTTTATATTTTGTTTTAAAAAATAAAATAAAGTAAAATCTTAATTAATGATTATGCTTGATAATTAAAATAAATAAAATATAAAATGTCTTTTATTAAAAAAATAAAATTCTTTCAAATTCAAATTACATCTTATTACTATTTATGTTTTAAAAAGAATATTTATCAAAAAATAATATAAATAAACAAACATATTCTTTATTTAATTAATACAAATTCTATCCTAATTACTATATACATTTAAAAAATTACCCAAAATAAATAAATAAATAAATTTTTTATTTAAATAAAACAAAATCCTTTCAAATTATTTTATACAATTTAGAAGAAAGTAAATATACATATTTACCATTACATAAACATATCTCTTATCTAAAATAAAATAAAATTTTAGCCTTATCTAAATATTTTCTATTTAAAAGAAATTATCTTTTGACTAAAACTGAAAAAAAAAAAAACTTAACCATATCGCTTCGTATGCTTAAAAAAAATCACATACATATAGTGTAACATAATAATCTTTTGACCTAATTGAAAAAGTGAATATTACAAAGAACCTTTATGGTAAGATTGCATTAAAATAAAAAATAGTAAAAAAATAAAGCTTGTCGTGTACCTTATTCATGTCTCTAGAATAATGACCACCTGATTACTAATATAAATGTCCCTCAGTTAGGTACTCTTAACAAGATTCTTGTTTAAAAAATTTCGAAAGTCTAAATTGATGATAAATCCCAACTCTATTTGCAAGAAATAAATACTCTTATTACCAACAAGGAATCACATTTTGTGGTTGTTGTCATTTACATGGACCTCCCATAGAAACATACAATGAACAGTATTATTCAAAAAATATAATTCTTGAATAGTTAAAAATTGACCGAAGTATGTTTGCTTAAATAAGCCGAATTATATTGTTAATAACTTTATTCTAATTTAGTTTATAATTGCTAATTGTAATAATGAGATTGTGTGGGCATGAAAGTGATTATCTAAATCAATTTTTAGTTATGGATGACTTTTCATTTCTTCTATTCCAATAACATAAAAAAATCTATTATTACTCAAAAATATCACTTAAGAATAGTAAAAAAAAAATAAAATAAAATAAATTATGTATAAAATTTAAGAAATATTAAATCAAACTTAATTCATATCTCAAATTTATTATTTTTTACTCTTTAAGATCATGAAACTAAAACAAATAACTATAAAATTTATAAAATATATTTATTTGTAATAAAAAATTTGAGTTGGGAGAAGATGCTATTTTGATTCTCTCAAGTTTAAGTTTGTACATTTTAACTTTTAATTTTCTTCGCAAAAGAAGAGAAATGGTAATAGATGAGGGCAATTTTGTTCGAAAATTAAAAATGTGGCTAAATCAATAAGAAAAATATAAAATTGGGTATTTAAGTAAATAGCCTTAAAATTGAAACTATATTAGAAATTTTCCTTTTCAAAACCCTCACGTACTATATAACCGGACGGGACCTCCGCTCTTTCATTCTATTGAGACTTTGATTCGACCACGAAGCGTAAAAAGAGGTAAGTTCGTTTAATTTATTATAACGTCTAATTTTTTTTATTTCTTTTAAATATTTGGTGATGGTTGTTTCAATTTCCAGTTTTAGTTTCTCTTTCTTGGGAATTAGTGGAATATTTTTATTGTTCGTGTTCAATTTCGGTTTTCCTAATTCAAAATTAGGGTTCTGTCGTGTTGTGATTGGTAATTGGTTGTTAGGTTTTGATTTGGCGTCAAATTGGTTTATGAGTTATTCGATTTTGAAAGCTTGTGTCTTCAGGTAAGACAAATGAATTAGACGTGAATTTTTGATTCTATTCTTGTATTTCTATTCATTTTTCTTGTTTAATCAAAATAGCCCCTTAATTTCATTCAGTAATAACTTTCGATTGAGAGATTATGTATATGGCCAATGTCTACAAAGAATATGGTAAAGAAAGTGTAGGGATATAGAGATTCGTGTGTATGAAGCTCGGGGTAATTCTGTTATTGGATAAGTGAGATTAGTACATGGACCTATTGTGTAGTTATAGTCTGGACTCTTAAAAATTATTGTCACCAAACATATAATTTATTTTCCTTTTATTTTCCATTATGATTATATTTTAAGAACCAGAATTGGGAAATACACACTAGAGAACTCACTTGCATGAAAGCATGTTGGTTGTTTTGCTACAAAACAATATTTTGGACTATACAACTCTGTACAAAGCTGGCACTTTACTTTTGCTGTTTCTATCTTGCTGAAATTTTGGAATTAACAGGATTTGGTGTATAGTTTATTGATGTTAAATTCAATTTTTTTCATTGCTCACAACTTGACTGAGGTAATATATGGATTTTTTTTGTTAAGATTTATTATGAATTGTAATAATGTAATAATTCTGCTATGCAGTTTGAGAATCAATCTGAAATACTTTTTTAATTGTTTTATTTTTACTTAGTATAAATATTTCTTATGCAGTATTGCAGAAGTAAATGAGAGGGGAAAGAGTGTTGAGAAATCGTGTAAAACCCAAAACTTGGCCGAAGCGAACACTAAATGGCTACAAGATGAAAAGGAAACGCGATAATGCTGTTCTCATTGATGTTGACAGTGAGGGATTTGACAATGTTATTGTCATCGATGTTCCAGATTCTTTGCGACATAAACTAGGGGGTTCAAGTGTTTCAAGGAAAGGCAAAAAATTTCAGTTTCGGGGTGTGATTAGGATTGATGATGATGAAGATGTGGACTACCCTGAAATGGGCACAGATGGTGGTCTTGACTTAGAAAGTAGTACATCCTCTGGCAAAAGTTTTCCTGCTTCTGATTTTGCAAAGAAATCTGTTGACTTAAATGATGATGAATGTCATGTTGTCCAGGAAAAGAATTTTGCATTCAGGGTATCAAAGTGCAAGCAAACATCTGGAAAAGATCCTTTTAGAGGTCGTTATGGTTTGTCTGAGAGTAGTTCATCGGATACTGATGGTTCTGATTGCGAGGTCATGGAAGGTTCTTCTGGACAACTTCATAAAGAGTGGGAAAAAGCTTTTCTAAAGAAAAAATTTAATGTCCATAGAGGTAAATCTGGTTTAGAGGATCAGGCTAGTCCCTCCTGTTTCAATGATGATGCTACTCCAAATGTCGATGTGGGAGTAGGAGAAAGGGCTGAACAACCTTTGGAAAGTGACTTTTGCTGTGATTCAAGCAATTATAAGAAGCAAAAATTTCCTCCCTCTGTTCCAACAGATGATGGAGACTTGGGCACTCCTTCTCTCATTCATGGAATGAAACGCCCTTTTGTGGAATCAAATCGAAAAGTTGATAGGCAAGGTTATCGCAATGATGGGCAATGTCCACAAGGGCAGTCTTTCTGGTCCAATCAATACGAGGGTGATAAACAATATTATCATAGAAGAGCCTTTCATCAGAGGGACACTGCTTTTGAAGATGAAGAGGTTTCTTTATGCAAGAACCGACAACCAAGTGGGACACATGATAATAATGAGAGAGTTGTTCCCAATGTTAAAGATGAAGAGTTTTCTCAGGCAACATCTAATTGCTGCTCATCTCCTAGAAAATCTCATCATACAACACTTATGGACAAAGAGAAACCAATCTTTGGAGAGCCACTGGCGTCAAGTTGTCGACCATCGTATGCAACAGGAGATGAACGTGCAGTAGCACCTTCTGAGTATAATGTTGGGGCTGTTTTTGAAGAATATTACCCATGCAAGACTTCCTCATCAGACATGCCAGGAGTTTGTAATGAGAAAGCTAGTGAACAAGATACAGAGAAACCAGATACCAAGTCAGTTTCTTTATGTAAAACACAATGTACTGAAACACAAAGTAAGCAGGGTAGTCCATGTTTGGATGAAATAAATGGTCAAGTGGGTGGTACAACATCAACCGATCAACTAGACAATGGAATGGATCATATAAATGCTCAAGGTGTTAGCATTGCCCCTGCTTTTGGAGAAGATATAATTAATGAAAGAGAAAAGCTCAAGCAGACTGATGAATACAAGCGTGCAATGGAGGAAGAATGGGCATCCAGACAGCGGCAGTTACAAATTCAGGTTTGGCTTCTATATCAAGTTCTTGATTACCGATGCAATGTATCTTTATTCTCTCCCTGGCAACAGTTTATTTCTTGCTGTCATGGATTTAGTTATTGGATTGCATAGATTAATTATTCTGATAGTTTCATCTGTATTGGCTGTAATATATTGTTCTGTTTGTTTCTATACGCTGGTTTTATAATTATGAACTTTCACAGGCAGAAGAGTCTCAGCGGTTGCGTAAGAAAAAAAGAGCAGAAAGTATGCGTTTATTAGACATGGAGAGAAGGCAAAAGCAACGACTTGAAGAAATTAGGGAGACACAAAAGAAGGTACAGATTTATGTTTTTAACTGTCTTGTCAGTGTCACTGTCTTATTTTGATGCTACACTTTTGGGGTTTTTGATAATTATGTTAACAAATGATGCCAAATTCAGGATGAGGAAAATCTGAGCTTGAAAGAGCAACTTCGTGTTGAAGTGAGAAAAGAGCTTTATAAATTGGAAATGACATGCATTGATATGGCCTCGTTACTACGTGCCTTGGGAATCCATGTGGGAGGCAATTTTCATCCCTTATCACAGGAGGCAAGTTACATTCTTATCCTGTTTATTTACATATTTTTTGTCTAGTGTTTGCTTACTATCTGGTGTTATATACTATTTTGTCTGGTGATTGATTACTATCTGGTGAAATTTGAGTGAAGTCTTACTGTTAGCAAAAAGCTATTGGGTTTGACCATCAATTATAGGAGAGCTGTTACAGTGTGTTTCGGACATTTTAACATATTCACTTGATGAATGACCTTTTCAAAGAAGCTTCATAGCATGCGTAGATAAGTTTTTCAAAATTAAAGCTTTTTAGGTTCAGCAAACAATATAAAGAATTGAATTCAGAAAGACTTTTATGTTTTACCGAATGAGTTTGACCATTTTGAAAGCCATCGTTGTTTTGTTTTAAAATAATTCTTTAAGTGTGTGAATCTATTTGAGTATAGACTAGGTGCAATGAGATCAAATTCGCAGGGATTGCTAAAAATTTTAGAAAACCTTATCTAAATCTCAATTTAATCTTAACATAGTTCACAAAAAATGAATTCTTTTAATAAGAGAAATAAAAATAAATATTCCGTGCAAGTTAAGGCAAGGCATGCAAATAAAAGTAAAATTCAATCAATTGATGGTCACTAAGGATTTTTAATCCATCATCTTTATTTGTATATTAATTCTCAAATTTGGAGTGACAGTCAGAAGTCAATCTGGTTTATCATCAGGATTGGATCAATTAAGTCTAACTACGCAGTATTATGTAGATTCTCATCTGGTTAAATAGCGTAAAGTCTAAGCATTTTATGTATCCAGATGTTCGTAAAACATAAAATCGTAGACATTTATATTTAAGAATTACATTTCAATGATCAATCAACAATATATTATATTATTAGTAAAAAGACTATATATTTAATCAATCTACCAAAAAAGAATTGAAGACTATTTAAATATAATAAAATTAGCTCATTAACATGTTTTCATCTTCAACCTTTGTAAAAGGGGGTTAGGACATGGTGAAAACTGAAGGGAAAATACAAGAAAAAGCTGGGCTTGTCTAGTTGCAAACTTCTTTGTCTTTGCTCTCTGGCAGCAGCTCCAGTCTGTCCTTGATACTCCATTTAATGCCATACATATAGGTAGGAAAATCAACTTAGGAATTATTATTTCAACTTATTTCTTTGGAATCACTTAGGAAAACATATCACTTGAGATTTGCATTTCAATGATCACATTTTGATGTTATAAGCTATTAATTTCTTTCCTTGTTTTATTGCTTCAATAGCCTTTTACCTTGAAGGAAAATGTTGCACCATTTTCTTGTAAGTTTCAACAAGTTCGAAAGAAAATTCCCTCTTATGGTACTTTTGCGTTGATTGGGTTGGTAATTTTTCAGATAATTATGTGTTATGGAATCCACTTGAATGCCAAGCCCACTTCTTTTGTTCTCTCTTACTAGCAATCACTGTTCTTGGTTGATGTAAAGTTGGGTGCTATTCTGCTAGTATCAGTAAATTTGTTAAT
This sequence comes from Swietenia macrophylla, assembly GCA_032401905.1. Classification (NCBI taxonomy): domain Eukaryota; kingdom Viridiplantae; phylum Streptophyta; class Magnoliopsida; order Sapindales; family Meliaceae; genus Swietenia; species Swietenia macrophylla. The sequence goes on along the minus strand of CP135584.1, from coordinate 3,579,474 downwards.
TACATTTACCAAGTAGAAGTGAGTAACAAAATAAAATTTTAGGGTAATAAATATACTGGAAACTGCTTCCAATCAGCCATACCAGTACACGTCTAAGCTGATTGATTAGTATATCAAGTGGACAATTCCTTTGAATTTTGTATGCCATCACATGTATCATGGAAACAAAGTGATGCTGTCTATAATGAGATCAATGGACTGTGATAAATGTCTTTTATGGCTCCCTGGATCTTCTCAATTAGAATTGTGCGTGTTTGTTTTAATTCGTGTGCCATGAAGTCATGAGAAAGTGGCAATAAATAAACTTATGTCAATTTTGAATGCAATTTTTTTTGTCATCGTTAATTTTTAAATTAAGAGTAATGGTTGTTTCAGGTACATGCTGCTTATAAACGAGCTTTGTTAAGATTTCATCCTGACCGTGCATCAAAGACTGATCTTCGACAGCAGGTTGAAGCTGAGGAAAAATTTAAGCTTATTTCTCACATGAAGGAGAAATTTTTATTGACTACATATCATTGAATTCTAACAAAAAGCTTTATAGAATGAATATACACCAATTCTTTTTGGGGTAATGTTCAAAATTGACATGGTCACTGCCTCTGCCTTTTGCATATGGTATCTGTTAGCATTATTTAGTTAACTCTCAATTGGTAGGGAAATCAGATTTTTCAAGCTGTGGTTATATTTTACTTAGGAAAAGAAAATAATTAATGTAAAGTACCTCTGTTTATATTTGTTTTGCACGTTGTTGAGAAAGTAGGTTGTAGAGTTAAGCTTTTTAATTCTGGCATGGGTTAACCGAAACTTCATGCTGGTAACTAGAACAATTTGTTGTGTGTTAATACTTCAATGAGTGATGGAATTCTACAGATGTTCCCACTTTGTTCCGGTTCATTGGACCTAAAGGCCGCACTCGCATGTGCTGGCTGTTCAATAGAGAGCTTTTGCATTTGCTTTTTGTATGGATATATAACAGTTATCTTCTGCTTGTTGCACTGCCTAATCCCATAGGATAAGAGAGTATTTGTTGCCCCCGTAATGTTGTCCAATGCGATCATCCAATTATAATTTCATTCTAAACATTCCATATCATTACATTCTCAGGAACATTGAGAAACCTTTAGACTACATTGGCGGGCTTGACTTGACTGAAATGTGCTATGAAAACTCATTTTCACAACGCATGAAGCAGGACTTGAACTCCATGTTTCGGGCATTGTGTGATATACTGAACGGACGAGTGCACATATGCTGGTGACAGAGTAAAACTGTACCGTCGCAGAATCATAGAGAGTGCAATCTTGGCTTATGCAAGTGCGAAGTTCAAGCCCGCACAAGTTCTAGTTCCCAAGCCAAATGGAAGAAATGCTGCCATGTTGTTGTTGGTAGCTTTAGCTACCTCTTCTGCGAATCTTTCTGGTTTGAACTGGTGAACATCTTCTCCCCACATTTGAGGGTCATGGTGAGCTGCTAGAACTGAAATGAATATATCCGCATTTGCTGGAACTGTGTGCTTTCCCAATTTCACTTCTTCTTTTACATGCCTCATAATTTGAACGGCAGGAGGATATAGAGTCAAAGTTTCATTCATAATCATACTCATCTACAATGCAAAATAGGACAGGTAGTTAGTTTACAATTTTAAATTTGAAGGTGATGTAGACTCAAAAAAATGCTTACAATTTTTAATCGCGAGATTGTATCTGCTCTTGGACTCTGCTTGCCAAATAATTCCAGAACCTCTTTCCTTGCTTTGTCTTGCCAATCGGTGTGAATTGCAAGAAGAAGAACCGTCCAAGAGAGCAAGCTTTCAGTTGTTTCCTATCCAGCAACGTAAAATGTCTTGCATTCATCTACTAAATCATCTAAAGATATTTTCTGAGGCCTTCATCAATACTCCTAGAAGATCATTTTCATAGCCGCTGCTTACTTCTCCCTTCATCACATCACTTTCTCTCTTCTTTAATATCTTCATAAACGAGTCTCGTATGTCTTGTACAAATTTGTCCGATTCAACATCATCACTCGTTTTCAGCAGTTTACTGCAACAATCATCAATCTTGCATAGCAAGCATTAACGATCCATTAAAAAACAAGTGAACTGGATTCAGATAGATAAAGCAAGCTAGCGTACCCAATTCCAGGAATCCTTGCTTTGTATTCATTTCTGTCCATGATGAAAGTAATTTGCGTTAACATATTGAATATATTCTCGCCTTCCAAGTGACTGCTTCCAAAAGCTGTCCTGGAAATAATTTCTGATGTCAAAACCTTGAATTCTTGATATACATCAATATCCTTGCCTTCAAAGTCTCTCCATCTCTCCAGCATCATGTCCACGCTTGCAATCATTGCTGGAATCATACCCTATAAAATAAATATACATCTTCGCTTACCTTCAGATAATCCAACAGCATCCACGAAAAAAGAAAAACCAACAAGAATTTACCTTGAAGTTCTCTGCATGGAAGGCATGGTTGGCCAGTTTCCTTTGCTTAAACCATTTTTCGCCTTGGGTTGTCACAATCCCGTCCCCTAAAGGCTTCTTTGGATATTCTGTAGGCTCTCTTTTGGTGTATGCGTTTTCTTTATCGTTCGTCAGTATTTCCTTGATCAGCTTAGGTTCAGCGACTACTAAGTGAGCTCGAGGACCATACCACATAAGAAAGCAATTTGTACCTTCATCGAATCATGTAGAAATTAATTGATCAAACTTGTGACTAGAAAGTAAGAACTGTTGAAATGTTATCAAACAGATTAGCGTTACCGTATAGCTTGATCCAAGAGTAAACGTGAGGAGAGATTCTAGGGAAAATTTGACGCGATAATTCCATGGGACTGCTGCTGATTTCATTTCTCATTTTAATGATCTCTTTGCTGCTTCCATAATGAATTTGTATGAAGGACCTTTGATACCTTGTGATCTCAACTGAGACTGTATCCGAATTGGAGTCCACCATACTTTGTTAATAAACTTGATCAAAACTAAGAAGAAAGACAAGGAGAGACAAATTGCACCCGTTGCTACTCCAATGTTGTGATTTTCTCTACAAAATCAAAGTCAACTAATAAGCATAAATGGAGGAAGGATCGACTCTTATGATTCTTCTGACTTGTGTATAAAATGTCCAGTTTATCGCATCGAAAATAACATAATTACAAAGAATATATAAAATGTCCCCCACTTTGGTCTAAATGCTTATGATTCCTGCTACATTGATTAATTAAATACATATTCAATCATGATGATGTTTTGAAGTTGTGATAGAAATAATCATGCGGTCAGTAAATGATGACAACAATACTAGTAGGCAAAATTTCAAACCTGTCAATAATATTTTCCATTATTTGAACGAGTCTACAGTCCAATAGTTTGCCAATTTGTAAATCGACGGAGCGCATAAAATAATCAATCAGAAAAAGTTTTCTGAATGATAAACTATCTTTTTTTTTTTCTTCAATTATTATCAATAAATATTACTGAGTCCAATCATTCTCTTATTTTATTTCCTGATCAGTGGCCGACTAAAGCATTGAAAAATGGCAAGTTGAAATGCCCAAAAAGAAAACAAAAACTTACTCCAAAGTAGCAGGATTGGAATGATATAGTTTTGTAACAATAACTGCTGTGGGGTAAAACAATTAAACGTCAAATATAAGTAAAAAAAAAAGTTAAAAAGTAAAGTTTGTTAAGCAAGAGAGTAATATTTGATGTATTTATTCTATTCCTCGCTAAAAATGCTTCCCGAAAATAAAATGGAGTTGTACAAAACAGAAGTTGGCGACAGATTGAACCTGTACCTTTGTGGAATCATCGAAAGTGCAATCTTTTCTTCTGTAGCTGCAAAATTCAAGCCCATAGAAATTCTTGGTCCCGAACTAAAGAAAGAAATGCTGCTGGTTTGTTATTGCTAGCTTGGACCAGCCCTTCAGCAAATCTCTCTGGCTTGAAAAGGTCAATATCTTTTGCCCAAGTTTGAGGGTCATGGTTAATTGCTAGAATTGGGATGGCAAGTTTCATATTATAGATGGAAGAATATACTTTCCTAGGCTGACTTCCCTCTCGACTTTCGTCGATATGTTAACAACAGGAGGGTATAGCCGTAGAGTTTCATTAATTACCATACTCAACTACAACACAAATGGGATAAAATTTAGTATAATTTATAATTACATGACTGGTAGCTAGCTACTTAGGTTGATTTGCTTACGGCTTTCAACTTTCCTATGCCATCTGGTGTTGGACTTTGTTGACCAAATAATTCAAGAACGAACTTCCTCAAATTTTCTTGCCAATCCGTGTGAATTGTAAGAACCAAAACAGTCCATGTGAGTAAGTTTGCACTTGTTTCATGTCCTCCAATATAGAATGTCTTGCACTCTTCAGTCGAGGCATCAAGCGGTATTTTCTTTGTCATGTCTATCAGGTTCATGATAAGCCTTCAGAAGCAATTCAGAAAAATCACCATTCCCGTGGTTGTCGAGTTCTTCCGTAATCACCTTCTCTTCTCTCTTCTTCATCGTCTTTATGGTAGAATCTCGCATCTCTTGTTCCAGTTTGTCTGCTTCAACATCATCTGATGTTTTCACAAAACCTCTTCAACAATAGAAAACATTCACCACTTGCTGGAAATTGGACAAGCATGTACACAGGGGAAATTTAAAACCTTGCCCTATTAGGGGAATTTTAATCTTATAATGACTTTAGGAAAGATGATAGTCATCATCATCAGCTTATTGAATATGGTTTCCCTTCCAAGTAACTACTTTCAAAAGCCGTTCTGGGGATCACCTCTGATGTCAGAAGCTTAAACTCCTGGGCTACCTCAATTTCCTTGCTCCCATAGTGCATGACCAGTTTACGAACACGGAGCACGTTATAATCATAAAATAAAATTAACTACTTTCTTTCATTATCAAGAAAATAATGCAGCTTGCTCAACATCTTTTTGGTAAATTTTGACGAATCAAACAGTTTTATTAAGTTATAAAAAGGAGATCGTGATACCTAATCATAAATTAAATTGTGCTATATTCTAACTTTTACAGCAATGATAGCATCAACATTCATTTTTATAAATAAAATTTATTATATAATTAAAATAAATGATGAATTTCTAATAAACTGTATAACTATTTGCGGTTAAAGAGAACTTACTATCATTATTTGTTCAAAATTAATAATATATATATCTCTATGCTGAAATCGTTGGTGCTATACATAAAATTATTACATCAAGGATGATGAACAAGGTCAGTAATTACTTAACATGTAACAGTTATTAATTGTTACCACATTAATTCAATACAAATTTCAGATTTTTATAAAATCTTATTCTTCCGCATTCATTTTTACAGAATTAGCCAGTTTAAAGTCATAATTTATAAGATTAAGGTTGGGTTTTTGAATTTATGTATAAGAAATGCCTATGATTTCGATGTTGTTCCAATGAAGCATACTCCCAGCTATAGATTAATTTACCCGTAAGTTATGTTATGTTGAAACAACGTGGCACGAAGACTAGGAATTATAAACTTGCACCAGCTTTCTTCATTAAAAATTAAGCCTACGTAATTTGGATGTCTTCTTGTGCTGTGATTAAGGAGGCTTCTGTTGGCTACTTTCATACTTTCTTGCATACATATATTAAATCAGCCTCTCGAGAAAGAATATTTGTGTTTCTCCACTAAGAAAATGACAAACATAATGAGAATAACTCTGTTCTGAAGGTTGTATCGGGTCACACTCTCATTGTAGTATACTTCTCTGGAGATTTAAGAACTCACACTATTCCAAAAGTCTGTTTATTTTGCATATTTCCCATTGAATACCCTTGGGGATATTCAATAGCCAGTTCATATTTCTAGCAATAAATCTTGCTTACAGTGACTGAAGCATGACTTGAAGTCCTTGTTGCGGGAGAGTTGCGAGAACCTGAATAGGTGAGTGGACGTAATTTGATGACAGATTGAGCTTGTATTGTTGCAGAATCATGGACAATGCAATCTTTGTATCTGTAATTGCAAAATTCAAGCATACACAAGTTCTAGGTCCCAAACTAAATGGAAGAAAAGTTGCTGCGTTGCTGTTCGTAGCTTTAGCTACTCCTTCTGCGAACCTCTCTGGCTTGAAAAGGTGAGCATCTTCTCCCCAGATTTCAGGGTTTTGTTTAAGTGCTAGTGCTGCAACAAAAATTTCCATGTCGGCTGGAAGACTGAGCTTTCCCACTCTTACTTTCCTGTCGGTTTTCCTAATGATTCTTACAACTGGCGAATATAGCCGTAATGATTCATTGATAACCAGGCTCAACTGCAAAACAAATGAGTGAACATAAGTTACATAATTGAATATATTTGTAAGTTTGATTGGAGGCTAAGGTTGCTTACGATTTTCAATTTTGCTATGCTATCTGCTTTTTTATCTTGTTGGCCGAATAATTCAAACACTTCGCTCCTCACTTTCTCTTGCCAATCCAAGTGAATTTCCAGAAGTAAAATGGTCCAGGTAAGTAAGCTTGTGGTTGTTTCATGTCCACCAAGGTAGAAAGTCTTGCATTCATCAACCATATCGTCCATAGATATTTTCCTAGCCTTATCAGGATCGTGGTGAGCTTTCACAAGCAGTGCAAGAAAATCATTCCCATACCCATTTGTGTCTCCCATTGTCACCTTTTCCTCTCTTTTCTTGATCATCTTTAGAATAGAGTCCCTAATCGCTTGTTCAAGTTTGTCTGATTCAACGTCGTCAGATGTCTTCACAAATTTTCTCCAATAATATACCACGAGACTCGGACATTAGAGAAGCACAAATATCAAAGTAGCCTAAAATTTTAAGATTCAAGAGAGGAAGCTTGCCCAATCAGAGGAATTTCGATCTTATAATCATTTCTGGAGATTATGATCGCCATCCTCGTCAACATATTGAATATGTTTTCCCCTTCTAAGTGACTGCTTTCAAAAGCTGTCCTGGAAATAATTTCTGAGGTCAAAACCTTAAATTCTTGGAAAACCTCAATCTCCTTGCTCTGATGGTGTTTCCATCTTTCCAACATCATCTTCACACTGCCAATCATCGCTGGGATCATATTCTACAAGAGAAAAACAATTCATATTAGTTTAAGACAATGAACAATTAAAACAAGAATTCAATTCATACCTTCAAGCTCTCTGAATGGAAAAAGTGGTTGGCCATTTTTCACCTTTGGATGTTACAAGTCCATCGCCTAAGAGCTTCTTTAGATAACGCTTGACCTCAGTTTTTGGGAATGTCCCATTCTTGTTGTTTAGAATTTCCTTAATCAGTTCTGGTTCAGTGACCACCAACTGTGCTCGAGGACCATACCAGTTTATGAAATTCATCCCTACATCAATATGCAATGACATGATTGAGCATAAATTAGTGATTTGTATAAGAACTTCCCATGCAAGAAATCTATCAATTAAAATGGTAGTGAGCAACGTATATTTACCGTATAACTTGATCCATGAGTAAAAGTGAGGCTGAACTTTGGGGAATATGTCATGGGATAATCCCATGGGATTAATTGTGACTTCATTTCTCTTGTTATTTATCTCTTGGGTGTTTCCAGGAAAAAATTTGCATGAAGGGCCTTTTATCCTTGTGAAGCCATCATAGTTTGTATGCGAATTGGAATCAACCATAGTTTCTTAAATAACAAGATTAGAACTAAGAGGAGTAATAAACAAAAACAACTTGAAAGACGCAACATTATCACTGATCCCATAACCCCACTGCCTTGTGCTTCAGAATATTCGGGGCGAAATGAGTGATAAAAACTAGGTTCAGCACAATGGCTCCATCTGCTGCATTATCAACACCGATACCAACTATAAGTTGTCCATAAAGCTTCAACATTTTCACACATTGTCATTCGTCGCAGCCATAAGCTTCATAACAAAAGCAATATGTTAAAGAAAACAAAATGGGAAAAAGTGTTTGGCATTACCATTGCTCTACTGTGAAAGTTGTCGTTGTTAATTAAAAGAAACAATTCCAAGTGATCCGAAGAATTCAAAAATCGTAAAACTAAGGGGCGCACAATTTGCGCCTGAGAATTTTTCTTGGTTAAATTAGCCAGTATTTTTTCTTTAGTCACTGAACGCCCTCAGCTTAAAATCACAAAAAGAGTTGGACTTTAAAAACCAAGGGGAGAAATTCTGCCTTCATATCACAAAAAAAGTTGGACTTTAAAGACTGCACGAGCTATCTTTGTTGCAAATATGGCTTGTGCCATAATTGATGAATAGATATGACAAATTTGAGGAAACGTTTAAGCCTTCTCATACTTAAGCGCAAAAACGTTAGCCACACAACAAGCACATGTGTTTGGCTACTTTCAAAATGACAAACAATGGGGTTATTGGCAGTTATGACCAAATAACGCATTGTCAAGCTGCTTGCCTATAGAGGTTCTGGGAATAAACATGTTAATTGTTAACACATATTGAGGATGCTGAATTTTTTGTGTTACCAGATCATTGGTGCCTACAGGTTTACTGGGTGAAGGAGACTTTAAGTCTCCAAACATTATTACACCTCGCTTATTACTAATAGTTGGCACCTAATATTTTTATTTCACGATAACTGTAACTTCAAAATCCCGACACTTGAATATAAAATTTTAAAATTTTTAGTAAGAGTCCGATGTTAGTGTTTTTAGACTAACTTCAAATGATATTTAATGGTGGAAACAAAATAGAAGAGGATGCCATAAATATTGATATGATGAGATTGACACCAAGTTTAAGAAGGAAGCTATGAATTAATAACTTTTATTATATAATAATTTTTTATCATCCCAACTTATGTCTTATTCGCTAAATTAATAATTTTGATAAATTAATAAGATAATAATTTGTTTTAAACCCATATATAATAATACTACCATCCCATTTATACAATAAATTAATAATTTACTATAATTACAAAAATAATAGACTATGATATATAATTATTATTACTTATTTTTCTTAAAATTTAAATTTAATTGAATCACATCTCTAATTTTTAAGAAATCCATAGCCACAATACTTTTTGGGTGCATATGAGATGCTCTTTGCAATACTTACATTATACTTTACGCATCTCATCTGTTATAGCTAATTTTTGAACACCTTTTAAATGAAAATTCACTATAAAATTTTAAGGAATTTGCAACACAAAATATAAGAATAGTTTGCGTGTGTTCATATAAAGATTATTTTTAATCTAATTCATCAAATACATTTAATTAAATTAATGCAATTGCAATAAATCTAATTAAGTAGACAAGTACAATGAACTTATTTTTTTTGACTAATTTAATGTATATTTAATAGATTAATTGATATTTAATTTATCATATTGTTAAAATCTAATGAATTTTAGTTGATTAAATGTATGTTCATTAATATTGTAAATGCACTCTATAAATTAATAAATTATTAATTTATCAATTAATTAATATCTCTTTTAATTTATAGATTTTATATGGTTACAACACTATTAATTTATTGAGGTTATACTGTAATTCTAAAGTGATGGAAACATAACAGAATTGAGGTTCCATTAAGAGATTCTAGCCTTGATTATATGTTAGTCAATTTCTTGACTCAAAAACTCACATAACAGGCCAACATTAATATTTAAAGTCAAGTGTAATATATTCAAAATATACCGTAGTCTCTACTTATGGTATTGAGTATTGGGACAGGGCTACTGTGTTCATGTTCTCTGTGCTAAACAAGTAGACAAAGTAATTGGTTACTTGGTAGTTGATTGCTAACTCGGATTACACTGATTAGAAATTGATAATAAATGCTATTTACGATGCTGAAAAGTGGTTATGTACACTTCAGATAAAGATTATTATACATTCTCTATGAAATGCCAATGATCCATCCGATGCATAAATACACACTGCTCAGAATTTTGGGTTTCCCCTCTATGAGGTAGAGAATAACAAGGCATCTTTTGGAGAGAGTGAAGTATTACTTGAATGCCATGTTGTGACCGAAATGGAAGTATCTGAAATGGTGAGTGTGTGTAAGATGGGGACAAGGTGAAGGCATAACGCTGTAAAATCATTGAGAGAACAATTTTTGCTCCTGTAGCTGCAAAGTTCATGCCCACGCAAGTTCGTGGTCCTAAGCCAAAGGGAAAAAAAAGAGGCTGCATTGTTGTTGGTAGCTTTAGAAACCCCTTCCGAGAATCTCTCTGGTTTGAACAAATGCACATCTTCTCCCCATATTTGAGGGTCATGGTGAAGTGCCATATTCGCAATATACAACAATGTATTAGCCGGCAGAATCAGCTTCCCCAACTGGACTTTTCTTGCATCTTTTCTAGCAATGCTAATTACAGGAGGATATAATCTTAGGGATTCATTGATGATCATGGTCATCTGCAACAAAAATTAAATTTTTGGAAGGCAAATCAGAATTCAAAACATTTTAATATATATATATATATATATATATATATTCTCAGTTGCATTGAGAGCAATATGATTGAAGTTTGATTGTGGACTTTCTTATAATCTTTAGTTTTCCCATGCCATCTGAATGTGGATTTTGGTCACTTCTTCTCTTGCTGCTTCCTGCCAATCACTATGTATTGCTAAAAAAATAAGACAGTCCAAGCAAGAAAAGCATTACTGGTTTCTTGTCCAGCAATGTAGATGTCTTACACTCATCCACTAAATCTTCAATAGGAATCTTCTTGGTCTTGTCGTCCTTGATATCACTTCTGAAGTCAACCGAAATTCTTCAAACACCTCTATCTCTTTGCCTTCATAACGTTTCCACTTTTCTAGCATCATCTCAACACTATCAATCATGGCCGGGATCATGCCCTGCAATAGCCAATCCTCCAAACGATAAAAACGAAATCCATAGTTACCAAAATTTATATGATCAATTACCGAATGCAGATTTATCATATCCATCCTTCAAGCAATCAATCAGCATAGTTTGTATGTATGAAAATGTACAACATCCAATGTTCCCATTTAAAATCGAGACTCCTTAGGTAATTCATTGTCTTCTTGACAAAATTTTTCTGACATGTACAATCAACATACAAGTAGGTCACTAAGCCCATTATTATACCATCCTCGACATGTACAAAAACATAAAAGTATGTCACTCGCACCATTTGTAGCAAGCTCCCACTTCTACGTGCACATAAACAGTGTAATACAAAATTGTATTTCATTATTCCTATAAATACTACTTCGCAACGATATAGACTTCACATAGAAGTGCCGCAACCAGAGTAGTGATGCTTAGTTGTTAAAACAATAATTCCAATCAACCAGATTCAATGAATGCAAAAACCAACAGAAGTGGACAAAAATAACACCCTATGTATAAGTGATTCACTTGATTTTGACAAAAGTCCGCGGACTGTTGCAGATATTTATTGTGATGAAGAATTTTCCAAGTGCACACAACATTCAAGAAGTTGTTGCAGGTCATCATCCAACATGGAAAAATTAAAATTCTTCTCACATGCTCGACGAAAATCAAAGACCCGTGATAAAATTCTTCTCACATAGCAATCAATAGCGATATATACTCATCTAGTACATATAAAATATCAATTTTTACTACCCATTAAAACTCTAAAATTATTCTTAAAAATAATATCTTTTATTTTGATTTTATATTGTCTTTTATTACTTTCAACAATGAAATTCTCTATGCTAATTTTTTTTTATTATAAATAACAAAACATATTTTTATTCTTTTACGTCATGCACCAGGTCCAATGAGAAAACGGCAATGGCTATTGACAACTCATGGAGCCAGCTGTTTAATGGTCCTGAATCTGACAGGACTAGTTCTCTCCCTGGACTGGACTAACTGGCTTATGAATCCTTGAAAGAAGATTACCCAAAGATCACGTCCAGCCTAGAGAAGACTTAGTCAACACGGGGATCTGAGTCCACCGTATTTGCCATAATTGAGTACATTAGATGGACAGAAGGCTATAATTAATATTTGGCTCCCACTTGATCTCCTCAAAAGTATATTTCTTTAGGCACCAATGATGAAGAAGAAAATTAGGGATGGAAAGCCATCCCTGTTTCTGTTTTTGTTCGTCAGCTATTCGTGCAATATCTATCAAAATCTAATACTCGTCGTCTCTACTGATAGCATGATCCTCAGCAGCAATTCTTCGGCAACTGCTCTGCCTTCATCTAAAGTCCACACTTGGAGTCCTGACGAGTTTTCTGAATACAAACTCAAACTCTCGCACGTGTTTAGAACCTCCACCGAAGGTCCTGAGTCTACAAAAATTTCTGCTGCCATCTTTGAATCTGAATTCACTTACACATATTCTGTCTCTCCCGGCCCCTTTTTCATTCGACTTCATTTTTATCCAATCTCGTATTCCGGCTTAGAATTATCTAAAGCATTATTCTCTGTAAGCATCGGCCAGTACACTCTTTTAACTACTTCTGCATCATCTTATCCACCAGATGCTGAATACGTTATCAAAGAATTCTGTATGAAAGTAGATGGCCAGATACTAAATATTACTTTCACTCCACGAAATATTTCAGGTGCCTATGGGTTTGTGAACAAGATCGACGTTGTTTCAGTGCCTCCAAATCTGTACATCCGAGAAAATAATTCACTTCCCCTCGTTGGACATCTTAACAATTTTCACATCCAAAAGTCCGTAGCCCTAGAGACATTGTATCGGGTGAACGTAGGTGGGGATTCCATCTCAGCTGAGCAGGATTCTGGCATGTATCGAGTCTGGTCAGGGGACAAAATTTTCTTGCTTGGTGATCAAACTTACACAGAAACTCTTGAATCCAAAGCTGAAATTAAGTATGGGACACAGGTGCCTTCGTACGTTGCGCCAGAGAGTGTGTATGCCACATCAAGAACAATGATTCCGAGTAATCTTGGAGAAGTCTCTAATATGACCTGGGCTTTCCCCATAGAATCTGGCTTCCGTTACCTCATTAGGCTTCATTTCTGCGAGATATCTCGAGTGATTACTGGGAAAAACCAAAGGGTTTTTCGCATATATATTAACGATCTAACCGCAGAGGATCATGCAGATGTGATCCAGTGGAGCGGTGAGATTGATGCTCCTGTTTATCGTGACTATTTCGTAAATTTACCAGGACATGGTATAGATACCTTGCGGGTTACGTTACAAAGCAACACAAATTCACTCGTAACATACAGTCAGGCATTCCTAAATGGCCTGGAAATCTTCAAATTATCAGATGCTAATAACAGTCTATCAGGGTCCAGTCCATTTGCAACAAGAAGGATGTCACAATCGAGCTCATTTGAGAAACATACCAGTAAACTTCTTACAAGAATTGTCACATTTCTTCTTACAGGAATTGTTATATTATGTGTGGTATGTTTCGTTTTTCAACGGATTCCAGGTTGGTTGGGTTACTCAGAGTGGCGAAGAAAAAAACTATTGCCGGCGGAATCCGGGCACTTCCGGCACTTTTCTTTCCAAGAGATAAAGTCAGCCACCAACAATTTCTCGGACAATTTACTAATTGGAGCTGGTGGATTTGGGAAGGTCTACAAAGGCTCCATCGACCACGGCACTGTCGCTATAAAACGTTGCAATCCATCTTCAAACCAAGGTCTAAACGAGTTCAGAACTGAAATCTCAATGCTCTCGAACCTACGACACGGCCATCTTGTCTCTTTGATTGGTTACTGCATGGAAAACAAAGATATGATTCTTGTTTATGATTATATGGCTAGGGGTACTCTAAGTGATCATCTCTACGGTAAGCACAAGCCTTCAATTCCATGGGTCCGACGCCTGAAAATTTGCATTGGTGCAGCAAGAGGGTTGCACTATCTTCACACGGGAGGAAAGCACACGATTATTCACCGCGATGTGAAGAGTACCAATATATTGCTAGACAAGAATTGGGTGGCCAAGGTTTCGGATTTTGGGCTGTCAAAAGTCGGCCCAAACTTGCAGACTCCATCAAAGAGTCACGTTAGCACGGTTGTGAAAGGTAGCTTTGGTTACTTGGATCCAGAATACTACCGGCGCAGAAAATTAACTGAGAAATCTGATGTGTACTCATTTGGGGTGGTGCTGTTCGAGGTATTGTGTGGTAGGCCCGCTGTTTTACCGATGGCGGAAAATGAGGAAGAAGAGCATGAGAAGATAAATTTGGCTGATTGGGCGCTACGTTGTTATCAATCTGGCACATTAGATACGATCCTTGACCCAAATCTACAGGGAAAGATTGATGCACGATGTTTGAAAACATTCACTGACATAGCGAAGAAGTGCTTAGCAGATAGCGGAAGTGATCGGCCACGTATGGGTGATGTGTTGTGGAATTTGGAGCAGGCATGGCAGCAGCAAGAGGCTGCTGATCATATTCCAGAAGATAGAGTTTCTGCTGGTGACGCCAACAAGATTATAAATGGTCATGCATGCATTGAAATTGGTAATTCTGATAGGAGTCCGGGGATAGAATTTTCCGAGATCATGATGCCAATTGGACGATGATAGTTCCAACATAGTTTTTCCTAGTAATAAGAATTTCTGGTACATGGTCGTCTGTAATACTTGGTTTTGGTATATTTTGTAAAATGATTCAAGGAAATGTATGCCATAATTTTGTCATTTGTGATAAATACCATATTCATTCACTATTTACCTTTCCTTCAATAATATTTCTGGCTAGTATGAGTTGCAAATAATGAACGAAAGATTCGCTTTCTTTTTGTCCCCGCAGCATTGCCGGTGAGAATTTGGAATGCATCGTGCTTTCAATAGCAAGCACTGACACCGAGGAATTCTTGATGACACGAAGTCAGGATTTTTGTGGTGCCCTAAATTTTATTGAGAGCCAGCAATGAACAGCGAACAAAACCAGATTCAGAAACAAAGGCATGTACAATTCCTAACGTATTAACTGGGTAGCGTCAAGTGGTTAGCTTTCGGCTTTAGGAAATTGACCAAGGTCATAATATTATAGTCCTTACCATGCAATTGCAAGACTGCCATTTCAGCGTAAACAGCTTGTGAATTGTTATAGCATGACAAATGAAAGTAGATGTCTCAGACATTGCTTGAAAATCACTAATAAAAGACTGCCGCAGTGGCCTGCTAGGAACACGTAAAGACAGCTAGCCTCAAAACTCGATATTTAGCATAGTGGTAGCAGTGAAATAGACAGCTCCGTTAGTGTGTGAAAAAGACACGGGGCAAGAGGGGATATCAAACCAGGAAAGCATTGAATGAAGATACATTATATTATATAACAATTTCGCCTTATGAATTAAAGAAAAATGCTAAAAGAGAAACCCAAGCAACATATACATCAGACCAGATAACGGTTTCATTTCCTTCTCTTCCTGCCTCTCCCCAACTGTCCAGATTTGAAAGCATGTTCTTGTTCTTGGAGGAAAGCCTTCACCTTCCCATACTTCTCTGCCTTTTCTTCCTCCAACATTGCCTTCTCTCTTTCCTTTACCTGAGACAAAAAATAATTGTCTTTGCGCAATTCACGAGCAGCACCTTTGGCTTCACGTTTTACAAGTTTTTTCAACTTTCTTCTTTCCACGCGTTCACGATCTGGATCATAATCTCTACCCTTAACAAAGCTGCAGAATAACATAATCATTAGGTAAATATATCCAACTCCATTTCTAATAAACCAGTTTTTAGACATTGAGACAGTGATCGTGGAAATTACTTCTCCTCAAATTTTGGATTAAGTAGTTTAATGGGCACTGGCTTTTTCTTCCTCATTTGGAGTGGTTGCCGCACTATGTGATGTTCATCAGCTTTCTTCTTAATAACTTGGGCAACATCTTGCATTTTTTCTTGTAATGAAGCTGGCATGTTCTCCTGTTGGGCCACGTCAAATAACAATGTGGCCATCGGCAAGAAGATTTCAGGAAAGGAATTCAATCCTTCATAAATATCAACAAATCCTCGAAGTGTTTCAATTACAGTCATCAGCACACTAGCCCTGCATATGGAAAGTTTATTATTGATCAGTAAGTACTAGAACATGGAAATTTCTTTCCATTTCTAGAGTATCAATGCAATATATTATCCAATCCACGTATTGATCAGTGCTGAACTCGTAAGCATACACCGAGCATGAATCCAAGTAGCACACTTCAAAGAGGACCAATTAAGTAAAAGTTTCATAAAATGTAGTGACTTTTATGAATATTGAGTCATAAAAGTTCTTAGCTGGACATTTAATCAATATTTCATAGAAAGGAAATGCAAAAAAATGTGGACAAGGCTTCAATATGTGATCAATATATCCAGTAGAACATGTACAACAATTACTAACCTAAAATTATCAGAGCTGAAAAAGGAAGAGTCCGCCGGCATGTCCATTATCAGGAAGAAATTCATTGAATTGATATCATTTACACAATCACGTATACCAAGCAGGGGCCTGAGTGCTTTTAACTCCATGAGATGATAAAACTGCCAAAATAAACAGAAAAAAGAAAGTTATTTCATCACCTGACATTCAAAAAATGGAGTATGGAACCAAATACAACAAATTCTAAGGAAAACTCTGTTACAAAAGATATAATGGCATCCTGGAGGAGTCATTTACCTCAGACTCCTGATATGACGTTGGTTTTCTGTCTGCACTTGCCATCAGCAAAGTTCGGAGAAATGTAATTACCTCTGGACAGAACTTCCTAGATTGTCTACTGACCTGCAATACAATTTATCACATAAACAACCAGCCAGGGCAACTCAGGATGAAAAATAATGCGATCATACAAGTTCAATGAGGATTACATTGAGAATGAACATTATGTTAATGCAAAACCAAAGTAATTGAAAACATCTACAGAAAAATTGGCATTGAGACTTGTTTGAGTAAACAAAGAAAGAATTGGGATAAGCACCGAAACCAAATGTATAAGTCCTAAATGACAAATAGGACACCAAAGTGCGCCTGAGAGGCAATTGGGCACCCTCCATCCTTAAACACGACCTGCAACCTCCAGAAGAGTATGGACAGAGGAGCAGAAAACTACACTCCTTGCTCCCACATCCATTTAAACTCTCAGAATTTAGTCTTGCCATCTAAAAGAGGAACATGTTGGATTCAAGTGTACATACACTGAGAACCATGGAGCACAAGAAAGAACCGATAGCAATATCCCGGCCTGACATGATAGGACAACGCATGAGATATTCACACATCAACAGTATTGCTGGAGTCATTACTACATGACGGAAGTCCGAACATGGGAAAATCATCGACCATAGCCTCAACAGAAACAAAGTTTTCAAAGAAGGCCAACAGCCATTTTCTGCAGGGAGTAAAGTTATTTGGTGAGAAACCTCCGTAAAACCAAGTAATTGTGATATCAATACTCTTGTATCAATTCTCCAATTACCACAAACCTGGGTCCTTGATGGCCTCACAAAGTTGCATTCGGGTCCGTAGGATACGCTGACGAGCACATATTGCAGCGAAGTATGGGATTTCAACACTCATTTCCATCAGTGGCTTGACTAGCAAATTCAACAACTCAAAGTTAAGGGGCATTTTGTTTGCTGAGACTGCAAAATACTGCAATAGTACACCATAAAACACCTGGGAAAGGACAGATACATTACTTTCACCTTAATGGCAGATCAGAAAGATGGAGCAGAAGATAGCAGATATTTTGACAGCATAATATGATACCACAACCAAAATTTATAAATATGCATAAAAGAACTCAGAAACAGAGCTCAAAAATTTAACTAAGCTCTCCACTGCATGGAGTCAGAAAGATCAAAGTTTAATTAAATCAAATAGCAAGCAAAATCTCAAAAGGACTACTATTCTCAAAAATTCAATCTTTTCTCTCAAACAATAAAAACCTATTATAAGTTGTTTATCTGGATTGATTACTTTTGTGCAGTCAAAAATCTAAGGAGATACAATTAACCATATTGATGCATAAAAAATTAAACTCTTTGATTCTTGCATATGTTTTTAACTGGTTACCTTTTAGAAGAAGTCATGCAGGCTCGAAGACTAAAATTTAATCATGAACAGAACATATCATCTAGCTTAATAAACCCAAAAAGGTTTTTCTTGTCAACAAACTTCGGAACTGAGTTCAATTCTTTTGGGACAATGTACCCACTACGAGAAGTTAGGCATCTACTATCTTAGGAATTCAATGCGTGCACACACGCGCGTGCACGTACGCACACGCGCAAAAACACACCAAACACAGGTGAACAAACAGAAAAAGGAGAAAAACAAAAGAATTGCATAAACTTTCATACTTGCATTTTCTTCCGATTTTCTGCTGCAAGTTTAATTGCATTGCTTGCTCTAATTCGATTGATAACCACAATCTTATTAGCATTAGAACAATTCCCCACTAATGCACAAAATTCTTCCAAGCTCTTTGGAGCTTCAATCAAAAAAGGAATGTCTGGCTGAGTTAAAGGCTGCACATGATCTGCTTTTATTTTCTCCTTATCCAAAGATTCGATATCTTTTTTCTTGGTCTCAACATGAACATTTCCCTTCAACTTTTTGCTTCCTTTTGGCTCCATCTCTTCCTCATCATTGGCACCATCATCATTTTCTTCATCCAACTCTTGTTCTTCCTCTTCTTCCTCCTCCAAATCTGTGCCTATATCATCATCATCGCTTTGCTCCCAGTCTCTTAAGGTTGTATTCTTTTCACTAGCATCATTATCTTCATCAGCCTCTTCTTCAATGCCATCATCTGAATCCTCAGAAGAATCCTCATCTTCACTCTCAGTTGCATCCTTTCTTTCAAGAACCTCATCAACCCAGCCTCCTTTAGCCTTAGGCTCTTCATCAAGTGAAAACGAATCACCAAGATCATCCCCAGAAACAGATTTTGGCCTCTGGGGTTTCTGATCATCTTCATTTTCTTCATCACTAGTATCATCAGTTGCCAGCATCCTCTTCTGACGCTCCTCCTGAAATTTTGCATTCATTAAAGTTTTCAACAAATGAAATATCATAAATTGAGATAAAATATATATTTCACAATGCTAAAGCTCCACATCACTGCAAAAAGTAATGAAATCCTAACACTTAAATCATAAAGTGCCACATGTAAACTTCAGTTCTTAGGTTTATCCCAAAAGATTTCTTAGTACAGTTAAGCCATATAGTGAATACGAGGAGGTAAAATGATGGACAAATTATATTTTGTCAAACATGGTGAGGAAATATGTTGGTGGGCTAGACCTGAATTTGAGACATATGGGATATTTTCAAGCAATACAGCATTTAGTGTAAGAATACAAAATAATGAAATAAAATAGATTATCATTGATTCTGCAAAATGCTGTGAATTTAGCATATTAGATCTCGTTGATTCACCGATACCAAGAAATAACAGGAACAACACAAACCAAGATTTATTCCATATGACATTAACAACTCTCTATCAAAGGCTACAAAAGACCAAAATTTATACTGACTTTAACTTAATGTAATTAGACTAGGAAAACTACTCAAATAACACTTGCTACTAAAATAGGAATACCACTCGAATATAGAAAACTAATAAGATAAATCCAACTTATAAAGAAAGCAAAATAAGTATAAAGTCTCCTAAAATTGTCCTTAAATCACAGGATGCCAGAAAATAATATCTCAATAAGAAAATGGCCTACATCCTTAATATTTAGCCACAGATGCGTAATCCACAATGAAAACTTTCTGCTTTTTACACTTTATAGGACATTCCATGCAAAAAGGTTTTAGGCTACAATGTCATTCAAATTGTGGCACGATGTTTAAGCAATTGGAATAATGTTTTTTATACCATAGAGGATATATCTAATAAGTGTAACTGAGGCACTTTATGAATGATGGATATTTTTGTGCAATCTCATGCATTTTAAGTCCTTTGATCTAGTAATTTACAACTAATTGTAATTTGCGTACAAAAATAAGGGGCCACTGGTCCTAGCATATTTCACACACACACACACACACAATACTTAACATTTGATAAACCTTCAAATATGAAGTATCCCTATCATTAAAATAAATAAACAATTCCAATAACAGTAATATTTACCAACGATGGACAAAGTAATAACAGCTGCAAATCACATCAGCATGCATGAATGTAGCACATACTTGAGAGAGACACACAACTTACCTCCAATCGTTCTAACCGTTCTCTCTCCTCTTGGGCAATCTCTTCATCCGTCTTTGTCCTGTCTGATGGTCGTGCACGCATATCCAGCGCCATCTCTTTAACAAGTTTGTCATAAGAATCAGGTTCTTCCTGCCAATACAGAAAAGAGATATGAACAGCTAAAAGTACTGCTTCAAATCATATATGATAGATAACCACAGTACCAGGGTAAATAAGGTGTGCAGGCTTTTTTTTTCTTAACGTCAGAATAATAAAATAAAAGTTTTAAAATAATGTTTCAATAATCAGAATACAGAAGTAGAATCCAGGGCATTACAAAATAGAAAATAAAACCATTAGAGCTGATAATTTAGAAACGGTAACATAAGATTGGACCCCTCAAAAAAGTTTTGGGCATCTAGAACCATAAAAAAGGCTTACCAGCTTAGAAGTGTCTATATTTTTATCATCCTTCTTCATATGCTCGTTAGGAATATCCTTGTTGACAAGAGCCTTCAAGGCATTCATCTTACTGGGTTCAGTCAATGACAATAACACCTTAGATTGAACGAGAGATGAGAAGGTCTTATCCAAGTCTTCCATCAACTGTTCAGTTTCTTCCTTGTCCTTAGCTTTTTGTGCCTGTTAACAAGAAGAAAAAATAAATAAAAAGATATTCAAAACACTGAGAATATAGATTATAAATAAAAAGATATTCAAAATATTGAGAATATAGATAACATATTATCTGCATAGCATATCAATAACATAAAATGAATCATCACCTTGAAAAATTTGCTCTTCAAAATAACTTCTTCCATAACTTCCTTCTTGCTTTTGTGCTTCTGCAATGGGAAAGTTGTCTTTTTAAATCAAATTAAAGCATATTCTGTTAACAAAACAGAAAAATGATAGAGAGAGAGAGAGAGAGTTGCTTTTGTGCTTCTGCAATGGGAAAGTTGTCTTATTAAATCAAATTAAAGCATATTCTGTTAACCAATCACAAAAATGAGAGAGAGAGAGAGAGAGAGAGAGATCATGTTCAACAAAAGAAGCCAGATGTAAGATAAATTAAATTTAAAAGAAAAAAAAAAACTCACTTTCTCCTCTCCTTCCCTCAAATCCCTTTCATTCAAATCCTGTGTATAATGAGCATTGAGTTGCTTTAAGACATTTGACCTCTCTGCATAGTGTAAGAAAGAGATAATCAAGACAGTGACACAACCTCAAGTTTACAAGAATCAAACAGTAAGCATATTTCATTTGGAAATATCAATAGAATCTGAATTGCTCAAATTTATGAGCTACCCAAGTTATCAAGAAAGTATGGACACCAGATCTCCTGATCAAGTGAGTTGCTAGAAAATAAACAGCCTTAGAGTACCAACTAAACAAAGACATCAACATGTGGTGCCCAATTGAATCAAAATTAAAGAAACAAAATAAGGAAAATAACAAATGAAAGAAACTATTAAAAAAATATGAAGGTATCAGAATCCACAGACACAGCTCACACATCAGTATGAGAAAAACCATAAAACAATAGGAATGAGACAGGTAAGGTCAGTTAGTAGTACACATCTTGACAACATACTAGCACCAGTTAAAGATTATAGCTCATCATGATCTGTGAAAGAGTTCTATCCATTCAAGTGACAGTCCCCTGATAAAAACACTTGAAAGCAAATGAACAAACCTAGCTATAATTCCAGCTAAAACTTAGGAGCCAAAATAGTGTCTTTGCTCTTCTTCATGTATTTAGTACTTAAATCCCAAGATTATAACCAAAATTTAAATTATTAATTACAAATAAACCATTATTAATTAAGAATAAACCAAATTGCTGCAAACTTTATTGACCAACCAAAGCCCAATATTGTAACAACACAAAGTGATACATACTCTCAATTTCATCTGCTTCTCCACCATCTTCATTATCATCGTCAGATAACATGCCATCCTCAAAATCATCTCTTTCTGAGAGTCGGCCAGTGCCAGGATATTCTAACTCGTCATCTTCTCCATCTGATAGATTATACTTGCTTTTCTTGTTCATTTTCAGCTATCAAACACAAAATAAATAAATAAACATAAAGAGAAGGAAAAAAAATGAAAGAACAAAGTCTGTAAGTAAGCTACCACTTTTATGCTTTTAAGTCAGATTTTCATCCCTATTACACAGTCTACTATGGTCGACAATGATGCAATCTTGTTTGCCCTTGCGCCGTTTTCAAAATTGTTCTCTAGAATTTGACAAAAAAGGATAAGGAAAACATTTAAAAAGAAAATGATGTCATTCAAGGTACCCTTCCAGCAAGAATGTTGAAAATAAATAATTCAGTTTCCCGTTTCCATTTTACAGAACAGTTTTATGCAAATTTACTGAATATACTTGGTTGCTTAGACCTAACCAAACAACATTGTTGGCTTTTCTCAGCTCCAAAACAAAACCACACGAGGCTTTAGCTGATTTTGCACTTCCAATTAACAAAAGCATTCTACAAAACATGATGAAATAAAAACCTGACGCTGGCGCTGAGAACGCATAATAGCCTTGTCAAACTCTCCCAACGCATCGTTCCGTTCACCAATTCGCTTATCCACAAAGACCGAGGACTTGCCGCTCTGCTCGTACTCTTTCAGCAGAGTCTTGCTCCTCTTCTGGATAGCCAGCGACCGAGAGAGACCAATACGTACCTCCTCGCCCTTGCGTTTCTTACCCAGAATATCAAATTTGCGTCGAGACCAGATGGTCTCAAACGGATTGTCGGCTTTAGTGGCTTTATTCTTCATGGCTACGGTCTTTGGGCCAGATTTCTTATTCTTTTTCGACTTTTTCTTGCTTGTGTTGTCTGATTTAGCCATGGCTGTCAGTTTCTTTGTTCTTTGGGGGAGAGTAAACGGTTGGAGGAGAGTAGAGGAGTTAGGGTTTTGGGGAAGTTTCCGCCGGGGTTTTTGTCCTGAGCTGACGGTAATTGAGCGGTTCGTACTTTGGGTCGGGTTTATGTAATTGGTCAAGATTTTATGGATCTAAGCCCAAACAAAATAGATATCGTAGTACTAAATTAACCCATCTATCTTCTAAACAACCCCATCTCAAACTGAAATTTTAAAAAAAAAAAAATCAAAAAGAATAAAAACACACAGGATTTGCGGAGAACAATTTCATTGATGCAAAGAATGTTTTAAAAAATAATATAATCCCTTGAATATAGAATAAAAATAATATTAGTAGTCTTAAGGGAGAATTAATATATATATATATATTAGCAATTTATAAACTAAAACTATAAAAAAAATAAAAAATAAAACGTATTTATCTTGTTATTAATTAATATAGAATTCTTTCGATTTAAGTATTATTACGTAAAATAACATACAAATCTAAATTCACTGGCCATTAAATCTGAAGTGAGTATGATTTCTTACTTCATATTCTTATGTAAATTGAAGCATTTGCTCTTTACAGCATGCAATATCTAACGATAATAGATGCCATTGTGCCAAAGGGTATTTGTGCTGAAGGGTAGGAATATACAAGACCGATTTCGCACCAAGTGTAGCTAACAAGTACGGTCTTCTATGGTATTCAAAAATTATTTTTATAATCTCCTAATCAACTACATATTCATATATAATTTTTATGCATATCTTAGTTGTAAACGAAATAACCTAAACTTGATCAGGGGAAAGCAGGAAAGGTAAGTCTTGGCCACCCTACCTCTAGAGTTGCATAGATGGGGCATGAACATGATGATACACACCCACACAAAGCATGCTCTAGCTTTACGCAAAGCTCACTACTTTGATGACAAAAAGCTGTTCAGTTCAAGCCACCAGGCACGCCCTAAATCGCTCACTGTGGCATTCATAAGAGACCCTACCGGGGGGTCTTCATTATCTTCTCTTCTTCCTTTAATCATAAATGACCAATGCCCTAAATCATGATTCAAACTTTCTAATTCACACTCCAATCACCTTTGCATTTTGAGTTTTCACTTCTATCATTTACAAACAGTACAAAAACAATCACATATGTTTTCTGTAGCAAGATTAGATACCAAATCATCAGCAAAGACTAGACTCTGTAGCTTATTAAATGATTGATGAATGGGTGGATGGATGGATGGCTGGATGTTTAATTAATGGCAATTAAGCCAAGAGCCAGAAATCTTTGTGACGTTTGGTGGTGATTAAATAACCTCCTTGTCTTTGGCTTTTTCTTCTCACAGCAACCGCCATGCAATCAGAATTTTGAATACAGTATTCGACGACACCGCCGGTTACACGATTTCCTGCCCACATCATAATAAGACGCCATGTCATTGAGCGTTTTTTCTGCCCCAGGACAAGAAGAGCCGCCCCTTGTTTTCTTGCTTCTTCTACAATTGCTGGACCTTTCTCCTTCCCTTCCACCACTGCAACCTCAGTTTGTACCTGCATGCCATGCCCAGATGAGATCAATCACAACATTAATTTGAAGCCTGCTACATTGAATTGACAATTTTTGTGTTGATGAATCATGTGATCAGTTATTTAGCTAGTCGCATTCCAATGTGGAAGCTACAGGCTTGATTAATTGTAGTTTTGCTTGTGAGTTTCTACGAAGAAAAATGAACTCAATACTATTGAAAAACTCATTATAACTCACTTCCGGTCTCTTCAGCCGGCAAAAATTTTTCAAGGATTGAAGAATCTCGTAAGTCCTTGGAGCTCTCTCTTTCCCAGTTTCCTCATCTGTGCCTGACAGCGTAGATATTAAACGAAAGTAAGTTTAATTCTTTTCTCGCGATTATCTAACAATCAGACAAGAGGAGAACGAAGAGAAAACTATAAACAATTTCAACCTTCTTTATTATTAGAGGTAGAAGGTTTGATTACATAAAGTAGAATAACTTTGTCCTGGGACTGTACTGTGTGAGTTAACGACCACTGCAGAGCTCCCTTAGCTTCATTGCTGGAATCAACCACGATCATGACTTTCCGACCGATCACCAAACCTGATTTCACCCCATCAATGGACTTTACTTCTTCCCCGGCATCAACGCTTGGGTTCTCGAACTTCTTATCACTTTCACCAGAATTAACATTCGCCAACTTCGGTTGTATAGTCGGCGAACGCACTTTAACCAGTGGCCTAATCCTGTTCAGACAGAAATTTGACAGCCTCTTGCCTCTCTTGCCCATATCTCTTTAGATTGATGCAAGAGACTGCAATTATTATAAGAATGAGAAAGAAGAATCAATTAGCTCTTAGCTTGTTCCTTTAAGAACACACAAATTTCTAGATGTTTGTCTCAGGAGGTAGGGGCCTTGGTTATTGTTTCCTTTTTTTTTTTTTTTGATCGTTTAATCATGCTGTTGTCCTTTAATTTGTATCTTTTTATCATGTGGGGCTATTCTGGAACGTGCTTGTCATGAAGCTCTGTAGGCCCACTTCTCTCTTTGGATCAGATCAGACCAGCTGCTCAACTCTCAACTCAGGGCAATTTAATTGGCATCGCAAGTGTAATCGAAATAATATAACAACGTGCTTCAGAGAAAAATGCAAATAAGTTAGCTAACAAGAATCATTTTTCAATTCTTTTCTGACTTGTCTTTAAATTAACCAACTATTATAATTAATAATAAATAACTTAAATTATATATTAATAAAATTTATAATTAATTTTATATTTTTTAATACAAGTAATAATAAAAATAAAAAAAATTAATTAATTAAAGTTTACAATCATAATTAAATTAATTTTGATTTAATTATGTATTAAAATTTGATTATAACAACGATAAATAGATCCAAAAAAATTCGCATTAAAAAAACAGACATCAAATATAATTATAAATCCTTCGTTTCAAATTTTTTATCACAACAATATTAATAAATTATAACAATGTTTAAATGCGAAAGAATTAGGATTTAATTTGAGACTATTGAATGTATAATGTCATATCGATTTTGGGTTTGGAGCTTCAATTACATAGAAAAGAAAAATAACAAAATACAAAAATTAGAAAAAAAAAAATTGGAAACTCCTCTCATGGGGTGCTCAATTGGAAGAAGAAATGGAATGGTAATAATTCGGGAAGAATCTTCCATGATCACAGTTATTGCCGACTCCATTTGGGGCAATCATAAGTGCGAGATTAAATTTACATTAGCAAATCACAACCTTGTAAACGGTAAAATTTTACTTTCATGTCTGCTACTAACTTAGGTTAGACGCTACCACATCATCATTGATTTTTATTGTTAAAAAAAAAAAAAAAAAAGAAATTATGATACCCACAATCAAAGTTGTATCAAATATTGAATAAAAAATGAAAAAGAAAGTCAAATTTGTGATGAAAATTAGAAAAGAAATATTGATTTAAGATAAATTAAGTAAAAGCTGGTTAAGTCATGAACTGACTTTTCAAAATTGTGTTAATCATTCTTTACTTTATTAAGAAACAGGTTCAATTAAACAACCCAAACTTTGCAATATATGACGGGTAGAAGGTCCTTTCAAGCCTAAACAAATAATTTAAGTCAATCTTTATTTGCCACACATGTCTGTGTTTAATTGGCCACGTTTTCTAATATCTAACCCAAATGTCAAATTGATATAGCCAGGCGTTTGGTGATGGAAGCTTCCTTCTCCATTGTTGTAACAAAGTCTGGCTTTGGATTCCAAAATCATAGGCAATCTTCATTTCGAGAAAATTTTCTTTGTAAGTGATGACGCATCCCGGTAATAGACGAGGAGCACTTTTCGGCCGGTTGGCAAGGGATGTCCGGATACCCGATATTATAGGCTAACTGTCCGAAATATCTCAAAATTGACTAGATTGGAAAGAGATTTTACCCTTATTTACAAAAGATACTTGAAAAGCTAAAAGCAAATGGCTAAATTACATGGGGAGATTCAGGATCCTTTTTCAATAATGTATATATATATTTCTCAATTCAATGGCGCACTCTTCCTTCGTTCCAATATTTGTTCAAACTTTTTAGTTCTTGTGTATTTTAAATTTTTGTTGCCTACTTTTATTTACACTAGGGAAAGATTCGTCTGAAATTAAAATTTCATGTGTCACGTCGAGTATGGGATTCAATTCAAACTTTAAGTAGTGTGTTTTATTAGATCAATTAATCATGATTATAAATTCCTAATCAATTTATCTCGAGTTTGCAGTTTCTACTTTCAGTCAGAATCTTGGGCTTTTAATGTGCCATCTGATCAAGATACTATTACATCTCAATCAATAACTTTGCCATCAGATCATCCACACGAAGCTTTAGAGCTAGTCAGAAGTGGCGATCATAATTGCCAAGAACATGTCAATGAACTAGTAGTCAAATTGCCTAAAGTGGAATCAACATAATGCTGTTTAGGTTTATCGTCCAAGTTACAACTGGAATCGTAGGTGTCTTGTATGTATGAATCATTTGAAGATAAGGATGCCTATTTTACATGCTTGAAGGTAATGCCGAGAGTCTTAAATAAAATAATTCCACCTCATTATTATACTAATCTTATTATATTATTATCTAAATTTTACTTATTAGTTAATGTTAGGTTTATATGTTATATTGACTCATTCTATATCAAAATAATTAAGTTAATCTACAGTGATGATAAACAGTACCAACAGTGTCATGTAAACAGTAAATATTGAACAGTATGAACAATACTTTGACCTCAAGTGGTCTTCTTCCGAAAGTTTATTGCTCGACCTTTACTTCATGTTTGCTCTGTCATGCCCCTAAAATTTTAAGTTCATAAATTAGGATTTAATGCAATAAGTTAAAGTAAAAGAATGAGATTGTGAATATTTTAGCAGAGTTTCCACTACATATCAATGATATCAATAAAAACCTGCAAGTATTAAATTCTACAACACTCACAATATTTTATATAAAATCTCAACTACTGTTACACAATATTAATTACATCAAAACATAAGGCATTTATTTATTTGAATAATAACAATCTTCTTACAACATTCAAACATCACAACATATACTGCTAATTAATACTCCAAAATATATCAAGCAAAAAAAAAAAAAAAACACAGTCTCTTTCACGTCACCTAATTTTTATTTACTCCAGATGAATTTAAAAAGTAAAGAGTGAGGTAAAGTTTAGTAGGTATTTACATATAAATGAGATTTTTAAATGAATCTAATAATAACTATACTTTTAAGGATTACATCGTAATTTATCATTTCCAATACCACTAAACCAAAGGATATTTTGTGACCCCTTATATCAATTTTAAAATCTTAGTATATCCTATAAAAATTCATACTACGCCCACTAGGTATTTCAACTAATAGTTTAGATTCTAAAGATTTAATTTCTAAACTTAGAGGAAATACTAGATTTGAAAATATGAAAGAACGAGTAGCACCAAAATCAAATAAAACTTTAATTCTGGTATTGAACAAAAGAAAAGTACTTTCTACCACCGTATGATCTGACCCTTCCACTTCCTGCGTAACTGCAAAAACTCTGTTTTCAATTTTTGGTCTACCACGACTATGTGATTGCTATGATCCCTTAGATGATTGCTCATTTTATCTCTGTTGTAATTGTCTATTTTGTTAAAATTGTTATGATATATTTCGAGTGTTCCTCTCACCAGAATTAGTTATTTGACTTTGGGCTCGCTCCAATCGTCGATACAAATTTCAATAGTACCTAGACTGCCCACACTTAAAACAAACGCCAGTAGCTAGATGAGAATTTCTATTATTTTGATATGTAGATTGGCCTTTCATCTGCCTCTTTTCGCCCCGTCCCGGTAGTTTCTGCTCAAAACTTATCGTTCTAGACTCCTTTGCACTTTGCTTCACTTTTTCCTCATTTTATTTGATCATTAGAGCATGATTCAACACTTTAGGATATCTTTTAAGGTTTAGCATTATAAATGCATGCCTAAGTGCTGGTTTCAATCTCTTCACATATTTTTTTATTTTATTCTTCTCCCTTGAAATCAAAGGAGTAGTAAAGCGACTTAGAGCTTCAAACTTAGCCTCGTACTGTGATACTGACATGTTATCTTGAGTCAGATATATAAACTCATCTAACATGGTATCATGGAATACTTCAGAAAAGTATTTATTCAAGAAAACTTTTTTGAAGGCCTCCCAAGTCCATTCTTCATCTTGCCTAAAAATCTTTATAGTATTCCAAAAATGATTAGCATCTTTAACAAATTGAAAAGTTGCAAGTTTAACCTAACTGTCTTTAGATAGCTGCAACCCGTCAAAGATGCGTTCAATTTCTCTAATCCATTCTTCAGTGACCAAGGGGTTGATCTTTCCATTAAAAATTGATGGATTTAATTTTTTAAACTCACTTAGCGCTGATGTACTTCTAACTTCAGTATTCCTGCTACGATCAAATGACCCACTGTTTGCAAAACTATGAATTATACTAACAAATTCTTGCATAGTCTGACGAAATTCTTCAAATTCACCTCTTTTTTGTGAAGAGGATAACACAACTTCTCTATTATCATCAGTCATATTGAAATATATAGCACAACTCATAATAGTTAAAACATAATAACAAAATAGTTATAATATTATATTACAACAAAACATGTTACTACAAAATTATTATATATATATATATATATATACGTATTTTTACATAAACTATAAAAGTTTAGGATATCAACAAGGTTAAATAAAACATATCAAAAATATAAGTTTCAAGAGCTAGACATATATAGAAATGATCACTAAAAAGATACACAAAAGTCCCTAGCAACAACATTCTTTCTTATCACTCAACTTTTCACCATTTGGCATAATTCTGTTCAACAATGACATGTTCAAAAGACTATTCCATTCTAGCAGGGAAAGTATCTAGTTTCATTTGTCTGATTTCACTCGTTTCACCTATCGAACATTTCTTCAATTTTCTTTGCCATCTTTTTTATTGTACTAAAGGTATTAAAACATCTTCTGGTATAGAATAAGTGTGGACCATAAGTTTATTACTGTTCACTCCTTTACCATACACTCTTATTCTCTTAAGTGCATTATTTCTAACTCTAACGGAAACTCGTAGACCTAGATCTTTATTAGAAAATTCTATTTTATCACCCCTTTTTAATCCACATTTTGCCTTTATTTCCGCTATAATCCTATCTGCTCGTAGTTTTCTAAAATCCCTAACAAGAGCTCTACCCAGCAAATACTGCTCACTTCGATTAACATATGTCCACCTATCGCATTTAGTCTTCACCATATTACAAGATCAAACAACAAAACAACACTATAAGATATAAGTCTATAAGATATAAAGTAACAACTATAAATTTAAAGTAGTACAACTATCATCCATCTATATTAAAATGTCTACATAATCTATAACCTATACTCTGATACCAAGTTGTCACGTTCCCAAAATTTTGAGTTCGTGAATTAAAGTTTAATAGAATAAGTTAAAGTAAAAAAATAGGGTCGGAAACATTTTGGTAGAGTTTCCACTACATACTAATGATATCAACAAAAACCTACAAGTATTAAATTTTACAACACTCCCAATATCTTACATAAAATCTCAATTATTGTTATACAACATCGATTATATCAAAATTTAAAATATTTATTTATTTGAATAATAACAATATTCTTACAACGTTCACACATCACAACATACATTACTAATTACTACCCCAAAATATATCAAGCAAAAAAAAAATACAGTCTCCTTCACGTCACCTAGTTTTCATTTACTCTAGATGAACTTAAAAAGTAAGGGATGAGCTCAAACCCAGTAGATACTCACATATAAATGAGATTTTTAAATTAATGTAATTATTATTATACTTCCAATTAATCACATCATAAATAACTGTAAATAAGCATAAATATAAATCATTCAACAATAATATTTTTTTGTTATCACTATTTATAATGCATGGTTTTAGGGTACTATTTTTAGGGATTGATGTTCAAGAAACGTGTAGCATGCATACTTTAGGAGCTTTATTCCCAAGGACCACCGCCCATAATTTTAAGTTTACGGATTTTCACTGTGGGACTAAAATCTGATCCATAGTTACCAGTGCTAATAAAAAGTCATACACCATTTTATAATTCAACCACACACAGTAATAAGAGAACAATTTATCCATACTATCTCATAATATTGCAAATATTAAAAGTATAATTCAACATTTCTAAAATTATAGAAAAATTAGAATAAAACAGAATAGTACAATAAACACATTTTTTAAAAATAATTTTTTCTTAAAAATTTAAATAACACTTTATTTTTTAGTTTTTAAAATACTAAAATACTTAATTATACATGAAATACCTACATGGATAGGTCTAAACGTGCACTTGCTAAAATTTTTAAAACCCCCCTCCTTCCTGCGGTTATTACTTAATAATATTTCATAAGAATCAATGTAATTTACTAAAATGAACTATTAACTTGTAGTATTTATAATAAAATACAAATAAAATTTCAGTTTAAAAGTCCAATTAAAATCTGATTCAGAAATTTTAAAATTTTAAATTTTTAAATAAAAATATTATTAATAAAAAAATTATAAAAATTCTCTATAATATAAATATTTATAAAAATACCTTAAAATACTTACACTTAAAGTTTAAAATTATTAGAATTTATTATTTTACTCTAATATTTTAAAAATTTTATTTTGAACCCAAAACTATGATAATTTTTATTTTAACCTTAAAATTATTATAATTTTATATTTTTATCCCCACTCAAAATTTTACAAATCAAACTATTAGATTTAACTCAAAATTTATAGATGTAGTGCTTAAAAACTCAAAATAATAATAATCTTAACTGTGAAACTATCAGAATAAATTTCATTTACTTCCTCCAATTTTTAATAAATTTTACATCAAAATAAATAAATTTTTTGCAAAATAAAGAAAAATAAAATGTTTTTTTTGACTCCTTACCTCTCTTTTCCAATTTTTTCTTTTTCCCATTCTTCTTCTTCTTATCCTTCTGCTTCGTCTTCTCTTCCCTTCTTTCTTTTTCTTTTTTTTTTTCCCTCTTTTTTTCTCTCCTCTCTTCTTTTCTTTCTTTCTCTTGTGTCTTCTGCACACTTTTTCCAAATTCACACAACACACCCATATATATATATATGTATATATATAAGTTAATGGGCCAAAGAAAGGAAATTAAATTAGGTCCAAATTTTTATTTTTTTGGGCTAAGCTATGACACGCTCGAGCTAGATAAATAGTACATATAAAGAGTATCTAATACAAAGTGTCAAATGAACAATGATGCAAAGTATAATGATACAAATGATGGTGCTCAACCTCTGCATAATAGCCACTCGAGCTATGTGAACAATGCATAAACAGTATATGAACAATGTCGAATAGTGATCAATAATAAACTCTGCTTAATTTTTGCTCAAGCCACCATGTTATTTGAGCAATTCGCTCAACCAGCGCTTGACCTCCATTCAAACCCAAGCATAAATATAAGTACCAAGTCGCATTTTAGACTTTTTTATGGCTTTTTTTGTACTTTTTTAGGAATTTTTAAGTTTTTTGAGCATAGATATTTTTCTTTGAGTTTTTTGAAAGTATTTCTAATTATTTTTCTTAAGAGAAAATTGAAATCATATTCTTGCAAGTGAGATTTACTTGGGTGCTTTCTTTTGAGAGATTTTTAAACATTTTTTCTCTATAAATACAACTATAAAATTTTTAAAATTCTAATTGCTATTGATAGTTAAAAGTCCTAACCTTGTAAACGTATTGTTTAGGGATTCTATTGTAAAAAAAAAAAAAAAGATTTTAAAGTTTTGAATAACAAAATTGCTCAGAGTTCTCAATAGTGATGAACAATGATAAATAGTAATCCCTCGCCATTTGACCTTTGCTTGAACATTGAAGTATAAATATAAGTACTTAAGTCACGTTTTAGGTTTTTTATGCTTTTTTTAGGCATTTTTGAAGATTTTTAGGCCTTCTAAACATAGATATTTTTCTCTAAATTTCTTAAAAGTATTCATCATTATTTTACTTAAGAGAAAACTCAAATTACGTTCTTGTAAATGAGATTTATTTGGGTATTTTTTCTTAAATTTTTTTTTTAAAATTTTCTCTCTCCACAAATCCAACCATAAAGTCTTTAGAGTTCTAATTGTTATTGGTAACTAGAGATTTTAATCTTGTAAACGTATTGTTCAAATATTACATTGAAAAAAGAATATTTCAAAATCATAAATAACAGAATTGCATAAAGTAGGTCACTTAAAATTGAATTATAAGAGTTTTTGTATAAAAGTAATGTAAGTAATGTTTGTAAGTTCTTTTTTACTAGTAAAATATTATGATAATTCTTATTATCAGCTTAAAGGGATTTTATAAGGTTTCACTTCATTAATAAATCTTTATATTTAATTTACTATAATTATCTTTTTAATTATTGATTGAATTTGTTCTTGTTATTTAGTTATGATAGGGTTAAACTGATTAGTTAGGGATTTATTATTTTTTATTCATCTAAGGTTTAGCAATTTTTTATGTGTTTTGATTTGCTTGTTTTGATTTTTATTTTTTTACATAAAACACATTTCTCCCCCTCCCCCCACAAGTATTCTAGGATTTAAACTTAAGGAATTAATTAATTTTTTAATTAATATAAGTAAAAGTTTATAATTAACTTATCTTATCAATTAATGTAATGATATGACAAAACTATTCTGTTTAAAATTTTTTTGAAAGTAATACTTCTAACGTTTAGAATAATTTTAAGAAAATTGGTCCTTTTTACACTAGACTGATTGATTATCACTTACAAAGCAAAATAATAAACATTAACTTTAAAGTAAACACATTTGGATGTGATGACTGAATTTATATCGTTATTTGATTTTTGACAGATTCCACTCCTAAAAATCCGAAGATAGTCACAAAATGCTCCCGCCATTATCACCTGAGCTGTATATTTGAATGGATGGAGAGAAGTTAAACCTGTCCAGTTTGCAGCAAGGTATTTCCTTCCAATATTTTATTCTTGTCTTGGGATGATTTGTTTTTAAGCAACTATCTTCAACACTAATTAAGGTTCAAAGAAGAAACATGCATGCCCAATCACATAAATTGTTGTCCCAAGCATTCCATGAGTGTACTAAAAAGTTGCTTAACATGGGTTTTAAAAAAGACGAAAACCTAACTGATACAAGCAAAGAATTCTTCTTTAACCTGCACTTAACTTAAACAAGACTCGTGTTTGTTTATCTGGTACTAGCCAACTAACACTGTGGAAGTATGCACATGTAAGACAAGCTTAGGCAAGAAAAGTAGATTACTTTCATTGTGGAATGGCCAGTCACACACACATACAAAGAAATAAAATACTAGAGAGAAGGCAATGAGAGAAAGAAAGTATTGTGCGTCAACAATGCTTTCAGGATTTTTCTTTTCTATTATGTCATCATTATGGTACTTGACTTTACAATGCATATGACTGACATCTATGGTTCCTTTCTAGGAAACGATAGTTTATGAGACAGCATAGATAGATCAAAAGGCATTCAAAATCCAGAGATCATGGACACCGGTTAACTACATGTGGGAAAGAAATTATATAGATCACTTGAATCGAGTGTACAGCCCGTTGATTTTAAGAAGGTTTTTCGCATTGAGTTGAAATTTGTAAGAAGTAGGTGCATTAATTTTTGTTTGAAATCTGTAATATATTTTTTGTCGGGCTTTTTGAGGGAGAAAAAACATACGAATGTTTTTATGTTCATGTATTAGTAAGGTCAAAAAAGATTTTAAAAAATAAAACACAAATCACCTGATTGTAAAATCATATCAATCTCAGCAGCAGTCATCAGCCGATAGATTGTGGACGACTGAAATGTGAACTCACTTGGCCACAGTTGCTGTATACAAAACACTTGCACAGCCGGCAATTTCTTATTTTACTTGATACATACATCTCATTATTCTCTGTCAATCCCAAGCCAAGCCTCAGTGACCTAGTTAGCAATTGATGTACTTTTGCCGATCGAGAATTTGGGCATCCGAGCTGAGTAACAAGTTTAATTACACATTAATAAAACATGCAACAGTAGTTTAATTACACATTCTTCAACAACATCATCACCGTAGATATCGTTTCTGTCTGTCTTATGTCAGATAGATATGATTTTTGGGTTCTCATGCCTCTTACTAAATTTGCATGTTCACTATGTTAACACAAAACAACAATCATAGCAAGCTAGTCAGGAGTACTGTGTCTTTCTTCTCATATCGTGGAGAAGCATCCAAGGTCACCCTCCGGACATACAGGTTCAAGAGTAAGCGCAAGCTCGTTCCTCCTCATATCAATGGCTTCTTCCTGCTGGTAACCACTGCTGCATCACAAATCATCCCAAAATTCATGTTAATGACACCTAGCCTTTAAATTTTTCATGTCGCATCACGGGGAGCAATTAACAATTAACACAACTTGATGACTGCCCATATATCTACTTTTTTTGGGGCATCCACTAATAATTGATGTTCCTTCAGATAATTGAGTTACTAGAAGAAATTGTTCATTGTTTCTGTTGTGTGGTATCGGTTAAATATCCATCCCTGCAGTGAAATCTATAAATTAATATTAAAACCCCTATATAAATTTTAACTTGTGAATCATTTTATACAGATAAGGCTAGTATCCCGCATGTTCCCGCATGTTCATTGTACAATTTTTCAAGCCAATTAAATAAGATTCGAGTTAGCAGAAAGGACTGCAATATCATGGGAGAAAGAAATAATTACCCAATTCTTGAGTAAGGACGTGACTGTGGCATCAGAAAGGATAATGTGTTAGGGACCTGCATTTGATGCCCCCACTGTGCTTGTTGTGCCATTGCTTTCTCTCTTTCCTTGATCTATTTCCAAATTACAAAAAGTAAAAAATAACCAAGATTACACTTGTTCTTCAACATTAACAAATATTCCAAGCAGTAGATTAGTTATCTCTGATAATGACAGATATAGGTCTAAGGAAATAACTGAAGTTTGAATTGACAAAATGTGATAAAGAACGGTCACCTGCTTTGCTAGCATATTATTCTGCTCTTGTATGGTCCTTTCCTGTCATTCAACATAATGAGAGATGGGATAGAAACAAATGTAGGTTCGCTTAGTGTTATATGCTGTGGTCAGAGAAGAATCCAATGGGTTTCAGATGCTTGGATTCGAGAATTATTTACTAACACCACATCACTCGGGTCAAATTCAAAAATTCAACATTTTTATACTTCATTTAAAATTTACAGACAAAATAACCATACTCTAGTTATTGTGCTTCATGCATTTCTTCAAATTCAGCTACAATATTACTCTCAAGAGCCATAAATTTCAACAACATACAAACTGTCCACGATAATATTATAAGCTGATGGCTTGGCAGTGACATTTTTAGACTGGAAAAACTTTTGTGGCCATACTAAACTACATCATCATGCATTCATGAATAGAATAACGTATGCCTCCCACAAAATAGCAAGCAGCTATTAAGCCTCTTTAGATGTTACCGAAATACATCATCGTAACGAATCAAGATCAACCAAATATATATAGTTCATTTGTATTCATACTATTTATTCATGTTTCA
This sequence comes from Swietenia macrophylla, assembly GCA_032401905.1. Taxonomy (NCBI): domain Eukaryota; kingdom Viridiplantae; phylum Streptophyta; class Magnoliopsida; order Sapindales; family Meliaceae; genus Swietenia; species Swietenia macrophylla. Next base: position 3,542,707 of record CP135584.1, on the reverse strand, counting down.
CAAAATTTATAACACATATAATATTAAAAGGTACCTTTCTCTGGAGCTCAGATATAGAATCTTGCATGAGATTATTCTGCACAAGGGAGAGAAATAAACATGAACTAACCGGACAAATTTTAACCCAGACTATATATTAAGACAAAACAACCATGGTGCATCGTACCTTTCTTGATCGAATGTGTTTAAGAGCAGTGTCCAGCTGCTGCTCCAAATTTTGGATGTCTTTGAGAGGGAGTGTGTCTAAATTTTCTCCCAAGTAGTGCCTAAGAGGTTTTAGAATCAGTTTAAATTGTTTAGGAAGAACAAAAAATTTTGCACTGTTTGAAAAAAGAAAAAGATCATGTCCCATTAGTTGTATTCATATAGTTTTGTGGCATTGGATAAAGTTGAATACCTTTGGTTTCTTTGCAGAAGATCGATCTTAGCCTTGAGCTTGTTACACTCCAGGGACCAGTTACCCTGCACAATTTTAAGCACAGTTCAGTAATTCTGACCTTTAACAGCTAATCTTTCATCACAAGTACAATTATGAGTTGATATTTTATGTACCTGTGATTGAGGATCAGGAGCAATAAGTTGTCCCTCAGAAGCATAGGAGTACCTTTCGTAGCGTTCCAGTATTTTTTCCATACTGTTGTACAAAGAACAGTTAATTTCGAAACATAATGCTTCATAATTGTCTATATCAGGACATCAAAATTCAAATTTTCACGGTAGCTACCACCTAGGTGAAATATTAAATCCAGTAAGCACATTAAAGACATGGTAACAAATAATAGATATCAAAAAATTGATGTCAGCAATAGACACAGATGAAAGGAAAATCTAGTGGGAAAGTTGGCTATAAAAAAAAAAAAAAAAGACATAATTAAACCAAACCTAATTGGGCCCATAAATTGTCCAATAATTTCACCATTCATGTATACCCTAAAACATGTATTTAGACTTTAGACTACTCTCCCTCACATCTCAGTGAATATTGTGAGCCAGTATTGCTCCTGAAAGTTAATAGGTCTTCAGATCTTTCGAGTCAAATACTTGTATAAATTAAACAAGTATAGAAGCTATCCATTGCCTCTTGCAAATAAACCAGTGCTTGACTATGACCTCTATCTTTGAATTCATGGTAAATCCGTGCCTTCATTTTCTACTTGTTCCATTATTATTAACCATGTCTCATCACAATCACCAATTGCGAATCACTGCATCTTTATTCTGAAAATTCTTTGTAATTAATTAGTCACTTTTGCGCAAGATGATAATCCTTTGCAAATAGTTTCTTCTGCATGTACTAGCATCTCAAAACAATCAGAATCCCAAATTATAACTTAAAACTGTAATCCTTGACCTACCATTCTGCAGATTTCTTGAAACTCAACACAAATTGTTAATGAACTAATGAAAACCGAAAATTATTTGTTGTCACTAAACTTCGGAAATGGAGCTGGGATGGAATTATATGTCATTGGGCGCTATCTTTTACTTATTTTAACACCAGTTTATTAATGTCTATATGAATTTGCTATCAAAGAGTATAAGCTTCTCAAAAGATAGTTATTCATATCAAAATAATACTTCACGTAAAAAAGACATAATGATTAAACATGGTTTGACATAACTTTCGTTTTTATTCACAAACGAAAGACAATTTACCTGTAGACTTGGTACCTAAGAAAGTCATTAAAAAAAAAAAATCACTGGTTTACGTCATTCAATAGGGATTAATTTCTGCCTTTGACAATTTACCAGTAGATTTGATATTCTTATCTCTCATGCTTTCAGGTCGAATAACTAATATCAACTCTCCATATAGGAAAAATCTTAGCTACTGTAGGTGCATGGCACCTTCCTATATGTGTATGTGAAGATATCTTTTATGTCTTAAAGCAATACTAATCTTTTCTAAATAAAAGCCATTCAAGATAATTAATGTCACTTTCTATTTTTATATAAAAATTTCTAAAATAACCTTACTTTAAAGATTATTTACGTAAATAAATAACCTTAAAAACTTATAAAATTAGTCAATTTCACCATTTGTGGACAATTTTTCTCTCAAATAACCATTCACATTTAAAATAAATTAAATAATAGATAACAAAATAAATATTAATTTATTCAACAAAAGTTATTATAGCTTAGTATATTGTTTGTCATTCATAGAATTTGAGTTCAATTTTCAACATTTATAATTTTATTTTATTTATAACTAAACTCAATTTCAAGTCTGATTTTAATCTTGACTCCTTTTATAATTATATTTTAAGTTCGATTTATCCCTCTTATAGGTTCGAAATCTAGCCCAAAATCTTAACCCCTCTTACGGTAAATTTTGAGTATGGTTATGGGCTCGAAAAATCCAAGCTCATATCCGAGCTTGAATCAAGCTCAATTAAAGTAGACATTATTGTTGTTTTACCAATAAAATTTATATAAAGTTGCAAATTATAAAAAATATGAATGCTAAGAGTTGAACTCAAGTCATATGAGTAACAAACAAAATACTCACGATGAAGCTATTATAACTTTTATCATTAGATTAATATTTATTTATGCTTATCTATTATACATTTTTGTTTAAATGAAAATGATTATGCAAAGGTATAATTGTTCAAAAATGATGAAATTGGCTAACTTCTTAAGAATTTTTAAATTGGTTATTTATGTAAATGACCTCTAAAATAAAGTAATTTGGAGAATTTTTTCTTAAATAAAAGCTATGTAAGCTACTTAATGTTTAAGGGGGAAAAAACACACAACAATTGCTGCTAGAAGAGCAAAAAGAAAACTATTGCATACACCAAATGTTAATTAGAAGCCAAAGGAATATGTCTACATGCCAATCTGTTTGACTAAAAAGAACTCTAAAAGATTTAGAGTTAAATCAAAAAAAGCACCAACATTATATTATGGAACATGCTTACAATTGCAATTAAAAAAAAATACTAGTCTTAAAGCTAGATCTAAGCACATTGAGTTACATCATTACTTTGTTTGCTATTTCGGCTTGGCTCAACCCGCGAAAATGTGACTCATACGGACTCATAGATTAGACCAGATCAGGCCTGTTTAAAACAAGAGAGGACATGCATAGGTCATAAGACCCAACCCTTGGGTGTAAATGAGCCTCACCAAAATTTTAAAAAAAAATGATTATAAAAATATTTTAATTAATATTATAATTTTAAATTGATCTAAAATAAAAAAAAAAACTAAAATTATTTGATATATAAAATGGTTAAATAAGTAAAACATTTACATAAATTATTTAAAATTTCTGTCATAGACTCGGATTAGACTGAACTGCAAGGCTGAGTTGAGCCAACCATCTCTTTGAGACTTAGCAAACAGAGGAGAAAATGGCATGAAGTTCAACAATATTACTGATCAACCAAATTACATTCTAACTAGACCAATTACTATGGATAATGACATGTGAGAAGTTCAATAATCATTTGAAGAAATTAAAGAGGAGGTTAGAAAGTAATTTGTAATCTCTTAAGGGAAAAGGGATTTAGACTTTTTTTTAGCAAAGAGTGTTTATCAAACCTCATAAGGAAAAGGTTTTATGTTTAATGAAGATAACTAGTTGTTGTCTATTAATGAAATTACATACCATTATATAGCCATGATCATAGCAAAAATATAGGAGGTAAAGCCAAAGTAGGAGGAAAAAAGAAACCTTTGAAATTTGAAAAACTCCCAAAATTATTTTATTCAAGTCTTTCAATCAGCAAAAGTGGAACAAACAATTTATCCTTGCAAAAATTTTTCTTTCTTGTTCCTTATTCGTACTCCTATTTAACTTGCACTCAACAAAAAAATTTTGCGCGATCAGCAATTGCATTTATTAAGTCATTAAAAGCAACAAAAGCTCAAGATTTTGCATACAAATTTATGTAGCATGAGAGAAATTCTATACATGCAAAATAATCATTTTTTAAATTATATTATATTATTCATGCAACATTAGTAGCTAATAGCCCAGTATTTCTTTTAAATTGTATTGACATGAAGGGAGACTTTGCAATATGTTAATAATAATATTTTAAGGTCCAAAAAACACCATTAGCTACTAATGTCGCATGAAATCAGCCTCTCAAAACAACTGGTACAGAAGCATGTTTCTTTTGTACGAAATTTGCAGAGTGTTAACAGTTCTAGAACTAATCTTGTATTTTAGCGGAGCAGAAGCAGGAAAAAGAGGTCATGAAAACACGGACAAAATCAAAGAGTCTACGGAAACGGCATGAGATATTAAAACAACCAAAAAGATTCAGAAAACAAGAGACGTATACAGCAATAGGCAGAAGAAAACGAAGAAAAGGATGGAGATTTAATGTTACCAAGAATCAGTGGAGTACTCAAAGAGCTTCCCTTTGTGGGAGAAGATAATAACAGCAACCTCAGCATCACATAAAACAGAGATCTCATGAGCTTTCTTAAGCAAGCCAGCTCTCCTTTTGGAGAAGGTAACCTGACGGTTGATCTTGTTCTCTATCCTCTTTAACTGAACCCTACCTCTACCCATGGATATGGATCTTTTCTTTCTTCGTTTTAAAATTTTCTTTCCCAAAAACAACCCAACAAGCAAAACCCAAGGAAACCCCAAATAAAGAAATCCAAATCTAATAAGAGTTTTTATATAGGATTTTCTTCTTCTTGCAAAATCTGAAGGTTGTTTAAAGAAAGCATGCACATTTATAGAACAGGAAAAAGAAGAAAATATGTGTCTGTGAGTTTAGATTTTGAGGATTGGTTTTAGGGGAAAGCAGTTGATGCGTGTTGATTTCTCATTGGTTCAGTGCATTTGTCTAGTTAGGGTCTGCCCTAGCTATTTTATTACACCTCTCAGTAATAGCTCTCGCTGTCGCCCACTCGCCCTTGTACGGACATCTTTGAGTTGACGGCGGATTTTTTTTTTTTACGCATTATTTATTATTATCTGTTTTTCAAATTAATTTATCTTTTCTTTTTACAATGAAAAATAATAATAATAATAAAACAAACAAAGGTAATCTTTGATTGAATTATTTGATGAATAAATTTTGTTATTAGTTTGGACTCTCAATTAATTAAGATTTTTTTTAATACGATGCTCTTGCGTGTGTAAACTCTCTCTTATATAAATTCATTTGTATAAATTGAAGTAAAAATATTATATCATTAAAATGTACCTTATATATTTTTATAAAATTACTACAAATTTACGAAAATAAAAAAATAAATTATATGAGATACCTGATTTAGTTTGCACAAAAAAATATATTATACTAAAATTTATATCTTTAATATTACACTTTTTAATAAATTTTTATTAATTATTATGGTAGAATTTTAAAGTATTATGGTTACTCTTCTTCATTTTTTTTTTTAATTGTAGGAACCTATTTTTTATGGGATCATAAGATTTGAATGTCCATCTTTTCCTTCCACGACATACAATTAATTAAAAAAATAACATAAATTTACTTAAGAAAACAAGATAAAATGATTCACGAGTGATAAAATTTTAAAATTAAATTAAAAAATAAGAAGAGAATACATGTAATAAACAAAAGAAATATTTCAAGTTAAATATATATTATTTAGTTCTAAAATCAAATTGGATCTAAGGGCACGGCAGAGATGTTTATTCCCTTAATTCGTTGGTTTAATAGCATTTCTTCATTAATGATCACTCAGTGTTTGAGAGAGGTAAGCAGTTTTAAAAATTTATAGGGGCATTAGCTAATCCCCTTTCTTACAAATAAATAAAAAAATTTAATAAAATGATTAGAAAAACAAATTTTAAATAAGAGGGCATACCTTTGAAATATATATATATATATATATATGTAGGGACTATCTTAATGTATCTTAATGTATATTTGTAGTTGTAGATAGCTTTTTCAACAAAGAGATGTGGCCAGAAATCTACCAAGGGCTAACCTAAATGTAGAAGTCAACAATTTAAATAATTTTATTTAATAAAGAGAAAAAAAATGCATTTAATTTAGATTGAATAATGAGTCTCAAAGTACATTAAATTTAAGAAGAATAAAACTCAGAAAAAAAAAAAAAGAATACGGTGTAAGTAATAAAAACATATTTATATAATTGAAGTAATTCAAGAAAAAAAATTTTCAAAAGAAATTATGGCATACCGAACAACTCAATTCTCTTTTGTCAAAAGTTCTACTTATAAAAGTTTTGTTTGTAAAAGGTTATACCAAACAAATTTTAATATTCATATTTCTTAACATGAGTAAGTAATTATGAGCTAATTTAAAAATTACTACTAATGTTAATTAAATTTCCCAAGCATTTTTAAAATAAATAGTACTTGTGATTAATTAATACTGTGTTAAATCTTAATTGTTAAAACATGCTCTTCTACTCATTTTAATTACTAAAATATAATTTTAAGTAAAAAATATTTACAATATATCTAAAACAAAATATAATAATAAGTAATTAAAGTAAAATACAAAAAATATATTTTCTGTAGAATAGAAACACTCAAAATTTTCTTTCCTTCGTGTATATTATATTATTGCTTTTAAAAAAATTATACTATTCTTATCATCGCATTATTTCGTCGAATAATTTTAATTTATTAATTTTATTTTTATCTTCAACACCATATAAAGTTATGGTCAAAGGCCTTACAAAAGTTAGTTAAGAGACTAATAAAATGAATAATCTATTGTGATGATGTTGGTCCATTTCCTATACCTCAAATTCACCATAAAACACTTATGTCAATACTGCTTAATAGACCCATAGCTGGTATTATTCAATTTCTCAATTAATTTCACATTTATATTTCCACTAATTTTCAGCTCAAACCAGTTTCAAATTTTCAACACTAATAATTCTATTCACATTGGTGATTGCCTTAGTTTTCATCTAAAACTAAAAGCTAGTACTATCTCATTCTCATTTTTCTTTGAAATATTACTTTCCCCTTAACGAAGAAGAGGAAGTAGCAGAGAAATATTTTACTTATTTTTTTATTAAAAAAGAGAAAATTTAAGAAGTTTATTATCCTATAAATAAGCCAGCTAATTTTAAGTGAACAACCTATGAAATTTGTATTAAGAATTGTATATAAAATACTGTTTATGAGTTGCTCTTTCTGTCAAAAGTTGAAACTTACAATCGTAATAATATAAAAGATGCCTAAAATTAATTAATTTCATTAATCATTTACTTTCTTTATCTTAGTTGATTTAGTTACTAACTTAATTCCAAACGATGAATGTATTAAAATAAATATTTGCGGGTATCTATTAATTTAACTGGCAAAGCATCTTGAGATGGTAAAAGAGATATAAAATTCAAATTTCCCTTACATCAAATTAGATTTGTCCAATATTTATGCAATATGTAAATTTAAAAAAAAAAAAAAAGAAAAGAAAAAATTGGGATCAATAATTGAATATGTGCATTAATTCTTACAAGATGAAGTGAAAGGAACCTAACCAAACCAGGAAAATGTCACAATCCAAGGGACGATAATTATGGATTGGCGTTTTCTCAGAAAATAGAGGAACACAAACTCAATATTATCATTGATTACAACAAAATAAACAGAAAGGGCAAAACAAAAGGAATCTATCCTCGTGGGCATTCATAATTATATAAAATTTTATTTACAAATATTTCAGCCTCAAGGACATAATGTACTAAACCAATGGTCGTCCGTTTTACAGGAAGTGAATTGTTGAACGTGTCCAGTTTTCGGAAACAATTTATATCAACGAAATTCATGATATAATGTACTCAATATTGATGAAATTCATTGATAAAATTTTAAAAATATATATAATTTTCTTGATAAATTTTATAGAGAAAAAACTCAAAATACACAACTTAATCAACGAAATTCATCGAATGAAAGTCAAAATTGCACTAATTTGCTTCGATAAACTTTGTCGAGATCATTATGAAATTACCTTATACTCTTTTGATGAATTTTATCGAAGTAATACAATTTAATTTCATTATCAAAAATGCTGTTCATCTTATCAATCAAAATCAACCAAAATCAGTGTATTCATTCCAAACACATATCTTAAATTAATTTCTAAGTTTACTATTTTAGAAACTAAACTTAAATCAATGATAAAAAAATGGAATTTTTGGGCATGAAAACAAACTTGGACTTTGCAATTTCACGTTCCGTTTAGGTTCAAGTTTTATTTATAAATTTTTGGGGGCATTTTTATCAAATTTAAGTATTTTCAACTATATTTAAAAAAAATTTTGAAGTGGGGTTAAAATTAGTCATGGCCATAAAAACAAACATCTAACTGAAATACACTTTAATTTTCTCTAATTGTATAGTTTTCCTAAAACTTTGGAGATGAGATGGGAAGGATCTCATAGTAGGGTTTTATCAAATACTTTTTTTGAATTTTATGGTAATTTTATTTCGTGAGAAGTTTTATTGAAGTATATACTTATCATTTTTTAACCACAAGTTGAGTAACTAAAAGACAAATATATCTTGATTTATTTTTTTATGAGTAAAACTCTAATTTATTTATCTTTATTTAAATCTTAGAGTTTGTTAAATATACAGTCTAAAAGAAATAAAATAATATTTTAATATAAAAATTTTAATTTTATACACACACATACACATTAATTCATTAACAGATTAATTTAAAATAACTTATTTTTCTATATAAGATTTATAATTTATATTAAAAAGAATAATTTTATTATATATAAATATTTAGATGTTGTTAATTAATAATTATATTTAAATATTCTAAATTCTATTTTTAGAGCATTTTTATATTATAATAAGTATGATAATATTTTTATTTTAAGTTAACTAAAATTTTATACTATGAAAAATTTAGGACATTAATCATTACTTAATATAAATGACTTAAAAAAATAAGGATAAGTAAATTAAAATTTTATTTAAGAAAAATTAATTAATTAAAAATATATTTATTTTTTAATTAATCAACTTATAATTAAAAAATAAGTATTTTTTATAAAATTTATCACAAAATAAAATTATCACATATCAAAAATAGACATCTAATAAAACCTTTTGTAAAGGGCTAATGTTGGAGTTTCAATAAATAAATGCACACAATAAAGTATTGCATCAAAGGAAAAAGGGAAAAAGAAATTTGGTTTTGTCGCATACTTCTTTTAAAATTTGTAAAATTTTTATTTTATGGTAAAATTTATAAAAAAATATATTTACCTCCTGTCTTACTTAACCAAAAGATAAATATAACTCTGATTTATTTATTTTTCATAAATAAAATCTCAATTTGCTCATTTTATTTAATTTTTAAAGTTTATTATGTATATTTTCTAAAGCAAATAAAATAATATTCATTAAAAAATCATAAGTATATATATATACACATGCATGCACATTAATTCTTCAATAACTTAATTTTAAATTACTTATTATTTTCTATAAAATTTATAATTTATTTTAAAAATAATTACTGTACTATATAAATATAGAAATGATGTTAATAATAACAATAATAATAAAATATTCTAATTTTATTATTTAAAATATTTTTAAATTAAAATAATTGTATTGTAAAATTTTATAAGTTTAATTTAAATTATTTTTACTATTTTTAAATTACTAAAAATTTTAGATTATTAAAATATTAGAATAAAAATTAATACTTAAATTTTAATAAACTCTAAATATTAAATAAAAATTAATAAATTAAAATTTTATTTACGAAGAATAAATAAATTAAAAATATATTTATTTTTATTAAATTCGAAAAAAATAAATATAATTTTTTACAAATTTTATTATAATGTAAAAATTTTTCAAATATTAAGAAAGATACACAATAAAACTCCAAAAAAGAAATTAACGTTGTAACGAACTTTACGGTCACGAACGAAATTACTGACAGGAAAGCCAATGGATGGATGTGGAGCCAGCCATTAACACAAAGGAAATAAGGGAAGAGAGAGAGAGAGTTGAGGGATGTGGGTTTGATTTATGGACAGGGAAAAGTTGACCTCGTCGTCTCTATCATCATCATTCTGTTCATCAATCGTCATCATAAACGAATATTTTATCTTTGTCTGTTCGGCAATGCAAGTTGCTTGTGCTCCACCCTCAGCTTGGCACCACACAAAATCTTTTCTTTTCTTTTCTTTTCTTTTCTTTTATGATCTATTCTTGTGCTTTTTTAGCGGAAGGTGAAGATTGTGTTTTAATTGTTGTGGGTGGGGCACCAAATTCCTCAAGCTTTATGGGTTCTGAGTCATTGATATGACAATAAAAATTCAATATACTTATTATTTTTCTTGGACGAAGATTATTACTGTTTAAGGGGAAAGGCAGGTAACGGGGAGAGGATGGAGAGGAAGGATAAAATGTAAATAAATAACATCAGATTTCAAGTACGTGTAAAACCAAAATGACAGTTGTGCGTTTGGGTACAGAGCACGCCAGCAGTTGCTTTAACCCACGTTCATGAAAATACTACTCACTGCTGGATCTCTGTCACGTCTTGTCAATCACTGCCCCCCTATTAATATTACTATCATTATTTAATCTAAGCTCGCTAAATTTCCTAGGAATAACCAGCCAGACTCACCAGAACAATTTTAATGAATTAATGCACAAATATTTGATCCTAAAACTTGGTGGCGATTACAAGTTTCATCTTCCTAAAAATAAACAGTAAACTTGCAGGTCTAAGTTCATCAGGCACCGAGTCAGAGAGACATGCGTAATATTAACCAACGGAAGTAGACGTAAATGGTGCAAACCGCAACACACCCTGGAATATTCGATGCAGCAATAGCCACAAATGGCTCAAAAAATGTAGGCTTCTGGTTTAAAGATAATGATGCCCACGTTTAACATGAACCAATTAATTATACATTCAACATCCAACAACAGTTACTCAATTTCTCTTCGTAGAAAATAACAATAAAGCAAATATATATATATATATATATATATAGCACACGCACGCACACAAATGCTCCCAAAGAGTAGAGACGACCAAAGTCTTGTCAAACATAGTCATACTCCGATCGCTAATTGAATTCTTACACAGAGCACCACAAACCCAGAAATATTTCTTTTTTTAACAAGATAAGGATAATTTCATTCATATACAATTTTTTCAACAACACAGTATGCGTAGTTTATTAGATGTTGCACAATTCTAGATATAATTTATTGTATATGAAAATAGGATTTTCACGCAATGGTAGTGTTGCCTATATTCTTGTCTTACCAGCTTCGTTGGAAATATGAAGGTTTTTAAGGGTCTGCATAATTCAATGCATCCACCCTGACCTTGGTATGAATCCATTAACATTTTGTGCTGAAGTAGCAACAGTCCTTTGATCTGCTGTCCCAGGATTGTAACTATAACCAAAAACAAAATGCAAACTAGTACAGATGAGAGGAAAAGATTTTATAGAACTAATTCATGCGTTATTTACATGAAAAAAAATAAAATAAAATACCCGATCTGCAATGTATGGTTGCAGCGTAGATTAAGACCGAAAGAACTCTCCGGTTGAGCAGGTTGGTAGCTGTATGTAACAGTTTGCTCCCCAGCACCAGCAGCTTCCCATGATCGATGAACTAGGTTCACTTCCTCTATCTGCACCTCATGAAAAGGAGGGGCGACGCGAAGTTTAATAAGTAGAACAGCTCATTAGAAATGCAGGAGAAAAATCAATCATATACCCGTGGATTGACAGAGAAGAGTTTTGGAATTGATTGTTTGAGCAAAATATAGAGAAAAAAATTCCTCAAACAGCATCACAAAAAGTGATCGTAGATGTTTAGAGTTCAATGCAACTATTTCTTTTTAAGAATTATAACAAAAATAGAAAGGACAAAAGAATATTATTTCAATCTCAATCAATTAATCAACAATCACTCGTTGCAATCTGTATACGGTTTTCCTTCTTGTAAAAGATTTCTTTTTTTTCTTGGTAACAGCATGCGTATGGTATGATACCATAGGAGGACATGTCTACTTCCTTTTTCTATTTCTTTTTCATGCATAAATGTCCTATCAATATAATAAATAAAGAATAATACTACACATTTCAATTATTTTTTTTAATTTTTATTCAAGTGATGATGTGTCATTCATTGATTGGATGATAAATTTTTCAATTTTTTAAAGAAACTAATCAGTCCCCTGTCATCATTCTACCGATGAGAAGAAATATGAAAAGAATAAAGAAAAACTGAGCCTTCTAACACTATAGAGAAAGAAATACGAAAAGAAGAAAGAAAAGTTGAGACTCATCAGAGAAATTTTATATTTTATGAATTACATTAAGTACATAGAGCATGTCCTTTTATATATATATATATATATATATAAAAGGAATGAAAAACCAAAATAGATTAATACTACTCGAATATAAAATATCAATACTAATAAAAAGACTTATTCTAATAAGAATAGATATAATAAATTATTTTCTATTTTAACTTTAACACTCCCCTTGGATTTAATATGACAGTCGAAGATACCATGTTTTCAGTTTGAAAACAAAGTTGCTATCACGGTGAATGTGCCATCGTCAAGATATCCGCAATTGAATCGTTATTGGCACCCTTATGCCCATAAATACAGATGCCTATAAATATCATGCGGCAGGAGAAATATTACCGTCGTGGGAAATCAGAAAACTCAAACACAGTCACGACAAGACAAGAAACTGCTGGCGAGAAGACAAGAAAACTATCACGGGAAAGCAGTCGAGAGAGGACAAGAAACTATTGCCGGCGAGAAGACAAGGAATTGTCGCGAAACTGAAGCTGCTGACTATTGACAGAGAAAGAGAATCTCATATGCAGAAACAGACGCCACGGGGAAAATCAGAGCTAGGTAACCCTCGTCGGTGCTCCATTGTGGACAAGGCCGGGAGATGGAATCGACAGCAGTCGAACGGAAGACAACAAAAGAATCAAAGTCATAGGCAGTATGATCGATAATGGCGGTCGAACTGGAATCAGCATAGGTCTGACGGTGAAAGACGGTTGGACCCGGTTCATCAGCAACGAAACCAGGTTCCCAAGCAGACAACCGGGTTCGCAAGAGTGTGACCGAGTTCATCAACAATCAGACCGGGATCATAGGCAGGTGAACTAGGTTTATCGGCGGTCAGACCGAAAATGACAGACTCTGCCAGTAGGATCTTTGGACAGCACATGGGGTGCGTGCAGCCTCGTATCAGGCCGAAAAAGATAGATACCGACCGAATTAGGAGACGATGAGGAAGGGGATTTTTTTATATATATACGTATAATATAATAATAACACAAATCAAGCAATAATGACTTCTTAAAAAAAAAAAAAAACCCTAAGAGACAACCGCAAGACACCAGAAAACAAAACTAAAGCAGGTAGAAGAATACTAGAATAAAAGGTAAAGATGGGTGGCTGTGCTGAATGCAAAATACAAAATAAGAGAAGACTTTGAAACTAGCCCTGATACCATGAAAAAAATATATACGTGTAAAGAAGAAAGAAAAGTTGAGACTTCAGAAGAAATATGAGAAGAAAGAAAAAGTTGAGATTCATGATAGAAACCTTGTATTTTGTTGATGAATTAAAATAAGTACATGGAAAATGTCCTTATACAGGAGTAAATGAAGAACCAACCAAAATAGAGTACTCTAAAATATGAAAAAGGCACGTCACTTAAGATGCAAACATTGGGATATTGTTAGTCTTACTCACAAATAAAAGCACTACATATTATCTCTTTTTAATAGTTTTTTTTTTTTTTTGGCAGTTTCAGTCCTCAGGATAACTTACTAGATATAAATGATAAGAATCAAAATTAAAATCTATTCAAGATGATAAAATTAAATACTATTGTCTAATCCTTAACGCCAAATTTAAACTTTCAATCAAATGGTAATTCAACAACAAACACAACAAAATCTACAAAATCCTTGTTCCTAAAAATTAAAAATATAGCCATACTGAGTAGAGTACATTTAGCATCCAATATAAGCACCAATCTTTAATGTTAGAACTAAACAAAAAGTTGAGCAGGATTCACATACCTTGCTCCTTAAGGTGTTATTGGTTTCCAGCAACACTTTTTCCTGCACAAGTAGAAAAGGCAGCCGGGAAACATCTTTTAAACTGTAGATGTAGGTGTAAGAAATTATATTTTCCTGGCATATATGTATATACATATATATACCTTCCTTTGGAGTTCAGAAAGCCGATCCAGCATAGATCGATCCTGCAGTCCATGAATGTTAAACTCACAACCGTCTATCTAATTGAAGATCATATTAGTTACTGGTGCAAAGAGAATTTGATTACTTGATGACAAAATTATACTCTAAAAGCATATTCTTTCAACTAAAATTGAACTGATGCACCAATACTAATTATGTAGGTGCTCAAACTAAAAATTCTGATGAAAAATTGCCTTGCAAAAATGATGTAACATTCATTTTAATGCGATATGTTTTGATCCTACATGATGTGATATTTATCAAATAGTTAGTGAGATGATTTTATACGAGTTTTAAGATTATGAAAATATATAATTCATTTGATAAATATCACATCATTTGGGATGATAATTTGTGGGATATCAATTGAATAATAAATTTTTTTAAAATAATTCATTATTTTACTACCATCCAATTAACAGATAACACATCACTTGGAAGAATAAAACTCCGAATAATATTTGACAATAAGAGTATTTAAGAACAAACTGATTAAAATTTATCAATATCTCCATGAAAAACATCAAGAGTTAGTTCAAAAATGAAATTAAAAGAGTTACAAAACAAAAAGGGTAATAACTTTGGTCATTCACATTACCAACTCTGCTTTTATTTCTTACCCAAGCTACAGCAATAGCTCATTCTGTAAATTTTAAGACCAATGCCAAATGCTAAGCATAAATTGGATGCCACTTTCTGATCGATTAATTGCATCGCAGTAAATAAGGAACTCAAAATAAAATACAGAATTAATTATGGCAATAACATGTGCTATATGAGAACAGAATCTTGGGAACCGGTTATTCTCAAGACCATCAAATCTCTCCAGTACGAAACTCAACTGCCTTATCCTATGCTCGAGGAACACAATAACAAAAACACACTGGTAAAAAAATATATACAAATTTCATACCATTTTTGTTTGTTTGTGTTAATAATGAGAATATTTTTTACGGCGTGGAGAAACAATCATCGCATCAACTTTAAGACATGATATATTCAGAGAAACCCAACATTTTGTCATTAATTAGATGAACTCATTACCAAGCAGTATCTAAAATATTCTGTATCGTGTGGAGGTACCTTAATTGACCTGATTTGCCCCAGTGAACCGTCCAGCTGTCGCTCAAGTTGTTCAAGCTCCTTTAAGCCCAACTCCTCCAATCCTTCCCCGTGGAAATACCTGCAGATCATAGCCAATCAACTCTCATTGATTAATTGTATGCCAGAAACATTACTAAGCCTATCATGGAAGAAATTAAAACGCAGGCTGTGATACTAGCTCGACGTGGTAAGCTCTTGCGCCTGCAGGGTGAATTACCTCTGAGAGCGTTGTAGGACCTCAAGTTTTTCCTTCAGCTTCAAGTATTCCTCGTAGCTGGCCTGCTTGAGGACATTGTATTAAAGTTAAAATTTTAAATAATCACCATTGTAAAGGAAAACCTTGCTGCATGCTTACCCTAAAGTGCCATGAAAATTTTACTAAGCAAAAGTTTTTCTAAGTCTGGGATAAGACAAAGCTGTTTAGCAGACAATGCTCAAGAAAAACAGGACTTTAAGATTCGTTTTAGCAAGTATTATTAGTTTTAATTAATTTTAATTAATTAATTTAGACGAACAAATCACAAAATAATTTTATGATGGTTTTATTTTTTCAATCCTACATTTACAAAACTGCACCTAGAAAAAAATCTACTAAAAACATAAATGATTAGAAACACTAATGAATTTATACAAAAAAAAAAATTTTTATAATTATTATTGCTACTATGTTAAATTTTTTTAGTGACTTTTTTCAGTGAAATTCTCTCCTCTTGGTGCATCAAAATTTTTTTGACTTAATTTTATAAGATCACTTACTATGACTTGAATTTTCTTCAATAGGTACAAATCCTTCTTCCGAAGAGCAACACAAAAAATTTTAATAATACTTAAGAGAACAAATTTTTAAGTTTATGAAATTAAAAATTATAGGCCCATAATTTTTATCAAATTTCATTTCACTTTTAAAGAAAAACAATAACAACTTGAAAATAAAATCACAAAGAAAGAAAACAAAACTAATGGCACTCTCTTTTTATCATTCAAAAAGACCGATGCACAATGAGAATAATACATACAGACATACAGACATACATACATACATACATACATACATACATATATATATATATATGAAAATTCTAAGTCTTATTTAATGTAATTTTGTTTCATAATCGAAATCTTCTTAAATAGAAAGGACTCTAACCTAAACAAAAAATTTATTTTCAAAAAATATTTTTTTGAGTTGTATAATTTGTCACATAAGTTCTCTAGGTATGCTTTAAGTCCAAAACTACCTAATATAACTTCTAATATAACTTGCAAACTTGAAATTCTTTTATACAGAGAAATAAAAATAGATAAATAGTATCACATCGGATGAATAGTAAACATGGCCAATTTATTACAACATAAATATACAACAAAAATGTGCTTCCATGAGACGTCAACTATGTAGACCTTAACAATAACTAATAGACTATGACACATGAATTAATTTTTTTTCAATAACACTACACTTTCTAAGCGATCCTAAGTTTTATTATCCCAAATAATTTGTTATTTATCAATTAGATGATAAATTTTCACAACTCACAAAATGAGTTGTTACCAAATTGACCATTCAAACAATGAATGCTACATTACTTAGGACGAACAATTTAAAATAATTATTAGAGATGTGTAGCATTATTCTTATTTTTCACCTGATTGCTTACTGCACACAAAATAAATGACTAGAGTGATGTTTCCTATAATTGGCATACAGTATATTAACCAAACGAACCTGTGTCTCTTTAGCTGATTGACTTGTTTCCAATCCTCCATAACTATACTTTTCGTACTTCTCAAGTGTCTTGACCATACTGCGTTGTAGAAAGAAAACCATTGATGACAGTGAGGTTTTGCAAAATAATAGACAGAGTTGCGTTGCAAAGCATCTAAGGTGCATGGTGTGATATATGGTGTTTTGGTGGGGTTAGTATGCATTTGATAAATGATTTTATATAGAAAATTTTTTTAGAACAAATTAAATGGTATTTGAAGAGATATTGGCAGAGTTAGCACTAGGAGGTGGGGCAAAATCAAATAAAATTGAATCGATTTAAAAGTATATCGATTTAATTTTAGTTAAAAAAATCAAATCAACAATGGTCAGTTTAGTTTTTAGTTTAGACTTGATCCAATCAAACTGAACTAAACTAACTAAATGAATACATTTTTTTTTTTTGTAAGTTCGAGTTCAAATCTAACCAAATTAACACTTGTCCTTTATCATCATATGGATTTGGTTTGAAACAAATCAAAACTAATAACTTCAATTCGATCTGAATTCTGACTCAAACCAAATAGTAACCAACCCTAACTAACACAAATGCATAAGAAGGGTTTTCAGGCATTTTAATGCAAAATAATACCTACACATGTTTTGCTAGAAACCACTTTCAATCACATACTCAACATTATATACAAAACAGTTTCATTGATCGGCAAAGTTAGAAAGACCTCTTTGTATCAGACCCACAAACTTTGATCCTGATTCTTTCTTTTATTGTCGAATCTCCTAAACTCCTATTGCATAATTGCTAGTTTACAATATCGTCGCTGTAATATATTAGGTCATGTAACAAATTAAGCATGACAATGATTTACTCATCACTCCATATTTCCTGTGTTAAGAAAGCATGCAAAGCAATAGTAATTGACATCACATGAAGTTTTAAAGTTATAGAATACATTGAGACACTAGACTTTTCGAGTTTTTCATCTGCTAGAAAACTGAAAACAATAAGGAATACATAAATGATCAAATATTTGAAAACTTGATATTATTAACAGATTATAGCATTTTCTATCTAAAATTTTCATTATTTGTACTGTATGATATTTAAATGATATACTATGCAGTGTTACAAGCTAGTATTGGACATTATTAGTCTAAAATTACACAATACAAATGTGATATTTTATATTTGTAAAAAGTATTTAGATAAAAGTTATTTAAGAATTTAAGATGGATTCTTTTCTTTTTATTACCCGCAATTAGAAAAAACAAACAGAAATTAAGGTCTTTCTTGCCATATCAAGAAGTTAGCCAGGGACTAGCTGATGCAATAAGAGCACAAAACTAGTCAAAGTTAAAAGAAAAAGAAAGGAATATAAAAAAAAAATTAATAACCAAAAGAATAGAGACCCTAAATTCAGGAAAACGTAAGGATTGTTGATGAAATGAATCGATTTTTTTTTTTTTTTTTGAGTATAAGAAACCATATGTAGGTTATATGATCCAAATCCTCTTTGTTTAAAAGAAAATAAGTTGACATCAATTAATTTTTTTCTTTTTTAATTGTATGACTAGAAAAATTGAAAATTAACACAGTTTATGAGATAAAATGTGTAAAATAAAAATCTATTTGGTGCATAAAAATAGTAAAATGCACACAGAAATATAAACAAATATTTAAAATTTCAATCATCAATATTTTATTTTAATCCGGCAGTTTTTACTTAGATCTGAGTTGGGACAAGTAGCTAGAGAATAGGTAAACAAAAATAACATTTATGTTGTCTGTTAAACCTTCCACTTAAGAGGAAAATTAAAAGTTTGTGTCCTATCTCCAATTCAAAGACGAACCATAGCAGAAACTGTGTTTATTTTAGATGATTTATGATATGATTTAGAGCATCAGATTAAATCAACACATGTTGAATGACTAAGATTGTGAGATGGATGTGTACACATCCAAGGGAGTGGAGCAACACCATGGGATTGCAAGGCCTAGAATGCACATGAAGTGCTAATGTCGATACATATCTTAACAAGCTAGGTGATTTTAAAAGAAAAAAATGTAACGTCAACCTAGTTTAGTTTCTTAAGTATTTGACGTCGGAAGGGGTAATTTTCATACTTCAGAGGTCAACTGTGAACATATTGTTGATGATGTATTGGATAAAGCATCAACCCAATCAACATCGAAAACTGGAATGATCAGGATTGCTGTATTAGTTAAAATTCCTAGGAGCAAACAACTTTTTTGGCTAAACTACTATATCATAAGATAAAAGTAATCACAGACCTGCATAGAATAATTAAAGAACTAAAACCATAGGATGTTCTTGTAATAATCATGAAGAATAACAAGTTTAGTGTATAGTTCAACACTTTTGTCGTCAATTTTTGAATCTATGCCTATCGACAAAATATCAATATACAACAAAAGTTTCAACATAGTTTAATTTCAAAGATCCTACAAATAAATTAAAATACTCGCAGCTCTAATGCATGTGGTATGAGTAGACATGCATCATTCAATATATTCACGAAGGATGGATATCTTCCTTCAATATTAATTAGGTTTTGCTAGAAAAGCCATGCCTTTAATATCTCTCAAACGTGGGTTTTTTTTTTTTTTTTGTGGGATATGTAAACTTGGCATTTCATCATTTTAAGGCTGTAATGGAAAATTTAGCAGCTTCAGAGCCAAAAGGGCAATCTATTTTGCCTTACTGAAAACATATAGACCACTCCTCATAGGCATAACTTAGAAATTGGAAAGAAAAGGGTAAGTCCCAAGAAAATTTAATTACAGGCTTTTTAAACTTCAATTAAGAAAAAACTAAACAATATATAGAACATTTTTCATAGCTTTCCTTTCATATACATACATATATTTTTTTTTATACAAATGAATAAAGTTCATAACTGGTCTTACTTTCATAAATCAGTCATTACAAAAAACTGAAAGGAGTTATTCAACAGATGGAACAACTATATTAGCATATTTTCCACCAATAAAATTGATAAATTTTATAATAAGACAAGGGAAATTTCATTGAGACTATCCATTGCCGGCTAATTAACATAAAGAAAACCCAAGGTTCCCAAAAGATGAAAATACACACACACACACATATATATATTGGGAACAAAGAATGGTTCCAGTAAGTCAGATCTCACATATCATTGAAACCCACACGAAATTTAGATGAGGAATGCCAAAAATTGAGAGTTTCCTCTAACGGAGAGACCAAAGAACACCAGACAAGGAAGCATATTCATTGATAAAGCACAAAAAAAAAAAAAAAAAAATTTGAGCCCATCAGCCGAATCAAACCTCCCGCACACCAAGAGAAAGAACCATCAAAGAAATAGCCACAAAACATAATTACCGCCATAAAATACTCAAAAAATAAACAGATGAAAAGTACCTAGAGTTGCTGCAGAACTCATAGAGCTTCCCACGGCTAGAGAAGATGATAAGACCAACCTCAGCATCGCATAAAATTGAGAGTTCATAAGCCTTCTTCAATAATCCATTCCTTCTCTTAGCAAATGTAACCTGTCGATTGATTTTGTTCTCTATTCTCTTCAGTTCTACTCTTCCCCTTCCCATCAGTATTTCCAATTATATAATTTCTACCAGATACTGTTTGTTATAATATATATATATAATTTATTTTCTATAGATTTTGTTTTCTGCCTGTTTTTCTCCTTTATCTTTAGGGCAAGAAGCTGGATTCACTTTTGCAGAGTAGGTAACTACTACAGTTGTACTATAAAGAGATGGTTTCGGAGAGATTAAACTGACTTGGCATTTGTGTTTTCTGCCTTTGGTTTCGCTAGTTAGTTTCAGAATTCAGTCTTTCTCAACCAGTAAAAGGAATAAATACAGTAGTACTACCAACTACCACCGTTTCTTTTGTTTTTTTTTTTTTATTTTTCTGTCCTCTATGTTTTCTTTCATTCCTTTTTTTTTTCGCTATAGAACGACTGCATTAGCATCCACAGCAACCTTAGCGTTCCCGAGTTTAGGTTTATACGCGTCAAAACGACAGGGGGCTTCAGAACTACTCAAGTTTTCACAATTAGTTTCAACACTACAAGAATCGGTTCCAATGTGATGTCTTCGGTGTCATAGCAAGATAGGTCTTTATATCTTTTCAGTCCTTTGAATAATAAAAAAAAAAAAAAAGAGAGAGAGAGAAATTTGAAACTTCCATTTTTGGTTTTACAACACATCTCAAGTACCAAAATAGTGTGCCGTCCAAGCACACTCGTGTATTAATTCTATAATTAATTACGTGCAAACGATGACACTTGAAAAATGATATATACGTTTCTAAGAAATTGCTAATAGGCAAAAAGAAAGAGGCAAGTGTGTGGTAGAGAGTGAAAATGCCATGAGTCCTTATCCTTGAGGTTGAGGATGAGGTTGCTACTTAATTCTTTAGTTTCTTGTACAAATTAACTTTACTTTTCCTCAGAATTTATGGCGAAACTTGATTAAAAGAAAGAAAAGAGAGCGGAAGTTGCTTCTTGGTACAGCCAACGGAGGAGAATCTTTGTATTGCACTATGCATATTGATTGACAACTCGAACGTGCGATCGACATGAATGCGTGGGTGAGGCGTTGCCACGAGAAGGATTTCCTGTATAAACATATCTAATTATGGGATATGTTTTGTTTCTTAAACAGTGTAGGGGTCTTGTCATGCCGCTTCGATTTATTCAACTCCACACTATTTACAGCGCGCGCGCGTGTGTATAATTCGACAAGTATTCCCGCAAAGAAAGCAAAGATCAAAAGACGATAGACAAAGAGGCAGAAACATATAAGCTTGGAGATAATGCTTTAATTCTTGCAATGTCGCCCAACAAACACAAACAAAGAACAAGACGAATGAGTATCTAGATGAAAAAATATATATAATACAATTGCTAATATTGTCTAGAACATTGGTTAAGAAAAACCATCAGGATACCCCAGCACTGTTAACACAAAAATGGCAGAAGAACGAGATGACCAATCTGAGCAAAGAGAAGCCAGAAATGCAGTCACTATCAATGGCAGAGGAATGTACGATCCTTCCTTACGTTTCGAGTTGTGATTCGTCGGAAGTCTGGGACACTTCATTCCTATATGTTTTTTAATTATTTATTTTTCTGGGTCAAGGTTTTATGCTCGCGAGTTTTTGGGTTGCGTGTCGGGCGTAATAATTGAGTGACCGAGGCCCCCTTCACCGAGTAGTTTGCAGCTTGAAGCTAGTGGCCGTGGCCAGGTAAATTATTACATTGTATTTGAGATAATTAAGGCTAAATCCAACATTTGTTTGGTTTCCTGAATGGATACATAACACCAATTATGGCTAGAGGATAATAAAACATCAGGGTTAATTGCCTTTGTTCAATGATCTTTAGACTAAACTGTGATTATACCAAAAAATTAAGAGGAAACTGAAATTCTCTCTCTCTTTTTTTTCTTATTTTCTATTTGCTTTCGACTTTCTCCCCAAAATGGAAGAAAGCACCTCCAATGAAGAAAGACCAAAAAGAATTGCAAAGCATGTGAGCATACTATTGAAAAGTACATTGCTCTGCTATCATGCATGCTAATGATAATATAAACACAAAATTATACAATAATTTGTGAAATCCAAAATACATACAATCTTGAGAAATTACTAGTTTTGGTGTTATGGGCTAATCAACCAAAAAAAAAGAAATTGTATTTCTTTTTCTTAGGTTTCATTGTTATGGATATGATTTTATAGTAATTGATAGGATTCTTGAAGATTGAAGGAGAGAATGGTTGACATACCACATTTATGCTCTCATCTAGCTATAAAATATTCTTCTCGACTTGGGTTTGAGAACATATTTGTTGTGTTGTAGATATAAAATTGAAGGATTATGTTGGCCCAAGCTAAGCAGTATATTCTTGTAGCCGCATTTTTTATGTTTGTGCTTGGAATACATTATCTACATAGCTGCGATATATCTTCTTGTACCAATTGCAATTTGTGGGCATCAAAATCAAAGTGAACCAAGCCATAGGATATACAGACGATCGACATTAATAACATGATGACCTTTTGTTCCCCCTTGATTTTGCTTCCTGGGTGATTATATCAACATTATGATTTCGACTGTAACAACACCCAAGTTCAATTTTAGGTCAAGCTATTAAGGGTTGTTGACAATGTTTTTGTGGGGCACCTTAAAAAGTAAAAATTAAAATTAAAAACAAAATGGTGTCTAAGAACATCTTAATCGAATGATCCTTTGTGGGTTTCATAAGAGTTGAAATATGAAATTGGGAAACAACAGGAGAAGAATAGAATAACACTCATCGTTTCATTTTCATGTAATTTAAAGGATTGAAGAACTAGGGCTTCGCTTCAATTCCAGATTCCAGTACGAATTGAAGGAACTTAGTTGAGCTGGGCTGATCGGATAGCAAGGCTTGGTTGGACTTCGTTGACATGGGTTGATGTTAGGAAATTGGATCAAATTGACTCCTAACCTAGTTATATTACTGGATATAGTGAGCCAAAATGCATGTCACCTATTTTCATGCAAGCTAAGAATTTTGTTCCTTATTCACACGCTAATGTAATGAATTTTACCCTAAGTTTGAGTTAAACATTACATTAATTATCGAAAAATTCTAATAATAAGGCCTCTTAGCTCAGTTGGTTAGAGCGTCGTGCTAATAACGCGAAGGTCGCAGGTTTGAGACCTTCATGGGCCAACTAAAATTAGATTTTTTCACATCCAGTCCTTGATGTTTGATGTTTTAACAAATAAACACATACTTTTAAATCTCTATCACATACATCCCCGGCTTTATTTAAATAACTTAGATTTACTTTTTTTTTAGCATTAAAATAATTATTCTAATATTTTGATTGCAAAAGTTGGATATTGTAAAGATAAGTTTGTCATTTAATTAGAGATTAACGACCGATTGTTAAAGAGTAAATAAATTTATCTTACAATTTAGCTAGTATAAGGGATCAATGTGTTATTATCCCATGTACTTTTGTAGCCACCCTGCCGCGATCCATTGGAAAAGATAGTTAGGCACGGCTGTGGTCCCTGTGGATGAGATCCAGCCACCTCACCTCACTTCACCTCAACCTCGAAAGCTGAAACCTTGGTGTTATTTAATAAAATTCAGCAGCTGGAAGTGGAAATACTGGACTACAAGTACTGGTGTGACATAATTTGTACACATTTTGGAAATATGCGAGCACTGCTAGGAAAATAGTTTACAGGAGATGTTCCAGATTTTGTATGGGTAGATATTATGGTTTCCCAAAATCCCCACCAAGATTTTAATTTTCCAAGGCTCATAGAAAGGTAACCAAAATCAAGAGGCAATACAAAAAATCACACCGAGAGATGCACTTTCGATTAAAAATCAGATTTTACTAAGATAAGGAGAGGAACACAACATCCCAGCGCACCGTCACACACCATTGATGATAGATATATGTAGGGTTAGAAAAGCAGACAAGCTTTCTCTTCTCTGATAAGTTAATGATCGAAGAAAATAACTCCAATCTCGTGATGTGATATCCATATGGGGTTAAGAGAACAGAGATGTCAAGTTCCTAACCGCATGCTTTACAATTATATCATAAATACTTTTGAACTTGAAACCCCTTTGTTCTGTAAAGGATCATAGTCAAGCATAGCAATACTCGCTCAATTGATAAGACGAGGTTTGTTCAGGCTATACATGGTCAAAATTGCTTGTTCGGTTTAACTAATACAACAACTGGGTTTGGACAAAGATTTATTACCACAAAGGATTGCATTAATTTTGTTGATTTTCTTTTTTCCGGAAAGCTCATCCTCATGTATCCACATATCCAAATTCTCTCTTTTTTCTTATCTTTATCTCTATCTCCATCTTCTTCTTCTTCTTCTTCTTCTTCTTCCTGAGAAGTTGTAAACCAAAGTTGAAGTCATCTCATTGGATATTGCATGCCAGCAAAATTTGAAAATAGTTATAGCTATCTCGACCTCTATAACAGTGAGATAGGGGGACAATCTAGAGTAGTGGCCCATTTTGTTTCAGCAGCAGACACAAGATTTGGGATTAGCTGTTAGGCATTTGCTCCCTCGAACCATGGGCTAAAATCACAGTATGTTAGGTTGATCGCCCATTTGTAGTGCTGGGTCAATTTTGTTTCTTTATTTAACAAAACCTCCACGAAATGAAATCTGCTTCGTTTTTAGCTTCTTCATTGATAGCTTGCGAACTTACGTATACATTAATTAAGCAATATTTTATCACAAAATTTTGGTGAAAAGGTAGAGGACCTGGAACAGAAAGCGGGGAGAAAGAGATGGGACTGATGGAAAAACGATGGCCATGAAAAGAAATTTTTAGAATGCATGGTGGATAATAAAAGAAAAGAACGAAAAATCAAACACCAAACACCACATAAAAATTAGATAAGAGGGGATGAACACTTTGGCGAGGGCAAGCCACGACAAGTGTTCAACGGCCATTTGACACAGCATTCTGATCTTAACAAGCCGCCTAACGGGGGCATATTCATAATACATGTGGCCACCGTCCAATCGACATTTTCTTGTAGGTCCTCCATGGACCTCTGATTTCAGGCACTTGATTCCTTCATTATGTCTCATTGCTCCCTTCTTTCTTAATTGAATTTTGTGGTTTCCAATGACAACATTAATCCCCTTACTAGTTCAAACACCTCTAAAATATATGGATTGAGTTTCACCAAAGTTCATTAAATTCAAACACACAAACATCTCTATCAGTAGTGGACGTTAAAAAGTTTAGATACGTTAATCGGTTGAGGCATAATAGCCAATAGCTAATGACCCATATTCATGTGAATTTGAAGAGAAGAATCCTAAGTCGGGTGAGGTGATTGTTCACCTAACAATGTCAATACAAAACAATGTGTTGTTATCAAAATAGTGATAGAGCTGGATGCAATGATGTAATTAGATACCAAATGTGGAAAAGGTGACAACGAAAAGTCACAAAATAAGGCTAGTGAACTGAAATTGTTGCACACTTTCGTGGTTGTAAAGGCAGGGGCCATTTTGTTTCTGATTTTCAACAATATAAACAATGCCTAAAATTGACTAGAGAAAGAATAGAAGGGAAGAAATCCCTTATATCATGGAGATTATTTGCAATAAATCTTATATATTTTATATTCAAAATTTTTATTTTTATATTAACCGTTTTAAATTTCTAATTCATATTTTAAAATTTTTTATTATATATTATAAATTTTATGTTAATTGTTATGTATTTTAAGTTTTATGTTAATTATTTAATTTTTATGTTTCTTATTTTTAATTATTTTGACTAATTATTTAAAATTTTATACTAATTATTTTAAATTATTTGTTGTATATTTTAAATTTTAAATAAAATTCAAGATATATTGAGTGCTTGTTAATAATTTTTATATTATGATATTATTAAGTTTTTATTAATTTTTTGAGTTTTGTCACGATGCTAGTTACTTAATTACCTAATCTAATTGGTCAATGTTGATCATTTTGAAATTAGATGATCATCTAATAAGAAAAATTTTAAGTAGAACGATCTTATTTTTACAGGACTTTTTATTGATTTTTTTTCATCTATCACCAATAAATATATTTTTTTAATTTATTGATTACATAGTTTCATCGTATCGACAATGCTGACGTGATATGATCGTCCTATCTAAAACTCTTTCTTTAATAAAAAATTTTTTTAAATAATTTTAAGAGTTGAAAAATACAATCATACATGTTACATGTGAAAGAAAATATTAAATAAAATAATTTTATCGTATAAATAATATAATAAAGTTATTTAATTAAAATATTAAAAATATATTTCATAAATTTTTTTAATATATTAACTGAAAATAAATTTTATTTTAAATTTTTTATTTATTAATTTTTTATTAATTAAATAATTATATTATATTATTTTTATTTACACGGTAAAACATGTCAGGTAAGACTTTCCTACGTCTAAACCCTTTTTTTTTACAAGCACACCAGGACGAGTCCACTGGCCCCAACCACAATCCCAACATCTGGGGATTTGTGTACTTAATGGGCCAATTCTACTGACTGACCAATATATCAAAACAAGAAAGATGCTTACGCTTCATATGTAATATTGGTGGACGGTAACTCTTTCTTAATTTTTTTTATATTTTTTATTTTAAAAATTTAGTAATATATTAATAAAAAATAATATAAAATTTTAATTATTTTTTAATTGTTTAATAAACAAAAATTAATTAAAAATATAAAAAATTAAAAAAAATCCCAATTCAATATCTATAACTCTCTCTCCTTTAACACTTAAAAGCTCATTCACCACCATTTTTCTTTTTCTTTTTCTCCTGTTTGGTGGAACTTCACATTTACGATGTATGAACAGAGAAATGATATTTATTGTTTTTTTTTTTTGAAGTGGTTTTATATTCTAGAGTATCTGACTTGGATTGTATGATGAAGAAAAGTTGCCTAGTTATCATTTATGTATCTTCAATGTGATCCGCAAACTAAGATGACTAATGCTGATCAGCTGAAGGAACTGTGTATTTTGTACTGGATTTTCATAGTAGTTTAACGCTGTAACACTGCAAATTCCAAGGAATAAACACGAGTATTTCTAAGGACTAAGCTTTTGGTCGGTTGCCAGTCCACACTGGATAGTACTCAGTACTGAACTGATACGACAACTTTGCAAGAAACGAACCCAGCTGCTGTTTTGCCTTTGCCTAGCTAATCAGTCTTATTTGAAGAAATTTCTTCCTATTAGATCCATTCGATGAAGATGTTAATGATAACTATTGATAATATACACTAGCAAGTTTCGTTGTTATTCCCAAGCTGGAAGTTGGGGTTATTCACATTCTTCTTTTCTCTTTTCATGTAAAACAAATTCTGAGGTGTGTTTAAAAGGAAATATATATCGTGAAAGAGGAATTATGTGTGTGTGTGTGTGTGTGTGTGTATTCAAGTTCCCACATGAATAATTAAGAAAATTATGCCAAGGAATATTTGTCTTTTCCCAACAAGTAGCACGACCAATATGGATTGAAATTGAATGTGCCTAGAACTTGAGCCATGGACCACGGCCTCCACACCCTTAAGTTGCTATCTCATTTCAAAAGAGGATGCATTCGAATTTTACTGGGCCATAGTTGATTTACGAGAGTCAAAGATATCTTAGCAAACGAATTAACTTTAATCTCATTAAAGATTCCAAATTATTGAAGAGTGACTTCCAAGCTCTGAAAAGAAGAAGTGGGATCTACCGAATTCTCTATTTCTATAATGATATACAAGTAAAGGTAGTAGTAGTAGTATAAATAATACATATTTCCACATACCTCATAGCGAACATCTACTTGAAAGCTAATTCCACTAAATTGAAGTTGAAACCCTAGAATCCAAGGAAACACTGCTCTTTGCTCCCCACAATCCTCAGCAAGGCCTCTGGCTTTGACAATATGTGAAGGATTAAAGCTTGTTGCCATTGTAATTCTACCCCGCTCCAATTGTACCACTAAAGCACAAGTTCACATCAAGTGGGACTCTCCAAAAACCTTCAAAAACATTCTTCATCATATTATATTATTATTTAACAGTGCACTTGATTATTATAAAGCTACCCTCCCACTACTCTCAATCATTTCAAAGTCCAATCTCATTCCCTCTACAATCTCGCAAATTCTTCCTTTTATTTTTAACTTCTCTCTCTCTCTCCCTCACATATATACAGTTGTGATTTATATAACTTCCAAACACTACACAACTTTCTTATCCCATATCAGAAATTTTCAACTGGTTTCAACCATGTCCATCACACTTTCGGACACAGACAAGATTTACAAGAAATCATTCCATCACAGGAATGATTCAGGCGAGCTCGACGTATTTGAGGCTGCCCGCTATTTCTCAGAGTACAATGAAGCTGCTGGTTATCATTGTGGAACGTTTTCTCAGAAGATCTTGAGAGAAGATCACAGACAGGCTTGGAGAGGAGGCAGAATCAGCTTAGACGTGCCGATGAGAGACCCACTTCCTCAACATCACGCTAATGCAGTTTGCTACCAGAAACAAACTCATAATATTAGTGAAAAGCAAATAAAAGAGAAGAAATACAAGCAACCTAGCTCTCCAGGTGGTAGACTCGCTAGCTTCTTGAATTCTCTCTTCAGTCAATCAGGTTCAAAGAAAAAGAAATCCAAGTCAACCACTCTGTCCATGAAAGATGAAGAAGAGAGCCCTGGTGGAAGGAGAAAACGAAGGAGCAGCATCAGTCATTTCCGGAGCTCGAGTACCGCTGATTCAAAATCCTTGTATTCTTCTTCAAGTTCAGGTTTTAGAACACCTCCTCCATATGCACACACGCCCACAAAGAGCTACAAGGATTTTAGAAGTTACTCAGATCACAAGAGAATCGAATCTTTATCGTCAAAGCATAATGGTCAAGCACTAAAGCCTCCTACTGTAGCCTTACAAAATGAGGTACTAGGTCTGGATGAAAAAAGGAATACAGACTTATCTTGGCTGGATGAGAAATTCAAGTTCAACAATAATATATACTCAGAGAAGCACAAGAATTTCGGTAATCGGTTCATAGAAAAAGATAGGATTTGGGCTGATCATAAAAATTCATCTGAAGGAAAAGAATTCAGAAAATATAATGAGATTGACGATGGTGCAGAAAGCGATTCAAGCTCAGATCTCTTTGAGTTGCAAAACTATAACCTGGACATATACTCAAGTGGTCTGCCTGTGTATGAGACTACTCATGTGGACAGCATCAAGAGAGGAGCACCAGTTTCCAATGGAGCTCTATGAATTAATTACTGTAAATTTTCATTTTGTTGATGGTTTCTTAAATTTGTTCTTATTACCAGTAGAAGCTGTGAGATTTGAGAAGAAATCGATGTCCGATATTTTGCATCTTTTTCCTTTTTTTAATTTGCCTTATTATCACTAGCTTCTTTAGAAGTTCTTTCTCTGTATGCACAGTTTAGAATGTTTCCTTGTCTTTCCTTTATGGAGTGCAAAGCAATGCAAGAACAATTAAAGTTCACCATTGGATTAGAGTGAGTAGTTAATTCGATGGTGTCATGTATGGGATTTCCCGCTAGATCAATTGGATTAATTGGGAGGCAAAATATCCATAATCAATCACACCATGTGGACTACATCTTTTAATCTCGAATTTAGACAAGGTGCAAAGCGATAATTCATTAATTTCCATTGCACGTGTAAGCCATATATTTTTTATTCCATTAATTCTTTTGAAGAAATATGGAGCCTGCAATAGGCAACATCTATTGTCTATCACTTCCATTCATTTTTATGAAACGTCACTATTCACTAGTTGTTGCCAGATTTCATATTTCCGGATGATATATCCACCAATTGCCATATATAGAGACTTGTTCTTAATTTTCTCTAAATCAAGAAATTATTTTCTTTTTTCTTCCTATATTGTCGTAAAATTTTGTCAGTATTAACTATTTCAGAAAGTAAGATTAATTAGTTTCATAATTCAATTACTGTTATTTTTATATATTTTGTTGGCTTCATACTTGAATAAAATCTTATGAGGTTCAACAAAACAAAATATGCCACATACATAACTCTGGATCATTGCAAATTGTATCGCATGCAAGGATAATAGAGTGCTGCTTTCGGTAGGGAACCTGGAAGGAAAAGGCTCTACGGACATAATAAATCAGTAAATCACCAATATATTATTTGTGATTCAATAAGAGTTTTCATATAAACAGAACTCGAAAGAAATTATAATTGTGGTTGCTATATATATTATATTGTAATGTCTTATCAAAAGATCAACATCGAAAGGCAAGTAAGATTATTAATGGCATTTTCTGTGCATATTAGGGACAACATTTATACATATACTAGATTCCATTAAAGAATAAAATGGGATAATTTAAGGCCCAGCTTTTGAAGCTACACGAATATTTATATATATAATTGAGGGCAAAAAGGAAATCTAAATGATAAAAATATTCCAGTTATTCTCAGCATTAGGGACAAAATCTAGAGAAAAAGCCAAACTAGGTTGGTCGATTAGAGATTAATTAGGGATAAATAATGGCCCAACTTTTTAAGCTGTATGATTAACTTGCTGGGAAAAAGTGTAATCTTATGTGATGATAGAATCGTGCATGCAATAAGTCACTTAGCCATGAATAATATGTATTAAATAGAAACATTAGCCCCTAGGTCTAGCAAAGAGTCGGCCAGCTTGATCATTTATGCTTTCACATTGACATACCCCTCGTCTCATTTTGGTTCTATCGACGACAATTCGAGAAAATCACCATTTATTTTAGCTGTATTTATCTCAGAATTCAATCCTCTCCATTTTTCTTGTGGAAATAGATTTCTGGATCAAATTCTGATGATTCTTCGACGACTTTTGACAGAAGAGATTATTAAATGAGACAGGGGCATCAATTAGCCGAGTAAGTGTGTGTGTGTGTGTGTCTCTGTCTATATCACTCTTTGTTTGAGTAAACATGCGTATAAAGTTTAAAGTAAGAGGTAGCATGATGATGAAAGCTAAGGATAGCCTTTAGAAAGAATGATACACAAAAATGATGCATGAGGGGGCACTAGGTCACAAAGCCCATAAGACGGCATGACAAGCGCAAATGATCAGCAAACGTGGGACACCCCACCAAAAGCAAAGCAAAACTGAGTGCGTGGAGGGCCCGAAGATGTGTTATTTTTCAAAATGAATGTAATCAATGATCTTGGTGAAATTAAAGAGGAGGATGAAGAGTTAAAGAAAGCTTTTCTAACGGAATCGACAACAAAACAATCGAGTCTTTCTTTTACAAAGTAAAAGGTTAAAAAAAAAAACCACCAAACCACCAGATTTTATTATTGTTAGAAGACTAACTTCTACACATCAAGTGATATTCACCAAATATGAACTAACCGATATGATTATATTAATAATTCAAAGATAAATTAAATCACCTAATTCTAGTTAGTTGGCTAGCTACCTCATAAAATTATATTGGTGTGAAACCGCTAGCTTGCAGTTTCATGATATATATATATACTTCTATAGTTCAAAATTTTGGCTTTACAGGTTTACAGCTGCAGCTATCATGGAACCCATATCTATCATTTGATTTCAAATACAACTTTTTTGTAAATCTAAAGAGACTGCAATTATAATCTATACTTGAGATTCTGAGTTGCTCAAGTTCGTATAATATATAGAAGTGAAAATGAAGTGCAACATTTCAGGGAAATAGAAATAAGGAATTAACCAACTTTACGGCACTTAAACGAATGAATGAAAAAGGTTCATGCAGCAGTTGTAGTATATATGATCTACCCCCAGCCCCAAATGACAATAGCCAAAAAAAAAAAAAAAAAAAAGGTTCATCCTCGTATTGCAAGAATGGGCTATAGTATAGAATCATCTGATACTATATAATCAATTAGGTTTTGGTCTTTAATATAAGCGAAATAACTAATGTAGCACAGATATATTCAGTATGCTGTGATGACGATGATGTTAATTAGTATATTATATAGACATGCAAATGGGGAAGAAGCCAAATCTCAGATGCCATTAATTCATTGACACATTGGCACTGCACAGCAGAAGAAGCTAAAGACTGTATAGTTGCCTAAATCTTGCTTCCTTCGTATTTGTCCAGTCTCCAGATTTTGATCTACAGCCTTTTTTTTTTTTTTTTTGCTTTTTGGTATTGTTCCGATTATTTCTGCAAACAGTTTAATTTCTTTAAGAGGGTACGTGTAATATTTGCCGTGTTAGTGTACCTGAAATTTAGTTGGTGAATGTGGAAATTTTGTGGGAAATGTTATAATAAGAATTGTCTGGCTGGCCCGAGCTTGTACTGTGAACGTGAGCATGGATCCGATGGCTTTGGGCCGATCAAGGTATCCTTGTTAGCCGCCAGAGAAACAGAATTGGGTTGATAAGGTACATCCCATCAGCTGTTGGGCTCATAAGGTTTGATCCAATAACATCCCTATTTCAAGCTGCACCTGGTCTAGTCCTGAATGCTAACGGAACAAAAACATCATAGTAGTAGCTGTGAGAGTTAAATTAAGCCATGGAATACAAGTGAAATTGTTTTCAAATGTGGCCAATTAGTCAATTTATCTGCCAAAACTTTTGAAGATGTTAACCCAGAAAGAGACACACGCATGTATACGGCGTTTTTGCTGGGTTTAAACCTACCCATTCGTTTCATGTGAGACGTGTTTGTCACTGCAAGTAGGATAGGACGGACTCACTTCACTTGTGTTCAAAATATGTAATAACTAATGCAATTAAACCTTCCCCCTAAAACATCTAGTGAAAATTATTTATCATAGATATCATTGTCAAAACTTTACAAGTCAAGTTTTGAAACTCTAGATTTGCCTTCAAATAATAGAGACCATGTGAATATAATGTGTGTCTGCACACACATGTACCTATATTTAAAGATATAACATTATGTGCAGTAATTTTGGTGAAAGTCAATGTTGGGATTATTTAAAATTCAATTTAATACGTTGAAATTGACTGGTTGTATTGAAAAAAAAAATTGTTGGAGTTCTATAAGGATGCATTCTACAAAAGAGTGCTAAATAATTGGTGGGGACAATTGCAATTTGCAGTGCACCCCATTGTGGTGTCTGAATCGGCTGCATACTCATTTCTCCTTTCCGTAATCCTCACTGCCACTCTTGGATGGGGTGAATATCCCAGCCGATAATGATTACTTAGAGGTATGTGTGATTATGAAATGAATTGATCATCATTTTGGCCCATTTTAAACTTGGTATTTAGAAACTAGAATTTATGTCTGCGCCTAACATCTATAACTCACGATTGGAAGTGCATATAGAATTGGTTTCTTCACGTTGGAGGGATGCACTAATGGGTTATGGCGAGGAAGAAATAAGAGGCTCCTTTCAATTGTGCAAGCGTCGATCTTTTTTTTGTTTTTTTATCTTTGTTGGGTATGGTTTCAAAGATTCGTTTCACATGACAAGTGTATGAATTGCATTGTGATGATGGACAACTTTCGGCAGAGAGCAAGGCTGGCTGCCATTCATTCATGCAATGGTTTTTATAAAGTTGTCAGATTCAGACTCATTAGAGTGCAGTCACAGCTGCGGAAGCAACCATCCAGCCAGCACGCAATTCAGCATCCCCACCCCACCACACACTCCATCTTGCTGCCGGTCTCCATTATCATTTCCTGTTTTGTTGGGACACGTGTCCTCTCACCCAGACTTACATTTGGCACTCAGGGGTCTTGTCATACACCGTCATTAACAAAAAAATCAACCCACTTACAAAATCTTATCTCATTATCATTATCTCATCTCCCAATTCGCATTCGATTTTTTTGATTTGGATATCGCCTGGATTATGTTTATGTAAAAACAGACAATAAAATTTATTAAGCAAAATATTTGAGATGGATAAGAAGAAGAAACAAAGAAAGAAGCCATGAAAATTCGCAGGGAATAGACAGGAAAACATTCCCATCAATTTTACTCAACGGTTAACAGGAGCAAAAATTTAACATCTCTGTGAGGCCCAAAAATGTAATTTCACAATCTCCAAGCCACAAAAGACCTGGACATCAGGAGGCGGAAGGGTCATGCTAGTAATAATACTTGGTGCGGTGAGGTGGAAATCACGTTGACTCAACAGTGTATCTCCTTCGACCTCCTCAAACACTCTTATTGTTTACAAAAGAGGGCTCTCTCTGTCTTTCATTGTACGCTCTTATAGTTTGCTCTGCTAAGTAAGAGAGAGAAATACAGAACGCCTTCTCCGTCAACAGTGTTTCTCCTTCGACCTCCTCAACACTCTTATTGTTTACAAAAGAAAGCTCTCTCTTCCTCTCTGTCTGTCACTGCACACTCTGACTGTTTGCTCTGGTAAGTGAGAGAGAGAAATACAGAACGCCTTCTCCGTTATTTTCATTCAGCCTCTTTTTTGGTGTCCAGTGTTCATTCTGTCGTTTGGTTTCTGGGAAAGCGTTGGAAAAGAAGAGAAAATTTGGATTATTTCAACCCCAACTCAATTACTCTAGTATTGTTTTTCAGAATACGTGAATGGCTTTCTTCTTTTTAATCCTTTCAAGATTCTTGCTTCCTTCTTTCTGTTTTTGTTTTTTTTTTCCCTTTTTTTCCCTCATAAAAAAGGTCTTGAGATTGTTACTCTGTTCTTGGGGATTTTGATATTGAGAATTGTTTAAATTGGTGATTTTGTAAACTGGGTAAGTTTTATTTTGAACGTTGAACGTGTTCGTGTTTGAATATTTTAATCTGCTCCTGTTTGCTCGATGGCATAACTTAATTTATTGAAAAGGGAAAGATATTTGAATTTCCTCCTATTCCACGCTACACTTTCTCTTGCTATTAGATGAAACGAAAAGAAAAAACACAGATACCTCAGTATGACTCTAATAGATTTTATAAACAATTTATTTAACTTGATTGTTTTGCTTTATCCAAAATAGAAACTAAATGGCATTCTTTTGTCATTTTTTCTCGGCATTTTCTCGGTGACCAAACTGAGAATTTGTCTTCTCTCTCTCTCTCTCTCTCTCTCTCTCTCTCTCTCATTTTAAATTTCTTATATATTGAGTGAAAACATTGTTCTGATGTTACGACTTTAGTTATTGCGTTCAATTGAAACGGGTAAGTTTATCAAATTTATGCAGTGTTTCTGGTTTAGTGTTGACTTGTTTCATATTAGCAATCTTCAATGTTACTGCTTGTATGCTGTTTGTGAAACTATTTAATACATATAAAGCATTAACTAGCATGCTTTTTTGTGTATTTCTTAATTATTTTTCTTTAGAGTGATGATTGTTGATTTTTGAATTGTGCTAGGCATTTCTATTATTGCATGCTATCTTCAACTCTGATAGTACTTTATGATGGAGTCTTGGGGCTATGGCTCTGAAGGAAAAGCCTTTTTGTTTTCTGATGAAGTGGACTTATCTGTTGACTCTTTCTCAAGAAGTAGAAAAACATTGATGGGATGGGAAAGTAAACCGTCTTATAATTTTGATATCAATAAGCTTATTTCAGATAGTGATGCTGCTGAAAACATGGAATTTATGGATCCTCGTTTCAGTGACTTAACAAGAAAACCTTGGCATAGTAGCACAACTTCGGGGACAGTTTATGCTGAAGTTGGCAGTGATTCCAATAAAAAAGTAACTATTCCATCTTGTTTGGTTACTTCAAATTCATTTTGTGGAGAGGAGGAATCTGGGTCAAAAATTTCGTATTCTTGTATGGAATCTACTAGTCAGGATTCAACACTTATTGATTTGAACCTAGGGAGATTGGTTGATTGCAGAAATGCACAGAGTGATAAATTTTTGAAGGAAAGGTCAGTTGTATCTACTGCATGCCCTTCGTTGACAACAAAGAAAGCTCGCACAACAAGTTCATGCTCTCAGACACCCCTTTGCCAGGTTTATGGATGTAACAAGGATCTTAGCTCCTCAAAGGATTATCACAAAAGACATAAAGTTTGTGAGGTTCATTCAAAGACTCCCAAAGTTATTGTTAATGGCAATGAGCAAAGGTTTTGTCAGCAGTGTAGCCGGTTAGTTTTTCTTTTTCCCTCTCTCTGGCGTTCACTTTTCATTGTCAGTTAAATTCTGGTAGATATCAAAGCAGTTGCATTTAAGATCTTATTGTTACCTTAGATTGCATTTAGAATACTATCCTCATTTGATGGTTCTGCATGAATAACCATGTTGAAATTGCTAATTCTGGGAAAAGTTATATAGAGTAACAAGGAAGAAATTTCATTTAGAAACAAATAAAATGGTCATGCCTATGCAGAAAGGATGTCACAATGCCTCTGAAGAAGCAATGAAAAACTCAAGACAATGTTTTGTGTAAAAAAACAACCAATAACATAGCAAAAAATTAGCTCTGTTGTTCCATGCAAGCCAACATACCAACAAAATATCTTTTATTTAAAGGGAGATTTGCATCTTAGAAATGTTTTTGTTCCCAGTCCTCTTCCTCCGATTGTATAAAACAAAGGCAAATATATTTTCTTCAAACCAATAACCATTATTTCTATTGGTTCAGATTACAACTCGTGTCAGAGTTGCAAAATGGTTCCTGCAACACTAAATCCAGCTTAAAATACAGACTGTCAATAGTGCAGAAGGCGAAAATGTTGCATCTCACTAGTATAAAAGTGGGATGGCAGTTGACAGTTTTGGGACATTAATTAAATATCTTTCACTTGGTTGTACCACATATTTAGAGTCTGCAGGTGTATGACGATAAATGGGTTGTCCCCTAATGCTCCCCTATCACAAGAGCACAGCTCAGCCAGTTGAACTTGATTCCTTAAGTCCGTGGGCACCTTTGGAAACCAGAAGCCACAAACTGACCATAAAAACCTGTTCAATAGAAGCAGGTTTGAGCTTTATGCAATAATGATGGCAAAAGTTTCGCGGGGAAACAAGACATAATATATTACAGGATCTTAAGTTCTCAACTTATTTCTTCTGCTTTGTTGGCACTCAAACAAGCTTGATTGAGATGATGAAATAGTGTAAATGAAGATTTTGGAACGCCTTACCATAACAATTAGTTGCTATAACAACTAGTTTGAGTTAATGGTAGGCCTAAGTTTTCTTTAATGTGTAATGTGATCAATTCCTCCTGTTATGAATCCAAACTTTTTATTTATTCTCCTTTGCTTTGTCAATCATTATTTTTGAAGACATATTCTTATCAAATCATTACCCTTTGTTAAGTTGATTTACTTATTTGTCGTTGCTGATAGGAACTGTCGTAATTTCTTTGTTAATCAGGTTTCATTTGCTGTCTGAATTCGATGACAGTAAGCGCAGTTGTCGTAGACGTCTTGCAGGCCACAATGAGCGTAGACGGAAGCCTCAATTTAATATCCTCTCTAATAAATCACATAAGTTGTTGCAGTCATATCAAGGTATGAATAATATGTACCCTCTTATTTACATAGAAAATGTGAGTCAAAATTATGCACAACTGAAACTAAGATATAAAAGCTCCCTCCCCCAAATCTAAAGTGATTACATTTAGATTTGCATAATAGAAGCCTCTACAACGGTTTTATATTACTTTTGAACTCTGCTTTCATGCACCATCTGTACGGTTAGTAAATCCATTTGTTAGGTTTCAAGGATGGTAATTGAACTGATTTTCTGATGCAAGACTATATTTTCTGATTTTTCTGTTTCTTGTTTTTAAATTTCATAAATGTTCTGCAGCCTGACAAGCTAATATCTGGTCAGTTTATTCTTAGTGCTTGGTCACAATGTAAACTGCAAGATTTTTAAATTAATTATGACTTATTATAGAATTTTACAATCAAGTTTCATATATATATATATATATATATATATCTGTAGCCTGACTTTTCTATGGGCAGTACACAGTCATTAGAGCACGATAACTTCTATTATTCTTTAATAACACTCTGCTTGTATACTTATCCTATTATCTTTAGGCCATATCTAAAGCAAAGAAATTGCCAAGTCTGCGACCATTAGGGTTGTTTTTTAATGTGATTTATCTTCTGGTCTTCTTTACAGTTCATTTGGAATAAAAAAAGAAGCTAATGATGAATCTGATTGGCCATAACCACTATTGGGGTACAAAACATGTGTTTCATGAATATTGTAATACTGACAATGATAAGTTTGTTCCAAATTACAATAATGCCTAGTTCCTTTGGTGTTTGTCAAGGTGAATGATATGAGTTTCTTAAGAGATCCCTGTATGGCAGTAACAATAAGCACAAAAAGAAAGCTATATTGGTCTAAAGGAGAAGTGACTGACTTGCTTTGGGTCATCAATTAGAATTCAGTATTTGAAGGAGTAATGTCATGCTTTTGCGAAGGGATCATAAAGCAAGCAACAATCATGGTCTAGAAACACCCAAATCAGTGTGGATTATTGAGGATGTGGAAAGAAAAACTGTGGGTAAACTAAAATGAATATAGTTGAACTATAAATCATGCATGAAAACTATTGTACAGGTTTCTATATAGCATACGAGTTCAGTGGCTTTAAACAAGTTTGACTCTATGAAGCAAATTAAGAGTTGAAAAAGAGATATGACAGTTTAGCTATCTATCTTTGCTTTGCTTCCCCTGATCTGAAAAAGGTTAGTCCACAAATTCTTGTGGCTATTGGATGTTATGCAAGCTTATGTTTTTGTAGAAGATTCTAAAGCCTTGATTATGCACCTGCAGAATCTTGACAAGTTCATTAAGTAGCCTTCAATAATTAATTTCTTGTTGTGTTTGGAAGTTTAGAATTCCTAAGAGTAGTGCTAATTAAATCCTTATTTGTTTATGGAATCTTTACAGATCATCAACTGTGCTTCAATAATCTATAATGAAGCGGCATTTACACAAAACTTTATATCCTTTTTGTAAACATAAATTTTATTTCTTTCTTACTGTCTAACATTTATGGTCCGTGCAGGTACTGAATTTGCTTTGACTTCTTTACCAAATGGAACATCCTTTGTTTTCCCAGACATGATTCCGGGTGGCATTTTATTTCCAGAAAGATATGAACAGGCTAACCTATGTAAGCGTCTTAAGTTTTCAGAGAAACTATTCTATAGTCCTCAATTAGTATTACTGATCACTAATGAGCAGCTGCTAACAAAATCTGTTCTCTATCAAGGCAATGAGAAACAACATAGTCTTGGAATTCCTCCATCAGCAACTGAAAGCTACAATGTTCTTAATGCAGCATCGACCGTTCAAGAATCATCTAGGTTTTCACCCTCCAGCTGTGCTCACTCTCTTCTGTCAGCTCAATCACAGATATTGCCAAGTCATTCAACAGGAATCCTAATGGCTGGGCCCTTGATCAATCAAGTAAGTTGCGCCCATCATAATGTTTGTCAAAATTTTGACAAAACTTCTGGTGTTACATCTTCGGGAAAATACACAAAAAAAGGCTTTTATTTATCTGGAATGAACTCTATGGATGGTGCTCGTTCATGGTCCAGTATGGTTCCTGATGCCAGTCATGCTGTTGACTTGAAAGTCAAAACAGACGGAGTTTCTCAAGAGTCAGGTCTTTTAAATGACAAGTATTGTCACTCTCCTGAGCATGGGTCCACTGTTGATTTGATACAACTGTCATCGCATCTTAAAAGGGTGGAGCAACAAAGGAATTCCATGCAACTGAAGCAGCATAATGATGATATATGAATGTTTCCTGAGTGTTTAGAAGGTGCAGATGGAACAAGGTATGTAAGCATAACCAGTGTAAATCCTTAGTGCTAATACTTTATAACGGGCTTTTAGAGTTGAACCATTTTGCCTGATCAGGATATGACATGCTTGTGAATGGATTATAAGGCTGGCAAGCCACATTCCTGTGATAACAAATGTTGAGACTTGAAGCAAAAGATATGAATAAATTTGATGACAATAACTGCGTGGCATCATAAATCAAAAGTGTGTTTCTTTTTTTTTTTAATTTAAGAAAGTTGTTCAAAAATTACATTTATAATTATGTCTGGTTGGTTCTATAAATCTGTGATAGTTACTATTTTCTCTTCAGTGAAGGCAAACTCTTCATTTTTTTCTATAATTTTTTTAATCTCATATGTCGCTCTTAGTTTCATTGAAACTTGTTTCCTTGCACATTAATGACATAAAACAGTCATACAACAGTAAAAGAAACAATAAATTTGGTACAACAATTTATTCTAATTTGTCTCAAGGAGTAAACGAAACAGATGATTGTAGGTGCAAGTTAAGTGGAGGCAGTAGGAAATACATACATTGCATCAAAATATTTAACTAATTTCATTTCTGCATTTGTAGGAGGCTGGTATAACTTCAGATACAGTTGATATTATTCTCCTTTTGCCATTAGGTATGTGATAGGAAGCTTGTGATGCTGGTTTTCCTCTTGTTGTAAAGCCAGTTTGTTCCTTCAGTTAACTCTTTTTCCCCCTTTATTTTGAATTGCAAATGTCATGCTGGTTTACCCAACCAGTATATTATTGGGAGAGTTTCAGCTGTTGATTTTTATCGTTGTCAAGTGATACAAGTTCGTTCCTTGAAGCATTTCAATTATCAATTGCATGATATCATTGAGGACTAGTAGGTTTTTGTTTATTTGAACAAGTCCCCTATTTCCTATCAGTATCACTTTGGTTTCTGTGAGATGACAAGTTTGAAGGGAGTCAATTGACAAAATACTAAAGGCAAAAGGGAATAATATACTACCATAAAAAAAAGTTGAACTCTTTTGTATCAAATTCTTTGAAGGACTCGAAATTATTTACTTCACAAACAGGGTTGTAATAGCTTGAGCAAATTGGTGACCTTTTTAATGCTGTTTCTTGATAAATATTATGCAGCACTGGTGTTTGTGGACAGAATTTCGGTCCGCAATTCCTTGTAACCATCAACTTCATATAAACTATCCCAAAAGTCTGGTATTTTGGACCCGGTTAAGTTTCTCCGAATGGTTATTTGTTTACAACAATCAACAATGGATGGTTTCTGTTTTTCTCTCGGGTTTGTTGGGAGGATTATCCCACATGCCAAACGCAAAAGTTACCAAAGAATGAAGCCATGTTATTCAATCCCCACGGGAATCCTTCCCCACTTTTATTGTTACTCAAAAAGGATTTACCGCTTTGTTTCATAATAAAGTTTTAAAGCCAAACAAGGAAGGAAGGAGACTGAGATTGAGATCGCCTTTGTGTTCTGCATGTGCACGGTGAATGGGCCCATGTGCATGCATTCAGATGCTGTGCGGCCAACTTTGTGAATCATTTTATACTCTGTTCTACCGTAATTGACATCACTGATGACGCCTGATGCTATGTTAATTAATGGCAATCAATTGTACCAACCCAGATCTTCCCCTATTATTTTGTTTACATGTCCGAGATTGCATGCCCGAGATTGATATCAAAAATTACGGTCGAAAGCAAATTAACAAATGCTTAGACAACAACAGAGACAAAGAACATCGTACTGTATTATTAAATATTCGCTGCTGATTCATGCGTTGTCCACAATTACATCGTGCTTAATTATAGCTTATACTAAAATAAGTGATGCAGGGGAGGGAGCTTGATCACGATTACTTAAAATAAGGATGTGTGTTTATCTCATTTAAATATTAATTAAAAAGAAAATGGATTGGTTTAATTACTCAAAAATATTTATTGTGAAAATTATATAAATATAAATGTATGTTATTGCTATCAAATAATAAAATGATGAGTGAATATCATTTTTATGAGTATTGTTTATTATAATCTAACCACTAAATTATTCTATCTTAATTTTATCTGAACGAGTCAAATGAAAAAATAATTTATACTAAAATTAACTAAATACTAAATTAAAATAAATAAAAATATGTTAAGAGTAATTAGAGAAATAAAGTTTGAGGATATTTGATTTCGTCAAAATCTCTACTTAGACTTTATCTATTTTTAGTAATCAAAATCTAAATTTATGATTGTTGATTAAGAACATCGTAATTATTCGTTAACTTTTTTTAAAGTTATAATAAAATTATTTTAAAATATTAATCTATTGTATTCATGTGTGAATTAAGATTGTCAAAAACGCATAAAGTATTGAGTTTTACACATTGATTACATAAAACATATAAATATATTCATATTTTACATCGATTTTATAACATTTAATACAAGAATTAAATCATAAATTTTTTGCTATGGTTTTATTACGAATTTCAAATCATCTATATATCGAGCAATTATCTAAAAGCATTAAGAATAGTATTAAATATTCAACTAATGAAAATAAATTTTAATCACATTAAATAAATAAAATTCATAATATTATAGTTGACTATATCATAAGGCTAAAAAATAAATTTAATTTATAATAAAATAAAATAAAATAATATTCTGTTCATTATATTAAATATTTTTAACAATAAAAAAAAATTTTAAATCTGAATTGTAAAAATGATAAAATTTTTTTTCTTTTCTTTAAGCTCATCAAATTCTTCTTTCTTTGTTTTTTTTTAACCATCTTGTGGCTCTTTTGATGGCTTTTCTTGGTGGCCCTTTTCTCTTAACTCCAAAAAGGAAATATTTATATCTCATTAAAAAGTACAACTTTTTTTAATCCTTATTTCTCATTTTATCAATTTATGACCCAGCTCCATTGCCCTGGAGCTGTTATTTAAAAAGTCACAAAAAACTGTAGCAATGGCCCATAGCATGATACTATTCATGGTTACTGTAATAGCGCTATAAAGCTAAACATTCTGTTCAATGTTTCTTATTATATGCTCCAAATCTTATTTTTTATTCTAAAAATTTATTATTCTATAAATTTGTTTTTGCCTGCACAAATAATAAATAAATTAATAAAAGGCACGCTAAAATAAAAAGGGTCTTTTTAAATAGATGCCCTAAAATTTTACAAAATTATACATAAATATAAATTTTTTAAAATTAATAAATAATACTCTTTAATAATAATTAAAATAGTGTAATAACTAAAATTATCTTATGTGTATATATATTTTATATATTAATATTTCATATACCTTCTCAAACACAAGATAAACTAGTAAAAATATTAAGAATAAAAATATGATAAAATTATATAAAAATAAACGCATCAATATTTTTGTAAATATTAAGTATTATCTCACTTACATATTGATTATGAGAAGCTTTATCAAATTAATAAAGTTAAACTTTTCAAGTCTGGATCATCAATAAAATATGTACATCACTTCAATTCATACGATTTATATAGCCATCTATTCGAGAGGTAATTTAATTCGAAATAATTAGTTTCATACCAATTATACATTTTGAAGATGTTATCAGACTTTTACAAAATTTATTTAAGATCATAATCAGAGTTAAAAGATGTTATTCTCGGAGTTTAATTTCAAAAAAATAAATATGCTTTCAGAATTTAATATGAATTATGTAAATACAAGAAGTCATGAGATTTTAAAATTTTTGAGAAATAATAATAATAAGATTTGAAAAAGATAAATTTATTGGTATAACTTCTTAAATAGAGTTTTATGGAGTGAATTTTTACTAGTAGAGCTTTTAGGTAAAATTTTATAATAATTTTTTTGTTTTAAAAATTATATTACATTATGAGATTTTTAAAATAAATTAAAGGTATTTCACACAATTTAACATTTTACAAAAATTCAAAAATTTACCATTAAAATATCCAAATTTTACAATACAATTGAATGTTCCCTAACATGATTTTGGTACTAGGTCGAAAAAATTATTTCAAAATATTAGAAGTAAAAAAAATATATCTATATATATATATATATATTAATTAAAATGTTTCATTTGAACCATCAAATTGTTGTAATGAAACTTGAGCATTTACTTCCAGAATCTAAAAGGAAGAAGAAAAAGAAATCTTCAATGGCATCTAAAACTAGCTAGGTGGGCAATTCAGAAGGATTAGGCTATAGCATACTGCATACATGTCCATAACATGAAAGAAATATTGCAGAGCTGCAACTGTTATTCAGTAGTTATCACGAAACAAGAACCAAGAATCAAGCAAAAGATGAACAAGTAGAAGAAGACAATGAGTTTCAGAACGAAAGCTCAATTAACA
This sequence comes from Swietenia macrophylla, assembly GCA_032401905.1. Taxonomy (NCBI): domain Eukaryota; kingdom Viridiplantae; phylum Streptophyta; class Magnoliopsida; order Sapindales; family Meliaceae; genus Swietenia; species Swietenia macrophylla. Next base: position 3,497,916 of record CP135584.1, on the reverse strand, counting down.
AACAAACAGAGATCTTTTAAGGTCAGCTGCACTTTGGAAATCCAATGTCTCGGCGTTGTTGGGTTAAATATAGGTTACTTCATTCCTGCAAAACGGAAGACCTAAAAGGCGTCAGTACAGCTTCAGCTTGAGCTTCACACATAGCTAGGGAGGATATAGTTCTCTTACGTTGCTGCTGCTCCCGGAAGAAGACCCGATTAGCGAATTTGGAATGTACCTAGCCCACTGTACAATTGTATAACCAGCAAGGTTGACATATAAGAGAATTAATTATCAAAAACTGTGCGTATCCCTTTGGCATAATGCACTTAACCTAGCCAGCTAATTTATGAGATAAAAATGCAGTTAAATTACGTTTTTGGCTGCTGTGCTGAAAGCTTCGCGGTGTGTTATCTCAGGATTGGCAGCTTTAATGCGCTGTATCTCCTCCCTTATACACACATTTGAGAAATTTGATGTAAAGTTAATAATTATAATAACTAAAGAACTTTGACAATGCTAGTACCAGTAATAAGGTAAAGGAGCATTCAAGTAATATAACATTCAACGTCTTTTTATAAGTATGTAATCTTATTATACCGAAGATCAGAATATATCAAAAGGACAGCCAAATCCGTAAAAAATGACGAAAAAATTTTCTTCCTTACTTCATGAATCGATTGTAAGCTGATGGAAGCCTGTGTTTCTTTTCTGGTGCTGCAAAACATGAGAAAATTATATATAAAGTGATGAAAGGAAGTTAATTATACAATTTAATGTATGTCTAAAAGAGAAACGGATTTTCTACGTTTTACGACAAATGGTGCTTTTGGGGACAATGGCTCCCTAGAAGTGGATGAAGATGATGAGGCATTCCCCAATTTGAAGTCATTGCAGAAGCTCTGCTTCTCCTAAAATAGCTCGTAAAATTAGATATGTATACACACATCAAACTGAGGCATCGCTAAAGCTGTGGAAATCAGTTATTCCAAGACAATATAAATGTTTAGTTTTTATAGTCACCATAAGCTTGTCCTGAACGAATGTGTATTAAACAATATATATTCATGCCAATTCCTCTTCTTCTTTAATTATTTGTGAGCATCGTGCTTGTGTTTATGCATACCTCAAAACTGAGACTCATTTGGCATGGGCCTTGCTGTGGAGCTCTAGTGCTGAGAAAGGAGAGATTACTGCAATGACCACATTTCACTGTCACAGTGTCCAGCAACCTTTTGCATGGGATCCCGACCTACAGACAAATATAACCAAAACAACATACAAAAACATGAAAGTATAAAAAGAAGAAGTAGAAAAGGAGGAGGATGTTTAAAAAATACGGTGTTTAATTAATTCTACTTCTAACTTGATAATAAAGGACGAAAAACAACATTCATAAAGCATAAACACAGCCCTTTCTTTACATATATAACAAGACATTTTTCTTTTGCTCCCTCTATGCGTGATAATTGAGAATATACCTTGACTTTTTCATGCATGATAATCGGTGGTAGAAGAAAATTGGTTTATGTTGCTTTCTATAGTTATACATATAAACAAGGCTTTCTATAGTTGAAGAAAGAAAATAGTGGCTGTACGTGAAATTACCGCAAGAACAGTGCTGCAGAAGTTGCAGCGGACATAGCAGAGATGCTCAGATTGTGGAACTTGGAGGTCCATGGAGATGTTCTCTTCTAGGTTCATTTTCAAAGGAGGAGAGAAGAAAACAAGCTATGCAGGTTAGGCTTTGAGAGAGAAGAAGAAGAAAGCTTTTAGGGTTTGTGATAATTGATAAGAAGTGAGAAGAGGAGAAGCGAGGGTAAATAAAGGTCTGAGTAGCTAGGCGTCAAAAAGAAAAATCTAGGGGTAACATACAAGTCAAATTGTACATTCGCTGCAATTTTTCGCAGAGCTGAATTGCACGGTCGCTTCCTTTGATGCTTGGATTCTACATATTGGTAAATAAAAATCTCACGATATTTTATCTTCCTCTTTCCCATTATGTCCTCTGGTACGTGCTCTTGTTTCAATCCCATGACACCCTGACGAATAAAGCTAGTCATACTAATTTTGCTCTAATATTATATTTTCGTGGTGAGAATTTTGCAGAAAATTATTAAATTATCGTATGAAAGTGTAGTTATTCAGTTCAAAAGGCATGTGATTTGCAAAAGAAAAAAAACTCATAACTCAGAGCTTGTATAAAATCCAGTAAATCTGTTGAATTTGCTATTAAATCAACCCATTCTGGAACAGTACATCAAGATAAAATAATTCGTATCTTTCTGTGCAAATCCTCGGTTACCTGTTATCAAGCAATTTACTTCATCAAACGCTTATTAATCGATCAAATCAAACGACCCACTCTCTACCATATATTCCAAAACTCTGAAACAGTCCCCTTATCTTACCATATGTCAGTGAGCAGTACTGTCTTTTACAGTGGCTTTTGGTGTAGATTGATCGATCAATTGAATTCCTTAATGAGGATTGAAATCTGATCAAATCAAATTAATCAGTCACATGTGACAGAGACCGAATTGTATATCACTACTGTTTCATGGATCTGAGTTTGTGATTGTAGCAATGTATGCCTCCATAAAACGACAACATAAACATTAGTGGCTGACACATTAATTGCTGAGCTTAGAACATGTCTGAGATGGATTGCATAAGTAGTCATAAGCTTTATATTAACGGTTTATGGTCACTCAGCTTATAAGACATTCATAATTCCGCTTGCGAAAATAAAAATTTGTTGTGTTGGAACCGACAGAACTTCATCGATGCAAAGGACTTAGAACTCATTTTGTATAAGGTATCTATAAAAATTTATTATGTTGGATGCTACCTTTGTTACATTCATTTAATTTTCTTGGTAAAATTTTCTTAGTCAAACGTCTCATCTTACTATATCCATACTCAAACACACAAATCAAATATTTTTTTTTTATTAAATTTTTTCTTTCTGCCAAGTTGAATGCTGAGTACTATAATTTTCTAGAGCTTGAATTACCTTCTAATTAGTTATGCCTTTAGAAAAAAAAAATTCCAATCTAAGGCGATAATGTTGATTATCAGGTTATTACATTGATCTTTATAATAAAGACTCTTTCAAAAACAATGGTCACTTGTTTAAATGAATTGTTTTAATTGTGGCTTATTAGCAGTTGATCAAGACTGCATGAAACAGCTCTACGATACACTGTAACCACACACGCACAAACATATGTGTGTGTGTGTGTTTATATATGTTAAATGTTTTGATAAGTGTTTGCGAACGTCTAGTAATTAAGTCCTTATTAAGGAAGAACGTGTATATGTATACGATGGGAAAAGGCAAAACTGATGAGGATTCGAAGAGTAAGAAGAGGACAGAAATTAGACAGTGCTTGAATTATATGGTATGAATGAGTGATTGAAATATATAAATCCAATAAGAAATTAATTGAGCCAAATCCTGCAGTGAAGTGTGAACAGGAAATGATAACCGGATGAGTTGAATGTGGTGTCGTGTCGAAAATATCATAAAGAGAGAAGTTGAATTGAATGAAAAGATAGTGAAGAGATAAGCACCTGTCCATGTATTCCATCTTTTGTGGGTGCAATGTTAAAGAAGGAAATTTGAAAGAGATGGAAGCTAGAATCATACGTCAATGTCATATTTTCAAGATGGAAGACAGTGAATTTAGAAGAGATGGGTTTTGTGTCTTTATTTTGATGGGACGATTCCTCAATTGCCATACATGGAAACAAAGCTATTTTCGCACTTGGTAACCTAACCTTTCTCTGCTTGTATAACTCGACTTTCCCAAGGTGCATGCAATGCAAGCTAGCCTGCTTTTGCCCTAGCCCTTAGGCCGCTGTATTTGTTGTTTGCTAGCTGCTAGCGTTGGCTTAGCTTTAGATTATCTTCATTTCAATTTACAACTGACTCCCTCTGATCCATGCAATTTATAGAGAGACATGCATTTGTTTGCCACGAGATTCCCAATTTCTTTCCTCCGAATCTTATCAGCTCGTTCACACATATAGTTCTGTTCATTAACGGATTTGTACACCATCGTTTGATCTATGTTCGCCCTTCTTTCTTACCTATATCGGGAAAATTATGATTAGACTTATCCATTTCTCTCTCTCTCTGTAAATCAACAGTTTCTGGTGCCCATAATAACAATATTGCGAGAAGCCAAACCCTAAGAACATAGACATAATTAAAAGAAAAACAAATGAAATTACCTTTAACTAAGCCACTTCTAAGGATAAGTTATACATGATCATTAATTAATTGTTTCTTTTTGTTACCATATAAAAATTTGAAACCAATTATTTCATCTCTTAACACACTTATATCCTTACGATGCATTTATAATTTCCCTGTACAACATCTGCTCGAACATACACCTACCTACCAACACATATTGATACTATGATTTAAATAAAAGCATCTATAACAACAACAACAACAACAACAACAACAACAGTCCCATGCACCCTCTCCCACGAGCAAGGACATATGATTGGGTGACACTCATTATAAATTATTCGTACTCAATTTTATTATAAATAAAATTTATTTTACTTATAAATAATTCTAATATTTTATTTATGCTTTGCTTCTTGAGCTACTTAACCTACAATCCATCAAGAAATTATGATACAAATGCACACCAAAAGAACATATTTATTCTTCTATACTAAACATAAAACCTACAAAATATGCTTCATCATCGTTGTATAATCAATTCAATGCATTGACTCATCAATGCATTGATATACAAATAATAAGCTTAACTATTTAGATTATACTACAACAATGTCAATAAAACACTTTTGATAAAAATCAATCACATTAAAATTAGTATACAATAATGCCGAGATACGATTTTTCGTAACCTCTCCAAAAGTTGATCCCATATGATTTAGCATTCATTATATGGATAATGATGAAATGGGTAGTCAATAATTTTAAAAATTACAAAATTATATTATCCAATAAAGGAATGCCAGCAGCCAATTTGTGATGTTGTTTTAGATTTACTTCTTGAGATAAATTTTAGAACATCTAACATTATTCATTGTAAATACGTCTCTATTATGTAAAAATTAGTTAATTGATGTACAAATTCTTTCAATATTTATGAGAAAGTTTCATTTTTATATTTGATGTTTGTTCTAATCTTGGTTGGAAGTTTTGGTTTTGTAAAGTAACTAGAAACCTCTTTAGACAAGAGGGTCAACATATTTTAAAAGGACGTTTGGAATGATTTTCGTAATTTTTATGGTAGTTGTTTGAATTTCAAACTCATAGGGATCTACTTATATTTTGGACAAAATTGAGGGGAATTAATGAAATTTTCTTTTGTTGTCCAATTCGATCGTGTCAGTCAATGACGAAACTCACAGACCAAATAAAAAGCCACGATCTCCAACAAATTTATAAGTCGGTCAAATTTGAAGTTTGGATTTTCCCTTAAACTCCCAATCACGTAGGACGGTCACGTATTACGTACAATAGCAGTAACTTTAACTTCGCTCTCGATTTAAAAGTAGCCCTGGTTTCTGGAGGGAATTAAAGCCCTCTGTGCATTTTGTGAATTTCGTTCCCGCCATTTAGACTCCACTCTGTGTGTGTGTGTGTGTGTCTCTCTCTCTCTCTCTCTCTCCGTGAACTATAAGCTCAATCTCGGTTCATTTCGCTTTCTTCTTTTGTTTTGTTTTTTCGGAGGTCTAAAACTTGCGTTGTCATGGCGAAACCTAAAGGAGTAGTAGAAGAAGGAGAAGTGAGATCAGACGGTCTCGAAATCACGTCGATAGGATCTCTGTACAAAGGCCCCTGGGAGAAGAAGTACTGGAGCTCCTCTAGGGTTTGATTTCTGCTTCGTTACTTATTTTTTATTTTAAAGATGTCAATTTCAATTTCGCCTTCAATTTTACAAGGAATGTGTGATATATCGTTTGTTTACCAATTATTGGTTCTAGAATTTGGAATGGGGAGGAAACGAAAAAATCAAAATGGCAATTTCGTTAAAAAAAACGCATCTGAAATAATTCGTATCCGTCAGTATGAAATATACACGCTACTGTAATGGTAGTTTTTTGCTGTAATATCTCAAAATTGACTGCCGATTTAGTTAATTTGTGGTCTTCTATTCACCACTCTATGTGGTAGTCGGTGAAAATGTATAAATTACTAGGTGAAGGTCTTAGAACATGCTGACTACTATTTTTATAATCTTTTTCACAAATGTTGAACCAATGATCGCATATTTACTGAAAGTTTAACGTATTTGATCGAGAAACGTGTAAAAGGCCAGACTAACTAATCAAAGGTGGCATAAAACAAAAATTGTCTGATTTCGATCTGAGCTCCGTTTTCGAAAACCTGGATATTTGAAGTCTTGGGATACAATCTAATAGATAACAACAAAGATAACTTTATATTATTCTCAGATTTTTACTCGATTTCCAAAACTTCAAACTGCTGGTATTGGAAAACTCAATTGGGAACAAGTTAAATGTTTATTCTATGAATGCATCAAAAAGCTGTGTTTTGGATCCAGCCTATTAATATGCCCATTTTATCAAGCAGGTCTGATTAGAACTTCAAATTTTCTATTTTACTATGAAAGACGTCTTTAAAGTGATGGGGTGGATCATGATTTATTAAATTTCTTGTATGGAGAAGCAGAATAAGGGGGGATGAGGTCCATAGCACATTAATAGCTATTCAGACTAAGCTTATTTTGTCGTTTCCCTTCAGACTGAGGTCTTTATTGCATTCTGATGAAGTCACTCTGTGAATCTGAAATTGTGCATCAAATACTTGTATGAACAAGGTTTGTAGACTGAATAAGCTGCAAGTAGATAAGTTGAATCAAAGAGCATGAATTCACCATGTAAGGATTGTGTCAGTCTTTTATTAGAATGTTGTCCAAAGACTTGGGCCATTATCCTTGGAGAATATGGAATTGGACATGGTAGTCATATACAATATACTATGTGCTCAACAAAACACGTCACTCCCAGCTGGCTGAATCATGTTAATGTAGGGTAAAGCTCGCTATCCTTATCCTGTGGGATACCAAGCTGTTCGAGCTCACAATGGGAACACATGTAAGATGGAAATTCATGAAGGCCCAAAAGGTCCTTTATTCATGGTAGGTAGGCAGACCTTGCACTTTAAACCTGTGCTAATTGGTTTTCGGTTGTAATGTTTCTTAAAACGAAGAAAATTTAAAAATTGGTTCCAACATTTTCTTGCAGATTACTTCTGCTGATGGACATTCATCTTCAGGACAAACTCCAGATATTGCATGGGAGAAGTTTCAGAAGAAACATTACTCCCACATGAAGACATGGCATGGAAAGAGACTTTCATGCAAGATAGATGGTGTGGAGGTAGATGTTACTGCTACTAGCATTTGGTTTTTTCTTTGTATCAAATACAAAGGGTTGTGGTTATGTTCAATTTTTTCATGTTGTGACTGTGAGTATATATCCAAATGATCTGGAATGGAGGGTGAGGCCTAGTAAGTTTTACCAAGTAAACAAAAGGATCCTAGATATTATGCTAAATGGAATTCCTGTATCTGCATTTGATGTGCAGTTTTTTGGGTTCAAAAATTTGTTCGTTCAGAGGTTACTTCGGGAACTGGTGGCAAATATCAATGGAATGGCAGAAAGGAGTTTGTTATCCTCAAGCTTCTGCAATGGGGCTTCCAGCACAAAGCATGATAATCAAAACCCAAATGCATGTGCACTTGTAGATTTACAGCCATACCTGCAGAGAACACCAGCTAGAAAGAAGAGAAGTAGGATATGTGAAATCACCAATGTGAAGCCTGTTGGTAAGAATGGCTTTAAAAAACCTCGGTCTGCAAATAAACATAAAGTTCAAGGAGAGCCACCTCTGGTGCACTCACATTCTAAAGCAATTCAGGACAAAAATACTAACTTTTCAGCTCAAGATGGTTGTCCTTTAGAATCCATTGATTTCTCTGGTCATCTTGTGGAGGAGTCTGTTCATGCTCAAGAAGTGAGAGAATTTGAAGGTCTTGAAAATTCTAAATCCATTACAGAGGCCAACAACTTGGTTGAAGAGGAAAACCTGTGAGCACTTCTATCCCATTACTTGCTTTTTTTTTTCCCCACTATGTTAATGCTTTGTTAATTGCACATTTTTCATTCTGCCTTCCCACACTATTTGGGTCCTTATGTTAATTGTAACCGGTGAATTGTAACACTTAGAGCTATGTGTTTTTTTTTTTAAATCTTTTCCATTTGTGCTAGTTTTTGTGCATTTTTGATTTCATGGTCCATTGTAATGTATTGTTGAATGAGAAACATTCTTAACTTCTCACAGCTTGATAGGTCAAAGAATTGTAGTTTTCTGGAGGTGACAGAAGATGAAGATGGAGATGCACCAGTTCTGAAAGACTCTCCATGTGTAGAAAATGCCAATTTTTGTGCACCTGATTCTATTGATTTTGCGGAAGGTATTACTTAACCACAGTTAATTGTAATTGCATAGGTTTTGCATAGGCTAAAATCTTCATGCCACCATTTGTAATATTTCATAAGTCATAACCAGCTTATTTATTGATACATGAATAAATGCAGATAACAGTATGCATTCCTCTCCAACAACTCATGATAAAAGTAATTACAGTTTGAAAGAAGATTTTACTACAGCCAACAATGTCACTTCAACAGCATTGGTGGCTGATTCATATGCAGAAGAAATTGGCACATCTAATTCAAACTTAAGTCCTGAAGAGGGTGATTTTGATTCAGTTGGTCAGGAAATCACCGAGGCCATGATGACAGTCTTACTTCCACAAGCTATTCCTCTGCTCAATAAGGCCTCAAGAAAGAAAAAGGCCACCATTAGACCTTCAGCAACTTCACCTCGTAAGGTAAATCTGCAGGACGGAAAAAGTGGAACTAATCACTTGACGGATGCTTTGTTTCCTGGTATAGTTGATCCCTTAAAGCTATGTGTTTACTGATAATTTTATTGCTAATATCAACTACAGTAACTCTAATGCTTTGTTATGCCAAGATTTTTCAACTTAATTTATGGTGTAAGTGTCCTAATAGTTTGGTCCTTGCTTTCTTCTCTTATACCTGCAGCTGCAGATCTAATTGAGAAGACAAATGGGGAGAGGATGGAAAAGTTGGGAACACAGGATGTGGATCTTGGTTTGGGTGTCCAAAGTTCTGAAAATTCCAAGTCCGTTGTTCTTGACAGTTTTGAAGATGATCAATGTAGAGATCATATAACTAACAAAGGAATATTGTCTTCTGATTTTGTGGAAGGTGATGAACCTAGTATTCACAAAGATACAAATCTTCCCATCCCTCAGAAGGAGCTTGTTATAGAAGATGGGAGGAATGAATCATCAGTTTATGATGTTGAGACCAGAAACAACCAGAATGTCTTGTGTCATGAGGAAAACATGGCCCTGGATAAAAAATTTCCAGACAAAGATGTATGCATATCTGAGTCTCTTCTAGATTGCAGATCTTCTAGCAAGGAAATTTTCTCTGAAAAAGACCTCAAAAACTCGGCCAGTGTTGAAATCTATCCCGTGGAAAAAGACCTCAAAATGGAACCTGATTGCATGGAAGGTAATGTTCATTGATTTTGAATTTAGTATTCATGTGGTAACTTACTGATGTACCCACCTTGTGCCTAGCATGAGATGCAAGGAGCCAACTTTTCTCCTACCCATCAAATTAAATTCATTAATTTATTTTAGGACCTTTCTCTTCAGAAACAGTTTATTTGTGAAAGGAACTTATATTTGTTCCTCTGAGCAAAAACTGGAAGCTGTAAAGCATTAAATGCATATAACTTTATGCACTATCTACATAAGGACCTGTTTAAGATGTGGAGCTTTATATTGTTGTTTTAGTTTTAGTCCCAAAAAAATCCTTGTTGTTTATGATTTTCAAGGAAGTGAATAGTGATAGTGCTTTTACTGCTGTAGATGCAAATGATGCTGACAAAAGAGGCAATAGAAATACTCAGCAACTATCAAGGAGCGATATTCCTGTTGAAGCGGCAACAACTGAGACCGGGTCCTTTGCACAAGTCACAAATAAAGTATATTCCAGAAAGGTCTCAAAGAGAACTTCTTTAACAAGGAAATTCAATGGTCCTCTCTCAGAAAGTATTATATGCAGAAACTTTGGAGATGATTATGTTCCCAAGCAACATCATGATACCGAAATTTCACTTGCCTCTACGATTAGTCAAATGAGGTCCGCTGACAACAAACCACATAAAGAAAGTTTTGTTTGTGCTAAAGGTATGCTTGGGGGACAGTCCTCTGGTTTGCCTGTTATATCACAGAGTTCGACAGTATTTTGTGACTCCAAAGACAAAGATTTTTGTAACTCTTTTGATACATCTGCCTTACACATGAAGAAATCTGAAGTGAATTCTGACAAGGAACTGGTTGAGCAAGTGAACCTTGTAGAGTTCAACTCTTCTGTGGCATCCCAGAAACAGGAAATAAGTTGCTGTGAATATAATACATCTTATGCCAAGGAAGCTAAAGTTACTTCAGATTTGAAGCGTCAAAAGAATATGGAGAGTAATAATGAGCTAGCGGGCACTTTTGATCTTGTGGGATGCTATTTTCACCCCATGCCTGTTTTATCAGTATTGTTATGCACAATAGGGAATGAAATTTATGTTTGTGCTTCATGCGGTCTTCTGGTTGATAAAAAGAGAACCCTGTTCATCTACAAGGTAGCGATTCAAGAACCAAGGGTAGGGTACCCTTCTTTTGTTGGTAACACATCAGTCATATTGCCATTTCTGAAAGATAAATTTGGCAGAGAAGTAAGTTTTCCTATGAACACCTTTGCACCTTTTTACAGTTCTATTTTTGGTTCTTTGGTATGTTTCACTGCTCATTGATTACTTTTATAACTTGTAACTCTTTGCAGATTGCACTGGAAAGATCTTGTTTGCTATTCGCTCCAGATGGGCAGTCTCTTGTTCTACTTGACAGCATGAAAACACCTTATTGCAGGTGATTATTTCTGCATATTATATCACACTAAAATATTTGTGAACCACGTGCAAGAATAGCAGAATTAATTTCTATACATTTTTTCAGGGAAGGGAGAATTGATTGTTTATGCTCAACATGTACATCAGAATGCTTTCAGGAGAATGCAGTGAGGATTGTGAAAGTAAAACCTGGTTATGTTTCCATTATGGTAAAATTGAAAACAGTTGACTGTGTGCGGTGTATATTGGTTTGTGAACCTAACCATCTTATTGCTGTTGGAGAAAGTGGGTGTCTTCATCTATGGAAAATGAATTCAACATGGAGGTGAATTTTATCTTCTAGTTTGCTTCTTTTTTTTACTTTGAGCAATTTTTATGCCTTTTTTCTATACTTTTAACATTTAATTATACTTAAGGTTTAACACTGTAGCTGTGAACCGGGTTTCTAGTCAAACTGTTTTGTGCTTTTGTGTCCATTTATAATTGGAGATCATATGGTGGAAAGTCATTGGTTGTTAAAATTAATATGCAGCATAAACCGCTACACTATATTTAAGTTGTAATAACACTTCCAGATTCCCGACATTTTGGAGGGATTGGTGTGCAAAGAAAGGTGAATGGTGTTTATTAGAAAAAAAAAACAAAAATCTAGTTGTTAGGACATTGTATCCATGAGTTTTCATTTTTGGAGGCTTCTCATTGTTCACAAGCTTCTATTCTACAAAGTAACTGGTCTACATATTTTTATATCAGTAGAAGTAGATCTTTATGTTATCTATTATTGATCAGGTTCAGCTGATGTTGTGATGTATTTGTTTTACTAAAATTTTACTTTATCCCATTCTAGTAGTGATAAGATCTTGGGTGAACTGATGGTCCCTTGTATGTATGAACCTGTTCATCTGTGTCAGTTGACATTTGTGGTTTTACTTTAATAGTTTATACTTGGAGTTGTTTCTTATTAGAGTTTTTGAATTAGGTTTCCATCAATTCCAAATGGAGAATTTAATTTAATTTTATTTCAATTTCACTGTTTCAGTGCACAGATAGAAGAATGTACCATACCGATTGATGGTTGCATATATCCTTCCATAGTGGAATTGAAGAGAATCTCGAAGTGTGCACCTCTTGTCATCGGTCATAATGGTTTTGGGGACTTTGGCATATGGTAAGTTGCTTTTGCTCCCCATTACTATGGATAACTGTCTTATTTAATTCATTATAAGTTATTAATTTGGTAATCAGTGTGTGCGCTTCTCTAATTGATGCAACTGTTGTGGAAACTTTTGTAATCTTATATTTCTCTATTACTTGATAATTTAGTATATTTACATTTGGTTGTTTATTGATATATTTCATGTATTTTATTTCAGTTTTCTGCCACTGATAACAGTTCGTAGTTTGGTTCAGAACACTTCTTTAATTAGGTTTTATCATTCATTTCATGTCCCCTTGAGATTCTGTTTTAAGTACAGGATTTTAAATGTTAATGTAGTATCATTTTTTTATTCTAGTTCAACAAATTAATTGGGTTCTGCAATTCTGGATTTCAATTGGATTGTTATAATTACAATTCCCAAGGGTTTTCCAAGCTTTGGGCTTATCTTTGATTGGGACAAAAGTTGGACATCTTTGAACAATTTTAGCTTCTTACTGGTTTATTGAGAACTTGAATAGAAAGCTAGACAAATTTTTCTGTGTTATTTCTTTTTGCCTTTTCATTTGTGTGCATTTGTAAGTTTTTATACCAAATCTATTTTCAACCTTCTACAATTCTATCTGGTATATATTGCTTCAGCATTTGAATATGAAAGTTGCTTGAGACTTCTTAGATTTTACCAAAGTACAATAATTTAACATATGATAAGAATCGCCAGCCATATTTGATGCTGCCAACGGAGCAAAGATGAAGATATGAAAGGAATTGAAGCCTCTAATATTAAGGATAGAACTTCAAAAGAACATTGGTCTTGATCCTAAAAAACACATGTACAAGGATAAGTGATTATGAGCTTAAATTTTCAACTGTCCCAAACCAGTTGCTATTTTCCTCGAGAAAGTGCCCAAAAAATTCTGAGATTTATGTTTCATTGCCTTATTTCAACCAATATGAAATTTATGAAATTTTATTTGGCAACTCCTTGTTGGTTGAAATTTGCATGTCAGAATTTGGCTGAAATTTGTGTAACCAAAAGGATTAAAATAAATGTTGATAATGGTATTTAGAAGTTTGTGCAAAAGTTTAGTTTTTCTGCATTCTAAAGCTGATCAACTTAAGATGTTTACTTGTGTCAATGATTGGTGAAACTTATTGGGCTATTGGTTATACACTAGCCATTTGTCCTAGAAGAATGTTGATCAATTCATATTTTTTCTTTTGACCAGTAGCTAAGGTTCAACATGTTAAACAGTTGTTGCTTCTGGCATCCCCTAGTTGTTTTTTTTCTTTCTTTTTATCATTTCATTAATTTCCTTAAGCTATATCGTATTTAAATGCTTTTATTCCCTTGGAAAACTCTTGAATCATTTTCTGACTTGTTCAAGTTCATTTTTTATCTTGTTTCCTACTAAATCTGGAACTGGAAACTAAACTATATTAGTTTTTTTCTCCTGTGATGCTCTGCTCAGTTTAACGTTATTGAGCTTATGTTCCCAACTACAGGGGTCTAGTTCATTTCAATTCTCTTTACCTATCGGTGTCCTGACCATTTCAGTTCAGTCCTCATAATGTATGGTGCTATCATCTCATGTGACACAATCTTCTAGTCAATTGCAGATTTATATGTTTTTATTGAGCTGTCGAGTCGATTACTATTCTCTTTACATATGGGTGTCCTGTTCTTTTCATTTCAATTACCGTAATATATGGTGTTATAATCTCATGTGACAAAATCTTCTAATCAGTCACAAATTTAATTGTTTTTCTAGGGATATTTCCAAGAGAGCCTTTGTCTCCTTGTTCTCTGCACCAAGTACTTCAGTTTATCAATTTGTTCCGATCAATTTGTTTAGTTGGCAAAGAGATGTCTCTGTTTTCATCGATGGTAATGTTGAGCATCTCAATGGAATAACAGCTGCAACAAAATCATGGCTCTCAAAGCACAATGAGGACAATTCCTCTCTCCCATCAGAGGTGGAAGATATTGCCGTTTGGCTTCTTGTATCAACCTTCTCTGATTCTGATGCTCAACAAGATTATATATCAAGTGATGTCCAAATAAATACAGTTGGAGAGTGGAGGATAGCCCTGCTGGTGAAAAATACAATGATCTTGGGAAGTCCATTGGATCCAAGGTGCTATGAAGTTCTACTTTCTAAATTTAAAACTTAGATTTCCTAATTACAGAAATTGTATGCTCTTAAGATGCCTACCCAAAGGGATTTGTTCAATCTTGTTGGTATTTATTTGACTTGTAGCAGTCGATAGAAATTTAGTTTGAGGCATGCAACATATTTCATCTCATACCAATATTGACTAGTTTGGGTTCATAGTAATCCACTAAACATAAGAGGTTTTACATATTTGTACAGTGCTGGTAACTATATAGTTACCCATTAATTGGACCACTTCAAGATCAATTACTGAGGTAATAAGACAAGATTAAAAATGTTCCACATTTTCAGGGCAATTGGTTCAATTGGCTGTATTCTAGACCGTTGAAAATAATGGAAAATGCATTAAGATTGTGTGGCTTTGGTGATTTAGAGAAAAGAGAAAAAAATCAAAGATGAAACAACATATTTAGTCATAGTTATGTTCACAAGTTCCTTCATATTTTTGTCATTTTCAGTCAATCCTTACAACATTAAATGTGACAGAAGCCTCAACCTTATTGTGTAGGACTGCTGCCATTGGGGCATCATCTGGCCATGGAATCATTGGTACACATGATGGACTTGTTTATGCTTGGGATTTGTGTTCAGGAAATAAACTTGGCACTTTGCATCATTTCAAAGGTATAGGCCCATAACTCTTAAGCGACTTGCTATTGATATAGATTGAGAAGCTAGTGATCCACGTGTAAGTGCTGAAAACTATTATTAACTAGCCATGAATGCATATTTCTTTTTGGTTCAGTTCCAACTGAAGGAAGCATTGTCCGTTTTGTTTTCATTTATTATGATATCAAAAATGATTTCTTATTAAAAATTTTGTAATTTAGCATGATATTTATTTTACTAGTTTCTATGTGTGTGCAATTGAGATGAATGGTGTCCTCTCTCACTGGCAAAATGTAGTTGGAAATAGTGACATAGCCCCTGTGTTTGAAGTGATTGATTGAATTCCACTTCTGTCAGGCTGAGGATGTGATTAATCCATTTCCAACTGGATGGATGAACCAATTATACAAAACCCAAGCCAAACCCCTATATTTTTTGCCTTAAAATTTAACCAACCACCTTGTGCTCTTCTTATCTTCAAATTTACAAAACTTTTAAATTTTGGAAGGGTTTTTAGTCAGGCATTTTTGGGTATATGGTTTAGAAGTATGTTGTCTAGTGTGATAGCTTACATATCTGGAACTGTTGTGGGTAGACTTCAGGAGTGTTCAAGTTCTTATGGTCTTGTTATGTGAGAGGCAGTAGGAGTGCCTTGGAAGCCTAATACAAGCATGCGCCCATCAAATGTGCAGTTGAGGTTTTCTACTTCATACTCATCAAAATACGGAAACACTTATTGAAAATGGTATGGAACTGTCCAGTGGTACAGTTCGTTGGAACTTAATATTTGTGGATTGTTCAGCATTGGTTTTCAAAAATGGTCTCTTTGTTATTGAAAACGTTTAATGATGCACTGGGTTATGCTTTCATTAAGATGGATTATCTTTGAAGTGATATATGAATAATGTATTTGATTTTAAATCTTCTATAATGTCACATGATTAGAATAGTATTTTTTTAGTCTGTTTGAAGCTCATGAGCTTTTTTGTCATTCTGAAGGTGCCATACTCTTTTAACTATTGAAGTCACACTCACCCCTTTATGTTTTTGGGTTCTTTTTGTATACTTTGCTTGTAGAACTTAGAACCTTAATTTTTCTTGCTGTATGCATCCTGGACAAGAAATTGTGCCTTTTTTTTTCCCTTTTTTGTTTTGAATCATTATTTTTCTTGTCAAGAAAAAAAAAAAGGGGACAAACCAGCATCTTTTCTTAATTTAGCCTTCTGCAAAGCTTCAAGCTTTATAATACTAATCTGTATTCCTGATATCTATAATTCTATCACTGTTTTCATGTTTCATTCATGCAAAAGATCTTTGAGCAAACTCAAAGAAAGAAGCTTTTATGTCTTCTATTTGATTTTGCAAAGCCTTTTTGGGCATCAGACAGGATTCTACATGTCTTGCCACGTAATTCTGGAACTGGCAGTGAGAAGGGTTCACATTGGACCCAACTGTATCAAGACCTTTCCTGAGATTGCATCTTAGGTCAAAATGAACAAAGCCTGGTTTTGATTGTGTTGCTACCTGTGGGTGTGATATATTTGATATTCATGTTTATCAATTGATTTATGAATGAATAACTGAGTTTTGACTGTTTGACTAATAGCACTTTCTTTATTAAATGGTATTAGGCGGCACTGTTTCATGTATTGCTACCGATGATTCAAGGTCACAAGTGTTGGCTGTTGCTGGTGATGGAGGTCAGCTGCTAGTTTATTTGCATGCCCGAGAAAACTTTGCAAATCAATAAAGGATAGAAACAAGTGAGTTTCTCTCCCCATTGCTCCTCACATGTTCAGTAAATGAGCTGGTATGGATATTCTAACCATACAGTTCCTACATTTGAAGTGTTTCATCCCAAATCCCTACAATTTTGCCATTCTGCTCGGTTGCAGATGTATAGCCACTTTATCATTCTAATTTTGTCAATAACCATTATATAAAATGGCCAATGCATATTCAGTTGGACAATTAAAACCCGTGTTCAATATGACTACACAAATGAGGAACTGGAACCATACAAAACTAGTGAAGAAAATCAATTGAGTTTCCAGTCCATATATCTGGTTTATAACTAAAACTTTCATTTATGTTTTTTACCGTCTTACGTTCCTGCGATTTGTGATTAGTTTGCTTTCGATGTACATGCTTTTGATGTTATATTAATAATTAAATCACCATTATCGGTCCATGTACGGTAATTTTAGCTAATTGAAATGCATGTGAGGACTAGGTTTCTCTTGCCAAATTTCTGCATTCATCATTGACGAATTAATTACTAGTCGATGACGAGTGTTTGGTACGTGAGAAGTGACATTAGAGCGAATCCAATTCTTATTCATGTTGGTATCATTTGTAAATGGATCCTAATAACTCATATCATGCAACCCAATAATGTGATGCCACAGTTTAAGTAGCTCATAAAAGATGTCTCCTAGATTAGGATGTGACATAAATATTTGGTATAGTAATTTTATTGCAATTTTCATCAAATTTATCTTGTGCATCTTAAGCTTTAATTTTATTTTATATCTTTTATTTATTGGTTATATTTAAAAATCTTTGAAAAATAGATTTTTGAATGGTAATAAGCTCTTGGCTCATGCTGCATAATTTTTTAATATATATATATATAACATATATATATTTTTTAATGTCTTATTCTTTATGTTATTTTTAAAATTTTTTAAAAATATGATAAATAATTTTTAAAAATTATAATAAAAATTTGAAAGTGGTATGGTAGAGTACTTTTACAATTTTTTTGGGTTGCATGTATTAAATTATTTGTCGTATTTATTTAACAAAAATTGAGAAATATATAATAATAAAAATAAAAAAAATTGAGCATCGTGAAGTACAGCAGCTGCGCTATGGTGTTGCATTACCCAAGTAAAGCGACGCTTAGTAATAACAGGTGGGCCGAAGAGTAATATTATTGCCGCGTTGAGTTTATGTTATGTTTAGGTGATCGTGTCTTATTTATCATCCCAAATCTTTCTTACCCTAAAATTTTTCCGATATGTTTAGTACAGTAACTGACCCAATCTCTAATTTTAGGCCGTGGACAACAAGATCTATGACATGGTCATAATCGATTACGTGGGCTGTGTTCGATGGAACTGAAACTCCAAACTGCAAATAGTATTCAAACAATCCCAGATACAAATGCACTGCCGACAACAGTGATAAATCCGTTTTAACTAACTCGCGGGATGGGCCACGGAGGTTTCCTTTCCCATTTTGAGAGGATGCCACGCAGACAGTTGGCAGGAAGCACCGACAAATCAAACGCCAACCTGCTTAAATTTTTTTCACCAGACAAGAAGTTCATTGGTAGACACCCTCGGTTCAAATTTCAAATTCGCCTTTACAATTCAATAGGTAGAAGAAAAAGGTGAAAGATTGTTCCCCACACCCACAAGCAACCATCTCTTATCATTTCCCAACTTAGCCAAATTCAATTTCAAATTCTATGCCTCTTATTGTTCTAAACTCTTACATTTCAATAAGGTTGAAAAACTTCTGAAACTTTCACTGATAAAGCGAAAAATATCATATTAGAAACAATAAATAAGAGTAACAACCCCCATGCTATGATTGAGTAATAAATAATTGAATTTGCAACAAACGAGTAGCTACTGAATCTACAAAGGAATATAGAAAAAATTTATTCGGAACTTGGAAGTAGTCTCTACTTGGATGTGGCTGTGCCATTTGTTTTGTTTTCAGAGTTGAGCTCATCCCATGCCTCAATCCAAGTGACCATGGCATCTGCTAACCTGTCAAAGTAGGGATCCACGGAGCTGAGCTTGGCCTTGACCTGCTTGGCTAGTTCAAGATAACACTGCTGAACAGTAGTGCATTCCTTTGGAAGAACACAAGATTGGAAGAAAGGGATCAGCTCCTCTTGCCAGTAGATACCTTTGTACTCCTTTTTCAGATTAACAAATGGGTTACTGGCTTTGCTGTGCCATATGTAAGGCAGACCAGTTTTCACCCCCCATCCCATATGATCACATATTACCTGAAAGTTCATCAATACGACAGATAATGCGTTGAGTTTCACCAGGTAATTATTGAGTAAATCAAAGCTACAGGCTCTCATTCTCAGCAACAATTTTAATGGCACGGGTTCAGATCCTTCGTAAAGCAGTAAGCAGAGGATATAGTGAGGTATAAGAAGAGTACCTTCATGCACCAGCCAGCCCACATATCATCATAACGACCAATTGGCTGTCCATCGCCCATGAGTCCAAAGTACATAGCCGGTCCAATCAATTCACGGTTGAATGCAAGATTCATTCCACACATTGGGAACAAAGTTCCCTTAGGGATTGTCAAAACCGCATCCACATACCTGGGAATGAAAATAAAATTAAATAGGTTGTTCACAAATCACAAACCCAGTAGGATAAAAAAGATAATGTAATGTAATACAGAGATATGTATTATATTTATATACCTGGTGTTTCTCTCACGTGGCTTGACAAGCTGAGTAGGAGCATCATAGTCAGGAATGTTGAGCCAGAGGCCGTGAGAAACAGCAGTTGTGACACCTTCGCGGAGACTGAAAGGGTATCCACGGACAAAGTCTGCACCTTTTCTGTATGGGTCATAAAGTGTGTTGAAGAAAAATGGAGTCGATGGTGATAGCAAGTTTTCTATGTGCTGTTGCAGCGCGTTGATCTCCTTCCCAGATGGGTCTTTGGCAACCTGCACATCAAAAATACAAGATTTTTAAGCAAAATCGTGGACTGTCCTGATACGCAACATCCAAATTTCCATAATTCAGATTCAGGAATCAAATCAAATACAGACATAATACAAATCAAGATCCAAATCCACCAAAATGGTACAAGCTCTATAGTATTACCAAAACCACAAAGAAAAAGAACATAAAGAAGAGACATTACATTACACACAATAATGCAGGAAGAGAGAGAGGAAGCTTACAAAGCAATCATCATCAATGGTGAAGACATATTTCTTCTTAGAAACCAGGTAGCCAAAGCACCGACAAGCAGAATCCTTAAAGGAAATGCAAGAAGCTTTAGGACCCAGAATTCTATTGATGTCGTTTCTATTGTAAAGCTCGTAGTCAAAGCCATCAGGGACCTTGATGGGTCCCCGTCTTGAACGATGATCAGATGATATGGCTCAAAAAATGGTCTCCACATCTCCAAGAAATCCAGATTTCTAATCGTGGGTATCACGATATCCAGTTCGTCTTTCAACAGTGGCGTCGGTTTAGTGGAAGGAGTTGCCATGTTTGAAGTTCTGCAGACACAACCGAAAGAGAAAGTACTGTGCTTAATTATTTGCGGACGCAATGATCTAGCCTTCGCGTTGAGTTGGGTTTTATACGGAGATCTGTGAGGATAAATATCATATATGTCCTTTACTTTTATAATAATATCCCTTTTAAGTGAAATTTGAGAATTTAAAAATGTGAAATATTACGTATCTCAAATTTTATTTCAAAAATTTCATCCCCGTGCATTTATTACAGTAATATAAGATCATTAATAACAGTAACATCACTTAAGATAAAATTTTGAAAATAAAACTCAAAATATGAATATTATTCTTTTAATTAAGTTATTTATCAATTTTTAAAAAATATATTTCTTTTAATTTAAACCTTTATTTTGTTAGAGATACTTCGTATATAGTCATTGTAAATAGTTGGAGTGCTCTCGTTAATAGGGATAATAATTTAGTCAAATATTTAAAATATCTAATACAATTTAATAGTAAAAATTATTTGATATTCAAAATTTAATGTACGTCAGACAAGTTATTATTTTAAAATTAATTTTACTCGATTTGTAATTTTTTGTATTGGATATTCGGCATTCGATTAAAAAACTATTTAAAGAAATATTATTTTTTAAATGAGAGTTTATAAATTAAGTATCTAGAAAATAATTTTTTTAAATACTTAATTTGAAAAAAATACTATTTAAAAGAAAAAAAATAATATTTTTTAAATGTCATTTTAAAAAATATTATTTTTAAATAATTAATTTTAAAAAATTATTTATAAACTTAATTTAAAAATTTTTTTTTTGATTATTTTAAACGATTTTAGATATTCAATTTTTTAATCAATTTTAAATACGAATATCGAATATATAATTTTTTATTTTGAATATGATTAGATTATAAATATTATATATTTGATAAATACATATATAAATATCTTAAAATTATGAATATATTATCCGTTGCCATCTTTACTTATTAATACTGATCTCTCTGATCATCAAATACTAAATTTAGCTAAAATATAAATAATAAGACTTAGAAAATATATATATATATATATATATATATATATATATAAAGAGAAAAAAGATATTAAAGTATATAAACTCACATATAAAAAGAGCCCTAAAGATCATGACAAAGATTGAAAATAATATAAATTGTTATGTATGTAACCCATTTGAAAACAACTTTTATGTTCTCATCACATATTGTTTGACATTGGCAATAGTTAATTTACTATAAAATCCGATTTGATGGCGATAAATTTTTTACCATGACAGTGCATAGAATTTAGTTAGTTATGAATAAAATATATATCATATTTAAAGGAATCATAAAATAAGGTGAAAAATAATTAAGAATTGAAGCATGTTCAAGTAGCAATACTATTCTTTATCGCAAGTCACAAGTCAGTTATTATTTAAACTTAAATTTATAAATTAAAAATGGCATAAAAGATTTGAGTTTGAATCTTGCTCATGTTAAGACGAAGAAAAATTTTAATTTATAACTATCTATTAATTAATGAAAAAACATTTAAAAAATTTATATACTCCTTAATAAATCTTTAGAGAGAGCTAGTTGTAAAGGAGAACTACATATAGAAAGAACCAAATTAAATTACAAAATCATAGTATTTTTTTCAACATCCAACATGTTATTATGAGTTGCATGTTAATGCATAATAAGTGGGAGGCTTGACCCAAGGCAAGGAAGCATGAACAAAGAGGAAGATTCGGACAAATGAATATGGCTCTGACAATCTAATCTAATCAGTCATGTTTGTTTCGTTCACACAATATTTATCCCACCACACCATAAAATACAAAAGCAGAAGCAACTGCAGCTACGTTAGCCTGTTATGTAATCTGTTTTATGTTATAGTAGCAACTACAGACAGTTTATTCGCAGATATAATAGTTGACCTGGGCTGTGTTGTGCAATGTTTTCAGAGTAGAATATGGGATCATTGAGAATTGTTAAATGGGATTAACAGAGCAAAAGTTTCTACTAAGAAAGTGGTTACACAGCAAAATGTTATGGGTAGGGCATATAATGTTTCATATATAAATAAAATTTGGAAGTGGTTTTCACGTCGGCATTCTCACTCTTACAGCGAAGATTACATTGCATTACAGCCGCATGGTTTCTACTCCCCACTACCGTATTTCTCCCATTTATTACTACTACTGTTTCTCGAATTTTTGAAAACTGTTTGGGTTTGGAGGTCCATTTGAGGACCCCAAAAAGGAGTATAGAAGAGATGAAAAGCTTCATAGGCTGCAAAATGGTTGTTAATCGGTTCAAAGAAAAAGAAATATTCTTTTTTGAAAAATATCAGTAGCCTGTTATGGCACGCTAATTGTCTAAACTGTTTACTTAATGGACTCGACATCTATATTTTATCTGGTTTTGGACTTATATGGTGCATTACATCTGATTATATAGATGTATGTCATCTTGTTCTGAAATCAGTGACATCATATAAAACTTTGGTAGAGTTAGTAATATTTTAATTTTATTTGGTACTACAATGTTTGGACTTCGAGGCAAGGGACAGGAGCCCAGCCTTCCAAGTAAGACTCTGTTTAGGCTTTGATTTAGAGCCCACAAGTTCTGTTGTTTTAGTTGTCTCGATATGCGCGTGGCTTTTATTTTTGGGTTATAATCACATCTGACATATTCTCAACAGAAAGCTTGACAATCGACGGTGGGATTGCCATTCTTCATAGTTGAAGGAATTCCAATTCAACTCTTCAATATTTAAGGTTATGAATTGAAATGGAAATATAGTGCAAAGTTGTGTAACAATGAACTGCAAATCTGAGATGTCATCCTTTTTATTTTCAGAATTTAATATCTATATTCTTTTTCTTAATCTGTGCATTTATCTGTTTAGTTTTCAATCTTCTTTTGAAAACATTAGTACTTTGACACCTTTATATGAAGTCCATTTGGTGCTTCAACTCTGGGAAATTTCAGAATTTCATCTCCCCCAACTTCCTCCCATCTGCAATTACAAATAAAAAAAAAAAAAAAAAAAAAGGAAAGAAAGAAAGAAAGAAGAAGATTTAATTCACTCTAAACACATTATACTCATACAATTTCACCCCGGTGCGCGCTCATGTATATTCTTTTGCATTTTGAATCTTATATATATTAATAAACTAAATTGTGATGTAGCAAAATTATTGGGGAAAATGTTGCTAACCTGTATCTTGTAACAAAATAGTGAAGAAATGTGGAGATTTGAACTATGCCCACTTCTTTGCCAGGACAAAGTCTGCTTCCTCCTCCAAATATGAAGCAGTAATTGTGAGATTCCAAACTCTTATCCTGCATTCGAAATTCAGTTGGATTTTTATCCTCATAGTTGAAGGAAGAAACAAAAGCTAGAGCAGTTTGTTTCACTCACGAGCCATCTCCATGGATTAAAGGTTAAAGGCTCTGGATAAAGGAAAGGATCATAGTTGATCTCTCTTGTGTAAACATATATCCTCCATCCTTTGGGAATAAAAAATCCTGAAAGACATATCATGATAACAAATATTACAAGATTAATACTTGATATCATTTTCAACTGCGGTTTCTGTAAGGAAGTTAAAAACATGCAAAGAAAGTGTTGCTGTGTAGAAAATCTTGAAATTTCTAAGTAGCAATACATACCCCTATGAAACGAAGACAGTTATCTGAACATACCATTCAATTCAATATCTTTGGTTGTCTTCCTCAGAACTCCATTGACAACGGTGGCCAATCTTAATGTTTCGAATATGACCTACATTGCAAGAGTAAATTTTTTAAAAGATTATTGGTTATAGACCAAGATAAACAGTCCTGCGGTTGATTTAGATTGCTTACAGCGCGCGTAAAACTCATAGACTTGTAGTCATTCCAGTCAATTGGCTCCTCGGGATCTTTCCTTTGTCGGATTGCTAAATGCTCGTCCTGAAAAAGTTAACCAAACATGATCATGAACTGGAATTGACAAAATTGCATATTGATGATGAAGATTATAAGCATTTCACTCACTCTAAGTTCTTTGAGAGCTCTCGGATGATCATGGAGATACTTAATTGCCATCATTGAAGTTGTTGAAACAGTCTCATAACCTGAATATAAGATTGTAATAACTTGATCAAGTATCTCCTCATCACTGAGATTGTGGTTAGACTCTTCATTTCTCAGAAGGTGATCAAGCATGTCATTTTGAGTAACGGAGGAAGCTCTTCTCTCCTCGATAATTTGTGTCAAAAATCTGATGACTCTCTTCCTTCCCTGTAAAAAAGCCTCAATTCTAAAAACATCTAGAGGTTCCATGTACATATATTGTTATCTTGAAGAAATTGTGCATAAGATTTAAGTCTTCAATGATATACCTGGAACCCGCGATGGTAATTTGTCCCTGGAATATTGATAGGAAGTGATAATGTTCCTACCAATAGCTTATCAAACTCTGGTTTGAAGGCCTCGTATATCTGACCCGATTCAATTTCCACCATCTGCTTGAAGGCTATGAATAGTGCCATCTGTAAAGAAAAAGTACGAGGAAAATTCAGAAACATCAGTATCCTGCGATCTTCCAAATTCTTTATCAAAATTTTCTTTTGTTAAAATGTCAACTTTATATTGACTGTTAGTAGACACAAACGCTCATTACAAGTAAGGACGAAAACTATTTATAACTCCATTGATCTGTGCATGGCAACTGTGTCACCGCTTTTCAGGAATGATAAAAAAGCAAAATCTAACTTCAATTACAAAAAAAAATGAAGGAACCTCGGGTGATTGTAATGTCCTTCTAATAATGAATGATTTTACTTTTAGATTGAAACAACATAACTACAAAAGAAAGTAATATGACAATGGACAAAGACTCATGAACTATAAGTGACAATTAACATAGACAACTCTTTTGTTGTTTCCTAAAAGGTTGTAGTTATTATGCAAACCTCATTGGTTCTTTCTTGGATATCAATGACTTTTCCATCCCAGTTGTAGAGATATGATCTCATAAACTTATCAATTTTTGGCAGAAGCTGCTTTTTGATCCTTGCCGGGCTGATAAGTGACAGGAATGATCCTCTAATGTATTTGTGAGCAGAACCATGAACAGCAGCAATGTTGCATTTCCCCAATATATCAAGCATGGACTGTGGATAGCCAGGAACAAGTCCTTTCGCTTCATTCATAAGGATATATCTGTTAAGTTCCGGATCCATGGAAACAATTGTTGGACACCCCAACAGATGTGACTTGAATAAACTTCCATACCTGTCAATTATCAATCCTCCCATCGGTAAATGAACCTTGCTATGAAAAAAAAATGTAATGACAATGCGAGAAAAAGAAATTGTACGAAAGGAAAAGTGCTTTATGAGGGCTACAGCTAAAACACAGGAAAACAGGAAAATTTTAAAAGACAGAATACGGTGCACCAGAAGATCCACAATACGGCTGCTTTCATGAAAAACTGAGGTGAAGAACCAATTCTAATTGCATACTCGAGTCAGATACTCCACAACCATTTTATTTTCAACTTGTTGCAAAATTGCTTTGACTTTTGGGGTAAGTAATGTACCATCTACAAAAAAAACTCTTGGGATGGATATATTTTGACCTCTGCTGTGATTTTTTTTTCTTTTTTTACTTTTGAAAAAAAGTACTGTTTTTGGGCAAATGATGAATAAACCATAGCAAATGATGGAAGCATTGTGCAAGGTTAGCAGGTGTATGATGACACCCAAATTGCTTAAGAAGCTTTGGCAACAATAGTAGACAAAAAATTCCTTTTGAAACAGATCATATGGTGGTATCCATGCAGATAAAAAAAATGCGTTTAACCACCTGGAAAGATCCCACCAATCATTTCGTGCCTGTAGCCATTTTGAATCCAAAAAGAAATGGAAGCTTTTGATTAACAAACAGGTTGAAGTACTCTGCTTTTGCCAGGCTAACTTTAAGGGTGAAAGAATCATAGACCACTTGCTGTTGTAAAAGAGAAAGTCACTTTACAGGTCAATCAACTTGTGTTTTTTGTGTGTGTGAGAGAAAGAGAGAGAGAGGAAACAAGCCAAACAGGGACAGAAAAACACTCAAGAAACAAAGAGAAATGTACTTGAAAAGGAAATAAACTTGAGGCAAATATTAATCTGTCTTAACAAGAAGAAATGTTTCCGCGAAGAAAAGGCATACCTTGCGTTCTGGTTTTTCATGAAATTTGGTCCTTGTTTGAGAAAATCAGTAGTCTCACCAAAAACTGGCCACCCCATTGTCCCTGGAGGCAAGCCTTTTCTTCTGTATCTAATCTCATTCCATTTCAAGAGAGCAAAGCAAAAGAAACAGAACCCAAAAGCCAAACAGCATACCACCACCTCTGAGACTGCCATTGATGCTCCCAAGAGAAGAGAAGAGAAGAAAGTTTAGCTCTGCTTCTGCTTCTGCAAATGGTAGAATGGCTTGGTTCAGGTTTTAGTTCAGTCAGATGTCTGCGTATAATGAGTTTCTCTAGACAAATACTACGAAGTAACAGAGAGAGAGAGAGAAAGAGAGAGAGACAGAAAGAAATACCATATAGGCCAAACCATGTACCTACCTAGTGACATCATTATCATATCTGAGTATCGTATTAAATGTACCAAGATTGGCAAGGAAATCTTCTCTTAGACAAGAATTATCATTATAAATATTAATAATAATAACAGCAGGATCTTTTCACCAAGATTTGATTGTAGTAAATGTTAGTTGACTATGATAAATTTACCCTATGGACCTTTTTTCGAATTATAACATACAGTATATTGTCCCAATTAAAGCTATACAGTATATCCGTGTTATGATAGGCTCGGGCTCAGCACATAAATTTATAAAGAACTGAAAACAGTTTCACTGTCGATGCCTGCATTTTGTACTGATATCTCTCAAAGTAATGCTTTGTTTTGTTAACTTATGAATTAATGAGAGAATTCAAAATCTAAAACCCAGTTTGATATATTTGTAATTATATAGTGTAAATTCAAACAAAAAGAAAAAGAAAAAGAAAATGCAAGCAAAGGCAATGGTGATGTGGCGCCAAGCCATCACCTCATTTGGTGGAGGATGTTAAGTATCCTAGCCTTGTCCCTAAAAAACGAATAGATAAAAGAAAAAGAGAGCGCTTTCCCTGTATAGTAGGTGATTCATTCGTTGACAATATTACATCTATGAGAGGATTGACAATAATTACAGATTACACAAAAAGTTACCTCAAAACCCATAAAATAGAAAGTAACTCAAGATAAAGTCATTCAGTCCCAATAATTTACATGACAAGCATATATATATACATATATGTATATATGATGGGGAATGGAAATGCAAGGCAGTAGTTTTCCAAATAGCAAACAGGGAGGACGTGCGTAATTGTAAAAGAAGGCAAGGAATCGGAAAAGGGCATCCGATGCTCAATAACAAGGGGAAGGGGAAGGGATGGTACAATTTCTGACCTCTCTTAGTGAACAAATTTGCAGCAAATCTTTTAACTTCTATGCTAAAATGATACAACTATTGACTTGTTTGTATGCAATATATACGCAGGCTGAGAGACTGCAAGCTCGTGCGGAATGTCAGTGAGTCCCCACGAGCATTTGGTTTTACTCTTTTGTTCCATTTTTGATGTGATTGATCACCACCTGTTACTGTCTCTTTGCATATCATTCTGCCCCCTCCTAACTGATTGTTCCTGTTTTTCCATTCCTCTTTGTCCATCCTTCAATATTCTTTTCATTCTTCGTTTAATCCGTTAACTTTAACACCTCTTTGATGTTTTAGACAGTTCATTTTGAAGCAATCTCATGTTATATAGTTAATAAACAATTAATACAACTCCATGTGCAACTGGTATTTATATGGTATATATTTTTAGCCCTCCACGCTGCATGCGTTCGTTACCTATATGGGATTTAGTATTTACGGACCAAAACAAGCAACTTCTTTTAGTTTCTTAACTAAAAAAGCATTGATTTACAATCTACGCACATGGTATGCTACCCAATTCTACAATTCTGAATGCTGTACATCCTTAAATAATTCAAACCCTACCTAAACATTCTCATAAAATGCTCTTCTCCAATTATATCGTGCTCAGGTTGATCGACGGATCTATTTTAATTCTCTCTATCCACCAATCATTGTTACGAGAAGTTGTGTAGTAAGATAGCATGTGATTGATGTTACCAACTCACATGGTGATCAATATTAAGGTTTACTGAATTGTATAAATTATTTTGCACTTCTCTGATCTTGGTTGAATATTAAGCACCAAATTTCTGTAGCCAAGATATCTTACAATGTTTGCCATTGATTATGATAAGCAAAAGAAATTTAAACGTATAAAATATATGAACAGACCGCGTCTGTATTAACCAAAACACGTACAGCCTGAAAATGGTTTTAGTCTCGATTGTACACAAAAATTAAAGCCTAATAAAGCTATGAAAGAAGGCATGAATATGGTACAGGGAAAGCTGGGTTGGTGGTGGGTTGTGTAGAATAGAGATTTGTTTGCAAAGTAAAATTGGAGAAGAAGAGAAAATAATTTTACGGTAGATGAAATAAATAATAACAAATAAGGTCAATATAATACGCAAATAAAAAAATAAATTTATAAATAACGTGTTTTAAATTACAAAATACTCATTTTTTATAAAATATTATTTATCCCACTAATTCAGCGACACACATACGTTAACTAAATACGTCTTTAGGATAAATTAAAATATTTGTGTTTGCTTGTGTTGTATACTAACAAAAATAATCTTGAATATCTTTAAATATTATAAATTTGTTAAGAATTAATATTTTGTTATTGTGAATAAATAAAATATTAGAGTTTCGATGAAAAAAATATAAATTTTAATGTAAAAAATTAAAAAAAAATAGTGAAAATGAGTAAAAAATATCTTAATTATTTTTTTTATTTCAAAACATCTCATATCATGCCTTCTTTTTATAGACGTGCATATAACGTTTTATAGAGACATTTTTATTCATGATATTTTTTTATTTATAATAATTAGATTATATTTAAATTTAATTTAAAATATAAATTAAATTAAAACATAAAATAATATATTAAAAGGAAATGACTATTCAGCATAAGCCGCAGCCTAACACTGCAACACTATATCTACCACACAAAATAAAGAGTCGGGCGTTGCGGCATAGCGCCGTAGCGCCAAACAGCGTGTTGGGCACTGCAGTCTTAGGTTGCAGCGCCCATGTTACTGTCCATTCACGAATGCATGCACAGGAAACCTGGAAATTTGGCCTTTAATACAAAAATGAAACTTTTGGCTTTATTTGTGTGTATATACTCGTACATCCATGTTTATTTGACTTAGAATTATATGTCCATTAAAACATACTTCTATTTATAAATATACATATAATTTTTTATTAAAACATTTCAATTCATATTATCTGATTGTTTATATCTATTAAATTAAGTTTTAAACTTAATTAATAGTATAAATTGAATTAAAAAAATAAAATAACACGATAAAAATCATAATTGTTCAACCAAGGTCGACGCTGTGGCTCTGTGTACATAACCTTCAAACAACGAAAACAGAGTAGCTGACGATATGACCCTAGGAGGCTGGCACCGCGGCCTTGAGAGGTTGGCACAGCGGCTCCAAGACTTCAGCCTTGGCTTCTCATTTTCATGCTTCGAGGGCCGCGGCTTGGAGAGCCGGTGCGGTGGCCCCAAAGTTTCTGCCTTGTCCATACACATGCATGCATAATCTTACTTCCATTCTTCAATTATGACTTCTGGTTTGGCATGTTTTCCTTGCAAAACTTTAATTTTTCAATGCATAATTCTTCAAGCAAAATCCTATTCCCTTGCAAGCCTCACATGCATGCCATACAAGCCATAAAATACACACATTAGTTTTTTCTTTTATGCATAATCTATATTTAAACAATTCCAACAGGTTTGGTTTGGAGAAGCAAACGAATTAATGCAAGTGGCTAGTACACAATAACATAGCCTGTTTTATTCATTTAAAATCCTATACAACAGCAACCACCAGCCACTATTCTGTTCTGCAACAAAACAATTACTACTCCTTAATTAAACCTGCCACTTTCAGTTTCTATAACCGAGTTTAGTAACATATGAATACGATATAGCGTTGTCCTTTGTCCTGTTGCCAGCCATTTGCTCCTCAACCACCGCACGACGATCCAGCCTGCAAAAGAAATTAAATAACGAAATTGATCACCCTTGGGAATTGCGAAACTTCAGACTAATGCGAAAATGAACTAGTATTTATGGGCCCTAAATGTAATTTAATTACAGTAAATAAGCCCAGTTGAGAACATTACTTTATTTCCTTTTAAGCCCAATACAACTAGACAGCACTTGCTTAAAAACGTACAGGGCTTCTTCAGAAAGCAGTTCAAGTTAGAAGGCCTCCAAATATTGGTGGTTCGAATTCAACTATCTTACCACGCATGCATGTACATCATCACAGCCGCACAATAGCCTCCCGTTCAGTGTGTCAACGGCTTGAAATGCTCCTCCTCCACTACTCCTCTGCATGAGCAATTACATCCGTAACTGATGAAAAATTTGTTGCATATATACGAGGAAATAATTAAGCCCGTGATAAGACAAAAAAAATGTTTTATACTTTGTAAAAGTCGACAGCAACGAAGTTAGCCCATCGATTGCCAGCCACACCGTGACATGTCTGAAGCATATCAATCAGTTCCTTCGAATTGTCTTCACAACTCATTTCTTTAACTGGAACTGATCCAAAATGATTCACGAGAACTAGGGCTTTTGTGTTGTCATTGAGCGGCGCCGATTCTGCACGGTTAGAACAGTTTCCAGCATGCATTCCTTCATTCCCATCTGCATTTATTGGTAAACATATCAGTTTCAATGTTGTACATCAGCATAAACAAATATGGTTAAGAGCATATTTTTGTTGTTCATGTGCGCATGACATAGATGCTTACATTGATTTTCAACCATGTAGTTCCATTGATAAGCTATTCCTTCTCTTTCCTGCTTAGATTTCTTTGAAGTGAAGACTAGTAGTCTTTGATTACTTGCAACCATGTCTTTAACTAGCGGCCAGTCTTGCCCTTTTTGCGGCATCTTTGAGACGGGAAACCAGTACTTGATCAAACCCGATTCATTGAAAATTTTAGTCAATCCATTTGGCGTCTCGACATAATCCTCTAAAATCAATGTTACAATCTCTGAGGGATTAGCTGACAAGAAGGCATCTATTTCCTTAAAAGTGTCTCTAGCGGGTTCCTTTGAAAGACAGAGATCAGAATTATAACTGGTGTCGCAATAAATTGCTGTTGGAAAACTGAATTACTTACAAATGCAGTAATTTCGTGGCATTTTCCCTGGAAAGAGTGACACAACCATATGTCCCCTTGAAAGTCATACGTGTCCAACATCAAAGCTCGAACACCATTCTGCAAATAAAGAAATTTCAAGCCAATTAGATCTATAATATCGTAAATCTAAATCTACAGAGAAGTCTCACATTAAGCTGTTGAGTGACGTTGTCTTCTTGATTTGTAAAGGTAAGTCTTGGTAGTCCAGTATGGGGCGGCTCCCCATCGATGGCAAAAGAATTGTGGGTAGTCAAGAATGCATATTTGTTGAAAGGCAGAGAGTTGTTCTGTCACAAATAAAAAGGACAAAGAAAAAATGTAAATATGAACTATTTGTAACTTAATTTTTATCAGTAAACTGGAATTTATTGCTGTTGCTAGGAAGGATCATATCAGTAATAAAATAAATGGGCCCCATATATATGCTTACCAGAAGCTTGAATTGGTCTGTGAAGAAAGATCTAACACATCTTGAACCCTCAAACTCTGAAAAACAGGAAAAACAGTAGAGTCCGGCCTCGCAATCTCCATCGGATGAGCATTCATCTCCAAGCTAAGATCACAAAAATAATTGTAATCAATCTCAAACAAAAATCAAACAGTTTACCATTATACTGTTGAAGATATTGGAAAGAAATGAGACCTTGCATTGTCCGTTAGAGCAAGCGAAAGCAGTGGCAAGGACACTGAAACACACTGAAGTTACCGACAGAAGATTTCTGAGAGAACCCATTGATGTTTAGGAGCTACAGAAAGCATTTTCAGAGTTGAAGGACTTTATAATATAACAGTGACAATGGTAGCAAATGAATGTAGATGCTGCTTTAATTATCATACCTTAAAAAGACAAAAGAGTGGAGTCGTGTGATAATATTGGTCTGAGCAGTCATTAAAACTGATAAACCCAAAATGGAAACATGGAAATTGTTTGAATTGTATCAACGATTAGATTCTGTATTTGATAAATATTTACAGATAAAGAATATATAATACAGCGTGGGTGGCACAGTGACACTTGGACTTGGGTTGTCTTGCCTTTTGTAAAAGTTCTACGTATCCCAGTCAAGAGAATCATAGTTGACTACTTGATTGGATATACATAACAGACATATTATTACCTTAAAATTCTCTTTATATATGTCACTATAATGAACTTAATTACTTACCAGACAATAAATCAAGCACATTCACATCAAAATCACCAATTTAATTAATTAAATAGTAGATTAATTATAATTTAATTTTTAAATTAATATAAACAACCATTTGCTTGCAACGAGAAAATTAATTAAACCACGCCCATTTTATATTAATTTCTTTAATTTAAGCATAATTAAGAATCAAAATATATATTACTTAATTAGGACATCAGGAACAAAATTAAATTTTTTTCAAATGTGTTTTATATAATTATAAAAAAATACCTAAAATATGATCGAATTTATATCTATAATTTTTTCTACATGATCTTTCTTACAATTTAACCAATATCGAGCATCTTCTATGTATCTAACTACTATGTGACTTGATAATAGTAATAATAATAATAATAAAATCAATTTGTCATTCCTTGTATGCAAACAAAAAATGCTGTTCATTTCAGTAATCAAAAGAGTATCAAACTCCTTTGAATCATAAAATTATAATTAATTAGAAGTTAAAGATTGAAATTAATTAACTCTATAGTTTTCTACCAAGCACATACAGCAGTCAGATTCAGCTATATGCAATTGATCCTATTTGAAGAGAAACGTTTGAATTATTATTTTTAATATCACAAGTATTCATTCGTTGTTTGCAAAGACGCGAGGAAGTTGTTCATTTGTGATTTTAAAAAGCGTTGATAACATTAGAGAGCAGTCATTGGCATAAATATCGTAATTGTACAGCACGAGCCCACAAATCTCCAGGTCTTACGAAATTATTTGAACTAATTTCCTAATTTAATTAATACACATTCCTGGTATTAATTAAATTTGGCTTGTGATCATGAGCTCAATTCCTGTGTTTGATTCAGCTTCATTAGCTTCGAGCCCAGCAGGAGTGGCTGGAGCTGGGTTTTCTTGACGTTGGGGGATGCAGGCGATGATGAAAGTTGGGAGTGATCAAAGAGTGTGATGAAGCCAGCCATGAAACCACCTAAAAAACAAAGTAATAAGCATTCCGTGCCAAGGAGATAAAACTATGAAGACCAAGTAAACAAACCAGAAGAGTGGTGGTGGGAAAACAATCAAGGCTAGCAACAAGAGAGCAACAGGAATCGAGAAGTCCCCGGCTTACAGGCGGAGTGGCAGAACATTCAAGACAAGCTTGATTAAGGTAAAAAGAAAACGTAATGCGACAACGGCAAGAACCAACAATGATGTGAGGAGAAATGGATATTGAAGAATCTTAATGATACCATAATATGGGTCCCATGAATCAGCTTGGTTTGTTAGGAACAGAGAAATGAGGTTTATAAATGGTAGGATGGTGTATCTCAAATCAAGGTAGCAGTACACGTTTCTAGTTTGTCTATACAAGCACCAATTGCTTTTGGCATTTGTTTCTGATTGTTTTGGAGTTTGTTCTGCGGGGCTAATTGGTATTTCTATCGTCAATACCGCGAAGCAACCACGCCCGCATGGGCTGGATGCCTTGAGGATATAAGCATTTGTTCTGCAGGGATACCCTCCGTCCACGTTCGGTGGGTTGCCTCGAGGATTTAAAAATTTGTTCTGCAGGGGTATTTGCATCCTCAACACCGCGATGCAACGTCCGCGGAGTCGCCTTGAGATATAAAAGACAATTGGGGCGCAAAAATGGGGTTGCGTTGAGAATAAATTATCAACGTTATACTTACTTCCCACGATTTTGCTGAAGGGTATATTAACTTTATGTTTTCACTACTTCCCCTCTTTTTTATTGACCGGGTATTCCTAGTCTCGTCTCTTTTATCTTCTTCTTCTCGTCCGTTTTGCGGAGGTGATGAGAGGATATGTCTTTTCACACACACACACACACACACACACACACATATATATTTTATACTTTGTTTTCTCCTTCCTTTTGTTTTCTTCTGGCCTTTGGTCGGTAAACGCTGTGAGTGTGCTTTTTCAGAACCTAAAAGTTAGTCGGTGATTAAGAAAATTAGAGATGCGGAATGAAATTAGAAAGAAATTATTAAAAGAAACACGGAAATAGCAGCGGCAAGAACCAGCCGCTGATTCTTGAGAAGGACTAGGATTCTGCGAGTATCAGCAATAGTGTGAACAAAGGACATATGTACCATTGTAATACCTTCCATGTCATAGTCGATAATCATTAATCCCAACAACTTAAGCTGATTGGCACCCAACAATTTAGATTTCAGTTTTAACATGCATTCATGTTTCATCCCAACTCTTGTTAATTTGTTCAAGTGCATTCATTGTGATTTTATTTTAACAGTCTAGTGATGGCTAAGTATTCATCAAAAATCAATGAGGTATGTACGCAGATATCGTACATCCGACGAGGAATGTTGCACTGTTGATTAGAGCAAGCCGAAGCAGTGGCAAGAACACCGAAACAAATAAAGTTACCGAAAGAAGATTTCTTGTTTGGGAGTTACAGAAAGCATTTTCAGCGTTGGAGGATTTCATAATACAGCAATGCAAAAAAGTAGTAAATGAATGAACACAGAAGCTGCTTTTTTTATCATCATACTTTAAAAAACAAAAGAGTTAAGTCATGTAATAATTTTGGTCTAACAGTCATTACAACTGATAAACCTAAGATGGAAGCATGGAACTTGCTTGAATTGTATCATAGATTAGTTTCTATATTTGATAAAAACCACGGATAAATAAAATATCACATATGAATTAAAAATAAATAGATTTCACTAAATAATAGTGTTAAACAAGTATATTATTACAATTTCACAAGGTTTTTTTTTTTGGGTTGGAAAAATTGTCTTGCTAAAACTACAATGATCTCATTTTCAACAAATCATTTTGTAAAACAGTTATCTTACTAAGCTACAAGTAGCAGAGTTCAACGATTTTACAATCATATGTAAGCATTTAAAACCTTTTCTTAATACATAAATTAAGAAATTGTCAAAAAAAAAGGGATGAAATTTAATTAGATGTTCTGACAAACCAAACAAAGTGAGAAACATGATGAGGTGAAATTAGTTGTATTATTTGTCTGTCAATCCTAGAAGTAGGAGTCAGATAAGCAGTTGTCCCGATTTAAAGAACAACCCTTGCATGAGGCAGCCTCGAACAAACATGGGCCTCTGTGAGTAGTGGGGTTTTTAGAAAAACATTTCAAACATGAGCTTCTTGAATTTAAATTTAAATACTATTATTAATTTTTTCTAAAAAAATATTTTAAATTTATTCTTTTAAGTCTTGAGATACAAAATTAATAATTAAAAATATGATGGTGGTGCTAAAACAATGTCACATGGTCAATAGCATGGAAGAAGAAAAGAACGAGGATAAGTAATAAGAACGAACTTCCAATTAAATTTAATAATTGAATTACTTTAGTTACAAGACTTCATGAACTAAGACTTTAGCAGAATCCTTTGAGTTGTCTGCTTACTTATTGCCTCACCGAGCTGACCTCTCGCGCAAGTTAAAAGAATAATAAGGTTGAGAGTGGAGAAATCGGTAAAGCTTGCAAGTTTGAAGTTGGCGAAGAAGAGCAAACAAACTTGACGTAAAAAAATAAATTTGTAATTAACGGTGGTTTAAGTTATGATATAATAGTTGTTTCTTTTAATATGTTATTTGTTTTTGTTAAACTAGTGATGCATATGAATTAAGTAAATATATTTTTAAAATAAAATAAAATATTTAATTGTTTACCTATATTATCTATTGACGAATGCAAATCCGAACATTTTTGAATGTTATAAATTTATCAAAAATTATTATTTTGTTTTTGCAGGCAAAGAAAATACCAAATTTTTGATACAAGAAATATAAAATTTAACGTAAAAAACTTAATGTATATGTTTTATATGTTATACTTTGAAAGTTATTATATGTTTCTTATTTATAAACGAACATATAATCCTTTGTATAGACACTTTAATTCGTAATATTCTTCTATTTATAGTCATTAAATTATATTTAAATGTGTAAATTATTATGAATTGATAATGCACAATTATTTAAAAAATTAAATCTGTCGTAAATAAATTGACGAATTGAGAATCTCAAACTAGAACACAATATGGGCAATAAATGAATGGCACAAACAAAATTTATATAATTATTAATGGTATTAAATTTAATAAATGAAAACACAAACTTCCGAACACGAACTTGTACGTCCAATTTGTATTGGTCTCTCACGGGTCGTGTCGATTTTGCTTCCACTAAATGCTCATAAGCTAATCAGTTCAAAATGCTCCAACTGACCAACATAAAAAAAAAAAAATTTATTAATCTGCTTTCTAATTGTAACGTGTCCATAATAATATACTCTCTCGGCCCAAATTAATTTCTATTAAACAAAATATACCATTCGTTCGGACTTCGGAGAGAAACGTGTCTGGACGATCGTATTGGTTTGGTTTGGTCACCGGCTGTCTGTCAATGAAGCTCAAAAAATTTCTGGTAGTGATACAAAAGTAGAGAAGATTAAAGAGCGACTAAACCAAAAGGCAACAAATAAATAATAAATAAAGATATCGACTCTCTGCAAGGTCTAAACGATGCGAGAAGCCTCTGAGCACAACACCAAAGACGATTGCTGGATCGTTATTGATAAAAAGGTTACGTAATCATCACCAGTACGTTACCAGTTTGCTTAGCATATTAACTATTCTTATCCATCACCAGTTTCTTATTTGATTCCATTCCTTCGTTCTCTCCTCCCCTTGCATATGAATTTCTGTATCGCAGAAAGTAATTTTGCGACTGGGTTTTGGTCTTACTTGATTCCAATAGTTGCTTTTATGGTCCATGTGCTGCAAGAAAATGAAATGGTTACCCGTTAAGGTACATTATTTAGCATACAATTCTATCTGATTGGTACAAGCACGAACACCGTAATCGACTTTCTTCGTTAGTTTCCTAATAGCTTTCGCCCAATCTTACGAGTTTTGTGTTTTGAATAATTCTTGGTCTCAAAAGCTTGAATTGGTGGGGATGGACTCTATTGTACAACTACTTGAAGTTTTATTAACACAAAGTCTTCACCTGCAAGGTCAGATTTAGTGAATAGGCTTATCGTATGCATCTGAACATAATCATTTTTTGCTTTGTGCTTGAATTTAGATAACGAGGTGCCTGCCAAGACGCAGACTCAAGATACCGTTAAAATACCTTTCATATTGTAGTGATTGATAATCATTAATCCTAGAAATTTAGGCTTATTGGTACTCAGCAATTCAGAATTTTTGTCTTAACATGCATTCATATTTCATCGACACTAGCAAATCCTGAATTAATTTTTGGGTCAAAATTAGGTTTTGGTGTTTAGATAGCTAAAGAATTTGTTTTCCACCTAAAAGGAAAAGGATTTCTAATTAAGTTTCCTAATCCTCATTTGGAAATTTTCCTTAATCAATTTGGATAGTTTTCGCAACTACATGATAAGGAAACTCTTTAGTGCGGATGTAATTAACTTCCAAGAGTGAAAGTGAAGAGGAGGAAGAGATCAAGATCAGTGCAACATTTTGAAATTGATCTAATTGTGAAAGAGAAGCCCTACAAATTCTTAATTAAAGCGTCTGCTGCATAATGTCTTGTCACCACTTAATATTTTTATCAAAATTTCTTTTCCACCTAACTAGCTACTACATCTTTTGAGTTTGAAAGGGCTTGCATGCTGACGGACCATCTTCCACTGCATCTCCATTTATATAATTTTGAGCTTTAGAAAATACATGCCATATAATCTTCAGAATGGACATATAAATATATAAAGAAAAAAGTAATTTTAATAATGGGAACTGTTTGTTAATTATTAAAAGTATCGAATTTGAAATAAGTTGAAAATTTAAGAAATTTGTATGAAATGTATCATTATTAATTATCAATCTTTGTATTAATTTATTAAGACCTCACTTAAATTTTTTATATAACTAATTTTATTAACACCACAAAATATATATTAATAAGATATGAATAAAAAATAGATATAATTAAATGAGGTTAGAGGAGAACAAAAGAAAAGTGACAATATCACCACTTTTTAAAATTAACTCAAAATGATGAGAATAAACTAAGAAAAGATCTAAATGAATAGAGTAAATTCAACCGGTTCGGTTTGATACTATTTCGATTTTCTCAATTTCATTTAGAACAAAAATTGATTTTTGTGTTCTATTTGATTCAGTTAAAGAGGAAAACTGAACCAAACCCAACTCCACACACCCCACCCCCCCCCCCAACTTTTCATCTTATTTATCTTTTTTGTGTTGAAGGTGTCAATGTGATTTCTTAAACCCAAATCTTTTTTGAATTTCTTTTGAATGTCTGTAACTTTTCAGTTCTCAAGCACCAGCTTTACTCAAAATACTGACAATCACAACAAAGAAGAGATAACTGAAAGTAAATCTTCTTTTTCTACTTTCGTTACCCTTTGGTTCGTTCATATTTATGGATGTGTTTTTCTTGTAGCTGTTCCATTCAAATCATGTATGATAATGGTTTTACACTGGTGGGAATTGAAAACTGGGCTTCAATGTATGCATTGATTTGTTTATCAGTTGTTTGATCAAAGTTGCATCCTGATGGCCTTCAATTTAAATAACTCTCACAATTATATCCAAACCCAGAGCGCAGAAATTTCAAAGTTTTAGGAAGAGGGATGTTTGGTTTACACAATTATTCATTTTATGTTGTAAAAAAATGCAAACCCAAATACATGTTATCACTATCAAGTAATATAATAATGAGTTAATATTATTCTCACGATAAATATTTATATAAAAATCTAACTACCAATTTTAACTACTTTTATTGTTATTTAAACATTGACTTTATTCATTACCTAAACTAATTACTAAATTAAAGTAAAATAAAATGAGGGTTATGATCAAATTAAAAAATTTCAAGATATTCAATTTCACCTAAATCAATTCAAACTTAATTTATTATTCTTTTTAAACGATATTAAATACATGATTAATAATAATAAAAAATCATCGCATATATTCATTAGATTTTTTTAAGGTGATAATAAAAAAAATTTTAAATTATTAATTCATTATATTCGTAAATAAATTCGAATAATTAGAGATTTATTAAACTCACAGATTCTATACGCAAATTACATTAAGTATGTAAGTATATTACTATCTTACATATTCTTAATGCTATTTATCTTAATATCATAAACATGCAACACCTTTTTTATGATGTAAACATGCAATCATATCATCTAATTAATGACTAATTTAATTAAATGCATTAAGAGTAAGATAAATACTTAACAAAATAACATAATCCCATTCAACTTAAAAAAAAAAAAAACTTGTATTAATCATAGTTTGTCTACATCTTAATATTTGAACAATGAATTTAGTTCATGACGTGAGAAAGTAAAAACAAATTAAATGAATTAAATATCTTAAATATAAGAAAAACTAAGAAAGAATAAAATTTAGACAAAATTATTAATTAAAAGTTTGAAGTCCTCATCTCTATAGTTCTTCTTGTCTCTTTCTTCTTGATTTTGTTCTCTTCTTTTCCTAAATTTGCCATCACTTCTAAACAAACATTTTCTCCTTTTATATTTATGAAAAAACAAAAAAAAAATTCTAAAAAAATAATTCACGGACACTGCAGCGCTAAACCCTAATTTTTCTAGCACTATAACTTTGAAGTCTCTGCCTACTATTTATTCCTATAGCTTAGAGCCGCGGTCTTAAGGTCTTTAACTATTGTTCATTAACTTTACATTTGTTCACCAAAATTTCACCCATTCAAAATTTATTGACTCCAATTTCTTCTTAAGTATTTATTTTTCGTTAACTATCAAAATTAAATAAGAAATGTATTAATGTTTCATAGAAGTCTCAAAAATGTGGCCCAAACATCAAGTATAAGTTTCCATTTCATGCATATGAACATCCCTTTATCATTTTACGACTGTATATAATTATGCATGCTAAGGAAATATATAACCTTTGTTTCAGGTTAGGAATTGACAATCCAGAGAAATATAAGTGGGGCCTTCTTTGTTGTGTTAAACAACGTTATACTTTCATAAGCCAAACAAAACATAAGCACAATGAGGTGAAGACGACAGAGTGAGACTCGAGGAAAACCAAGCTCGTTAATTCCTTTCCGGTTGAATCAAAAGG
Organism: Swietenia macrophylla; assembly: GCA_032401905.1. Taxonomy (NCBI): domain Eukaryota; kingdom Viridiplantae; phylum Streptophyta; class Magnoliopsida; order Sapindales; family Meliaceae; genus Swietenia; species Swietenia macrophylla. Next base: position 3,456,994 of record CP135584.1, on the reverse strand, counting down.
TGGGCTTCAGAATTAAACGTTGTCGTGTTTCGCTAAATAAATGGATCCTTCATTGTTAGCTTTCTAGTTTGTACAACTAAATAAAATGATGCTATGCTTTACGATCATATCGTAAAACACGAGTTTTCCTTCAGTACATTACGTTTATATATAGTGTAGTGTGCCAACACATATGACCAATTAAAAACATGCAAGTATATTTTTTCCCTTCGTAATATTGTAACACCAATGCAACATATTTGTAAAAATTTTAACATCCACCAATTAATGGTCACGTAAGTCACCAATAAGAAGGGGTTGAAAAGTCCATGGGTCACAATTTGCCAACTATCACAGCATTGGATATTGCATATTTATTTTTAGAAGAAAAATAATGCTTTGCTTTACGATCATGTTGAGTTTTGCATAAATAAGTGAATGATTCCTAATTAGAAGAAGAGAATAAAAGTTTTTGAAGCTTACTGTATATTATTTTATGCATTATGTATGGGGGAGTACGTTGTTGCTTATTTGTCTAATAAAAGAGTAAGCTATCTAGTCGGCAGATATTCAGATAGCAGGCATTAGAATTACATACATAATGGTTATGTATTCTATTCTATAAATATAATTGTACATGAAATTGACAGAATACCAGAGAAAAGTAACAGTTTGCTCGCTATTACAATCTTTCTGCTGTTGCATGTTCCATGTATTTACATGCACCGATTTCACTGTTGACAAGTGTTTTTAATTTAATGAAATTATGGAACTGTTTAAAACCAAGATGCATAAATTAATTAACATTGACTGAATTAAATCAGATGAGATCCCACCCTAATTTTAATGCTGGCGGGCATCTTATTTCCGACCTTTTATTTATATATAATTTATATATAAACATCACTCAAAACCAAATTAAAGGCCATACTTAACTGACAATCAAGCTGATCGCTTATATCCCTTAACGTACATCGTTAACAAAAACAGGAACAAGAACACGAACCCAGAAATACATAAAACACAACATTTCTCATACTAAATTGAGTTCACTGGACGTCCTTGATAGTTTAAAGATTCGGAGAGGAAGGTTGCTTTCCTTTTTTTTTTTCCTTCATCTTTAATTTGCTTTAAAATTGAGCAGAGACTTTGGTTTGATGATTATTGTTTGAATTAGGTTTTGGTGTTTATATAGCTAAAGAATTTGTCTTTCACCTAAAATAAAAAGGCTTTCCAATTAAGTTACCTCACCCAATTAATGTAGATAGTTTTTGCGACTAGTGCACAAGGAAAAGCAAACACTTCACTCCTAGTATTCTGCGGGTGGTATGATAACTTTTAAGAGTACACAAGGAAAAGCAAACTCTTTACTCCTAGTATTCTGCGGGTGGTATGATTAACTTCCAAGAGTTTTAAGTGCAGAGGAAGAGATCAAGATCAATGCAACCCTGTGAAATTGATCTAATTGTGAAATGAAGCCCCACAAATTCTAAATTAAAGCGTTTGCGGCATAATGTCTAGTCACCACTTCATATTCTTAACCAAATTTCTTTTTCTTTTTTTCTTTTTGGCCTATCTAGTGACTACATCTTTTCAACGGGCATGCATGCTGATGAATCAGCTTCACTAAATCTCCAGTCATATAATTTTGAGCTTTAGAAAATATATGTCATATATTCTAAAGAGTAGATATAGGCTGCTAACACTGTAATTCTCCATCATCTGCATGCCACTGTTTGCTCTGAACTTTTCATCTTACTTTTGTTTTAGTTGATCTGTTTGTTTCAATTGTTTGTTTGTTTGCTTCCTTTTTTTTTTTTCTTCCTTTAATTCTTCCATTATTATTATTGCTTGTTATTCATTTTCATTAATTATTAGCTTCATTCGCTATAATTGTATCAGCACTTCTCACATGGTTTCCAAAAAATTTTGAAAAAAAAGGAAAGAAATTGCCATCCAGCTCTTATAGTACTCAATTTTTCTTGGGTTTTTGTTTCTCATCACATTTGTCTTTGATACTTGATGTACAGAATACATTGCTGCAACTGATAGTTTGTCATTGGCTTCGTTTTGATCCAATGAAAAAGTAGAGAGAGGAATTATTATGAGAAACAGGCAATGGCTGCGCTGCAGAGCTTGGTATTGCTTCCGTTTCTGGCATTGCAACAGAAGCTGCATAGTCATTGTATCAAACCATTCGACCAGAGATACGTTACACCTTCAAATACCATAAGTACATAACAACCTGAATAACCACGGTAGTTGAATGCTAACGTCAAAATGGAGGATATGATCATAGAGTAATCTTACTTGCTCATTCATTTCATCTTCTTTGTGTGTCTTTTGTTCACGGCAGTTGTTCTTGTTAACTAAATACGAGTGCAGCAGCCTGAAAGGCTTGTCAAAAATACGAGTGCAGCAGCCTGAAAGGCTTGTCAAAAATACGAGTGCAGGAGCTTGAAAGGCTTGTCAAAAATACGAGTGCAGCTCTTGACGTAGCAAAATAAATTGCGGACTGTAGCTCTGTGCTGAATTACAGCTCCAACAAGTAATTGTACATGGATGCAATGAACAAGTCGATGGGGACACTTTGTACTTGCAGAATTACCATTGGATTAAGTTGGGCCCAATCTAAATGGATTGGTTATGGGCTTATTTAGGCCCAATATAAAGCCCAATTAGATGGTGAAGTCATTATAGCCTATAAATAAGCGGAAGCCTATCAACAGTACCAAATCTGTTTACGCGGCAAAGCTTCTTGTACTTGCGGACTCTCCCGTGACTGTGAGTAAACGACTAACCATGTCGATGATGGAAGCGCCGTTGCCAGTAGGGGTTTCATTCCAACTGATGAAGAAATTATCCTGGTTATCTATTCAAGAAGGTGACCAACCAGTCATTGCCTTCAAACCTTGTGCTTGAGTGCGATCTTTACGGTGATGAAAAGGGGTGGCAAAACAAATTTCAAAACTGCGGTGAGAAGATTCTCTACTTCTTAACTAACTTAAAGAAGAAAATAAGAATGATAACAGCTATAGAATGATGAAAAGACTATTTACGATGAAGAGCACGCTGGTTCTAAGAAGAACTTTTCGTACGCAGCCAAGCGATAGGTAGAGGGCTGAGGGTGGATGGACCATGACGGAGTATAGGCTTGACGGTATCTTTAGAATGAATGCTCAGGTATGTGATTCTAGAGTTCTTGATTCTTTCTATGCTTTGGATCATTTCCTTGTCATTGCTTGTATTATTGGCTTTGGTTACTTTCTGACTTCTTTTTGGAAGATGAAATCTGTTTCTTTTGCCTTCTTGAACGAGTTACTGAGTTAGACTCCAGGGTTTTAATTTCTGACTTCTTTAAACGAAAAACTAACATCCGAAGAAAATATGTTTTATGAATTATTTGATTCTATTAGTGCAATGTTGTGTTCTTGTTCTCAGGAAAATAATAGGCATTGGCAAAAAAAAATCTGGCTATGTTGGTGGAAGATAACGAAGTCTTGAATATAATTTCTGACTCGTAAAAAAAAAAAAAGAAAGAAAGAACAAACTTTGAATATCTCTGTATGCTTGTAAATTCATTCGTTTTAACTGGTCTTTTAATTTGTTGAATCTTGTCTTAAGCGGTTCTCTATTGTTACTTGGAAGAGCAACAATTATGTTCTTTGTCAGATTAGAAAGCTGAAGAATAAAGGAGCTATAACTCACAAAGAAAGTGGCTGCATTAGCGTCGTCGACAATGCTATTACCAAGTCTGCCACAACTCAAGATGTTGAAGACAGTAGAGAGACCAGGACGATTACTTCCACACCCATGAATTTTGAAAGAGCTAGAATTGGACAAATGGAGCAGATGCATAGTAGTAATGTCGCTCCAGATGATTCCTGTTACCTTGTTTGTCCTCTAGTTAATGCTTCATCTTCACAACTGCCAATCATGGAACCCGTTATTGCCCCTACTGTGGTGGAATCTGGATTTGGAACTCAAGGGCAAGTAGGCTGTATTTATCCTGAGGCACATGGACCATCGCTGATTTCTGCATCAGGAAAAGCAAATGAATACCTTTTCCTAGAATCAGACAATGTGCTATTTCTAGTGAGGATTTAGATCCATGGAAGTTAGGAACTAAGTTCCAGACAATAATGAAGCATACCTTATCAAGTTATGCTTTATTTCTTCCCATAACTGGTTTGTCAACCTAAGTAATTCCTTCTTTTGATAACATTGTTTCAGCCATTTACATTTAGGTGGTTTGCTCGTTGGTTTTTGCATAGAAGTGCTAATCATGTAAATCAACCTTTTTTGTCTTAAATGAAGAAATGTAGATACATTGTTAATAAGGATACAGGTTTAAATACTATGTTACAATACAATGGATCTATTTTCCTGGTCTTATGTATTCATTTTGACGGGTAGGGTTTGAGTTGAGTTTTAAACATCATTGCTTGTCTGTTGGGAATTTTTTCTTATTTTACATTTTAACCCTTTCAAAGTGCATTTGGATATGTTGTCCTCAGCAAGTAACCTCTTTTAAAGTACGTTAGTTGTGTCTTTCTCTATACTTAGCATGGAGTTAGTTGAATGTTATTTTCATTCATTTGATTCTTAGCTAACACAAGTTTGGTAAGCATTGTTAACATTGCCACCCTTAAGCTGGTTCCATGCTCAGGTCAAGCACAACAAATAGTCAAACCTTGTTTACAATATTACTAGTATTTACTTAGATGTTAATTTGGTTTCGTGCTACTGAGTGGACAACCCATGATCATCCCCATCCCCATCCCCATCCCCATCCCCATTGGCATGATATTCTGTTTCTTCTATTTTAGTTTTTATCTGACCATTAGACTGCACTGTTCTTGCTTAGATTGCTTTTAGCCATGAAGAGCCTATAACATCTTACCATACACCACTCTAAGGCTTTTATTAATTAATTTCCCATCTGGGACAGAATTTGAAAATCCCGTTCTGATTATTTCTACTTGATGAAGAAAAATCTCCACTTTCTGCATAGGATTTAATTCCTGAGTGATTTTGGAAAACGTTTTGGATATTAGGGAGTTGTTATCTAGACTGGAGCTAGCTAGCTTTGCCTTTGGAATGACAAAAGAGAAGTAGTTTTTTTGTCTAGGATGCACTCCAGCTCCAAGGCCTTGATATCAGTTATTGTATGGTATGTCACTGTTGATTCCTTAGCTTCAGGATATTCAAGACCAAGACTATCCGTAGTATAGCTGCATATATTATTAACCCCAACTCCTTTCCATGATTTACAGAACTGATGCATCCATGTCCATCTTTGATTGGAATAATAATCCAAATTCTTGAAGGCGGCAGAGATGTAGTGATTACTTAAATCCTTTCTCTGGGTTTCCTGATCAGTTAACAGTTTAGTCTCCCAATTCTCAGGTTTTCTGTTCTAGCTGTCTTGATTGTTTTAACTAATAATTCATACTCATGCATACTGCTTCATAGACCAAGAAAAACTATGAAAACTACAAGCACACGCAAAGAATAACAGCCTAAAAAAGAATACACCCAGTAAATATGGCCAGAGAGAGACATGATACACGAAGGAAATAGTATTTGTAATTGTATGTATGCAATGGTGATAAGCAAAGAGTGGATGATAGATTCAAATAGTGCACAAGGAGTGTCAGGTCAATTGAAAAGAGGAGAGCATATATCCATCTTTGGAAGGCCCTCGAGCTGCTGTCTACCAGCCTCATTATAGATAAGTGGGCCACTAAAATACAACTCGATTTTGTTCAATCTTTATCTTGTTCGATTTAGACATTTCTCTGTTCTTTCGTAACAAATTGACCAACCGCTACAAAATTAGGTCACCCAACTCATTGCATTGGTTGCGGAGATTATGGTCTTTTAAGAAACGGGTCCCTTTCCTTTGGTACAATTCCTGCACACAAACTTGGCTTTCCTTTCCTTTGCTAGCGTACAATCAAATCTGTTGCCATCTAGCAAATTCCATTAACGAGATTTCAATTCTATCATCTATCAAAACTTTGAATTGTTTTATCTTCCGAATTTTAAGTAATTTCCAGGGAAATTCTATGACCAACCAATACGATGCCATATGTTCTCTGTTTTATTCTTTATTTGCCGAATTTTATTCTTTATTTTCCAACATGCATTCATATATTCATGATTATAATCATCAACGTAACGACCCCATTTGCTAATCAAAGAAAGTTTATTCCATTGCAGATTATGTCCATGAACAATTTGGTGACCCATCATTGACATTGACATCACATTTATTATGATTTCGGCATTATTTTTGTTGTCTAAAAAAATGCATTTCAAGTCATTTTTCTAATCTTTAGAGATGCTTTTCATTCTTGTCAAAAGTAAAGAAGAGGTCAGACAAGATAACATTACATCGAAGCGATCAAACTAGACTTGTCATATATTTATATTTTTAAAAAAAATATTAAAAATATAAATATAAAACTTAAAATAATTATATTAAACAAACTTGATGTCTTTTATAGCCAAACCCCACCAAACTAAACTAAACTAAACTAAACTAACAACTCATCATGGACAGTCCACAAAAGAATATAAAGCAAGCATTATTATTGTTCAATTGAGATGAAATTTCATTTCATCAATTAGGTACTTGGGCCTCATAATGGAGATTCTAAGGTTAACACTTAGACCTAAGAGTTTTAAGTGTGATGGGATCTAGGAACTAACAAAGTATTATGTCAATTACAGTGAAATACATCATTGATATTAATTAAGTTGATTCTTTTCTTGTCTTAGTTGGTGGGATTTTTTTTACTTAATATCCTGCTTATTGAAATTAATTAATTTTACCTTAAGAGAATTTCAATTCTATTTATTCACTGTTTATAATCTAGAAGTATAAAAAAAATACTATATTAATATAATAATATAAATAATTTTATTTTCAATAACTTTGATATACATAGAATATAAATTAACATCAAATGTTAGTAATATAACATGTATGATGTCAATATGATGTTATAGATTGATGTAATGTATTTTAATAAATTATTTAGATGATATCATGATATATATATATATATAAAATTTTTAACTTTTTGTTCTTTATAATTGATGGTACATGATATTTATCTTTGATATGATTTATTTACTCTATTCGAATATGATGTAAATTTTGCGTATTCAAATTGATATAAAATAACAAGATTAATATATAAACACATAAAATAACACAATCAATAATTGTGTTGGATTTGAGTTTAAAATTTTTGATACGTAAACTCGTTTGTAATATGATTAATAATTAATATAATTATATTATACTAATTCATTTATAATTTAATAAGTTTATTTTATATTTTTGTATTTTAAAAAAATTTAATTATACTTATTATATTTTAAAAAATATTTGATTATATTTAAAATAAAATTAATTAACATTTGAATATCATGAATATTTTATAATATATATTAAAATATATGTTAAATAGTAACATAATTACAATCTATTTAATTATTTAAATTAGGGTTTCTAATTCATTATTAAATGAGTCAAGTTTAAATTTATTTTTATTTGATACGATACAAATATGATGCGAAAATATGAATTGTTATCGTTACGTGACTAGTAAGAAGTTTTGCTTATAACATATTAATTATTTTAGTACAAATTTGATCCTATAATTTTCACTATTAAAAATGTATTTGGTTTTTGTATTAAGCATATAATTTCATTTTCAGGAAAATGCTGTCCATGAACCATGCTATGCTCCAACACTAAAAATCAATCACTTTCCTTTTCTCACCATTAATTATTATGTCTTCTGTTGTCAAAAATAAACTAAAATAAATAGATGAATAAATAGGACTTTTCATCTTCAATGTTTAAGACTTAAGTGAACGAACACCGTGTAAAGTATGACAGACTGAATTAATAATAAGGATGGGCAATTTTCATTTGAATTGGTTTAGATTTAAAATCAAAATCGATTCAAAATTATGGGTTTTGATTTGGATGAACCCAAATAAAATTAATAATAAAAACCAAACTGATTCAATTTAAACTTTTGAATCTGTATGGAATAATGTAATATTTATGATAAGTTTGAATCCCTCTGATTGGAATTTGTCTACCCCTAACTGTTAAAAGTAATCAAAGATCCCGTGTGAATTTTCAAAGTTTACTAATTGCTTTTGTTGAAAAAGAAGAATGAATGATAAGTCACGAATAATTACTAATTAATTAACTAAGGCTAATGTTGTTTTCAGCTGTAAAATCTAGTGCTGCTGTTGGTACAGTTAGGGAAAAAGAAGTTAATTTCAATTTAGAAGTGAAGAATTTGAGCAATGCATTAGATCCCCACACGCCAAGAAAAACAATCTTAATTTCAATATTAGAATTTGACCTTCTTACCTACCAATCAAGGAATTTCAATTAGCTTCATAAGATTGAAAAGAGAAGATGCTTGATGAAGAAAAGAAGCAACAGCAACTGACTGGAAGTTTTGATGTATAACTTGAAGAAAAGAAAGCATACATACCCATTTGATTTTCATCCCCCAATAATGTCGTAAAAAGCTGAGGCTAAGGTGATGTTGCAGAGAAGTTACAATCAAAAAGTTAAAAAAAAAAAAATGTCAGCCAAAGACATGGATGTAGTAGTTTCATGCCCCTTACTTCTTTTCTCCCAAATCCCCAAAAAAGAGTGAGCAATGTAAAGACTCCATCAATTTGTCAGGTCAGACTTGCCCTTGGATAATTGCTAGTGCCCGATTCCTGAAATGAAACTGCCCCAATTCTTTGGTCTGTCATCATGTGGGGCTTTTTGCCTTTGATGATTGTTTTCCGTTTTTTCTACTCGAACACGACACATTTTCATTCAGCTTTATTACTGTTCCTTGACATGATTGCCGCAGATTCCAAACCGCTCATGGCATATTCATTGTTAATAATGCTATTAAATTGCTAATGGTGGCGATGGAGGTTGAGAAAACTGAACAAAACGATAGCTGACACTGATCTTCTTCAATACAAACACTGTGAATATGAAGAGTGACAAAGTCTTGTCCATTTAAAAACATCAATTGAAATTTACACAGGTCCTAAAAGAATTCATTGAAATTCTGAAGTCCAACACCAACGAGGTGAATTTATAACCCAAAATCCAAAAACATCATAGCCGTCCAAAGCAAGGAGAGTGTGAGACGTGAATTGATGATCAAAGTGAAATAGACTAATGGGGATCATGATGTGAACGCAGACGTTCATACATAATTAAAGCTCTGAGTGGAGGAGGAATATCTGGGATCAATTATCAAGAAGAAGAAGAAGAAGAAGAAGAAGACACACAAATTCGTGCAGAAACATAGAAAACAGTATAAAGTAGCTGGTTCTGGGGAGACAACCCAAACCAAAGTTAATAAAAGCCACTTAATATTCTTTACAAGACAAAAGTAAGTACCCATTAGTACATTTGTCACCACAAGATTTGGACACGTGTTTGGTGTTTCTCTTCTATTCTCTGTTAACTTATTTGCTTTCCCAAAATTCAACACAACATTAGAACTAATCATTTTTCCAAGCAACAGAAATTATTTATTCTTTATTTAGTAATATTTTATAAATATTATTACTCATTTAATTATTTTAAATTTTTATTTAATAAAAAAAATGGGTTTTTGCTTTAAATTTATCCAGAAACAATTTTTGGAAAAAATTCTTTAAGTTAGTACAAAATTGAAAAAGGATTAAAATTTATTTTTCTTATTTTTTATTAGATTGTATTTAAATACATATAATTTTTTTTAATTTTTTATTTATAATGCACATTTAATCTCAATTTTCAAAAATCTATGTAATTAATTATCTGCTCTATCCTTTCCATTCATTATTTAGTTATTTTTCAAATTTTTTTGAAGATAATTACTAAAATATTTTATATTTCTTTATTAATATATTTTCTTTATTTTTTAAATATTAAAAATACATCTTAAATATTTATTCATTTAATTTAATTTTTATAGCTGTGGTTTGTCACGATCATTTTATGGACGTGGAAACCCAGATGGTAAATTCTTCCTCGACGTCTTCTCAAGAAGAGAAGAAGCTTTTATTTTATATTTATGGCAAGCACTAAATGGATTAGAACAGAGGATTTGTATGTATTTAATATATTTTTAATTTTTTAAAAATATTATCTTTATATGTTAATGTTATTATATAATAGTTTCGTGTTGGTACCCATCTTCCATCTTCGTCAGTTTCTTACTTCCCTCTGCCACCAGTTTTCTTTCTTTGTTTTTTTTTTTTTTTGTGAGCATTTCTCTTTCATTTTCTGTCTCTTGTTATATTTTATTCTGCTACGAATTGCAGTGTCTGGAATCATAGATTGCATGTGTTCTTTTTAAATCTTCATTTCAATCTTTGTTTATGTTTGTTTTCTTGGTGTAATGTAGATGTGAGTTGACATATGATCTGGGTATGTTTTTGTTTGCTGTAAAATTTATTTATTTTTTAATGTATGTCAAACTGATTCAGGTTTTTTCATATCGATCTATGATTATCGGGATGTTAATGACCATAACCTTTTAGTTGGATTGCCTTGCTCCGGTCAATTATGACTCCATGCACATCACGATCTGTTTGCTGCTCCAGGAAAAAAAAAATGTTTTTAATTCTGTTTCATTGATTCTAACTGCTAAATTTTTTTCAATCCTGTTCTTTGAATGAGCTAGATGGTTTAATTACAGTTAATGATCTAAAGAATTGGTGGCTATTTTGTTTTCTTCCATTTTCTTTAAAATAGTCATCCAGTTGTTTATTATTCATAGTATTGATGTTAAGTACTTAAATTTTCTCTTAAAATAAAATGTTAGTTAATAGTATAATATTTTTCGTATTTCTTCGATCTGAATTTGGTATTTTGTTGCGTGCTTGTTGTTATGATAGATTAATTAAGCTTGTTGAAAGCATGGCTTTTTCTGGGGTTCACAGAGATAGAGGGGAATTAAGGATTCATGAGAGTTTGGAGGAGATAAGTACTGATTTGGCAGACTATATAGCCGACTTATCAGAGGCGTCCGTGAAAGAACGGGGTGTCTTTGCCATTGCCTTATCTGGTGGTTCTCTCATTGGCTTAATGGGGTATCACTGTCCTGCTTTTTCGTATTTTCAAGATTACTTGGTTCTTTGATATTGGTGCTCTTGGTTTAAATTTCTTGTCTCAAACAGGAAACTCTGTGAAGCTCCTTATAACAAGACTGTGGACTGGGCTAAATGGTATATCTTTTGGGCAGATGAACGTGTGGTGGCGAAAAACCATGCTGATAGCAATTATAAGCTTGCAAAAGACAGCCTTTTGTTTAAGGTTTGTACTTTTAGCTTCATATTTCCTCTCCTTTTTCTTCCCTTTTTTCCTTAATTTTCTCCTCCCTTCTTACTCCTGCTCCATGTATAGCCTGTTTTGGGTTCTCAGAAAGGTTAAAAGTCAGCTTTGGTGCATTTCCTTTCCTCCGTTCTTGATAATAATAGGAAAACACGTTCATTTCAGTTGGTTAAGGTGTGGTGTGGCGGTGTCAATACAATTTTATCTCAGTTGGTCTTCCTCCCTTCAGTTTCTTGATGTTTTAGCTTGAGATTAGCTGTTCTGCTAACAATTTAGTGCTTCTCACCTTCTGCTGTCATTATTGTTTCATATGTCATTAATTAGTCAAAAGCACAGCTTGAATCATGAAGTATTTTCCCCTTGGTGGGTTTTAACTTCTTCAGTTCCATATATCATGATGTGGTATGCTGTAATCTGGAATCAAACATTTGTGCACTAGAGTAATATTTTCTTTCAAATGTGTTCATTCAAGTTTCTTTTATGCGAGCATTTACTCATTCAATATTAGTTTCCTCAGTTTCACCCTTTCACTAACTATTCCAGGTTTGCTTTCAAGCGCACATTCTCTTTATTACTGCCACTTTCTGTTTTGGAAATTCTGAGTTTAATTATTTTTTCTGCTATTAAGAAGAGTGTTGAAAAATTGGGCTCGTAGTAAAGGAGAGGGCTATTGCCAGAGAAATTGTGATGAATTTTGCAATGAGGAGGAAGTAATTGCATATGTTGACTTTGAGGTTGAATTTTTATTAGTTAAGAAAGAAACATTATTTCTCATCGGCAAAATTGTTGATTGGCTACTTGTTTTGGGTTTAGAGACAAATTGCTGGAAACTTCTTCTTGAAACATTTTCAACTACTCATAAATCTTTTGAATGTTATTTTGATTTCAGTCGTTAATTAATGTGGTTTGACTCTATATTGACATTGCTGCTCTAATTACGTCATTTAACCTAACAAATGATTTGGAAAGGATGATGGATCATTTAATTTTTGTGTTCGAAAATGTTAATGACGAGTTCTATTTGAGAAACAAAGATTATTGTAGTTGAACTCCTTTACTCTCTTCTAAATATGAACTTCTGACTCAATCAAAATATTTACAGATGTTATGGTATGCTATTGCCTTTTCATATCATAATCATTTGTGGAAACTCCTAGAAACAACAGTTTCCTCCCATAAAAAGTTAATTTGGTACATTAGGAACTGAATTTCTCAATTTTAGAATTTGTATAACAAACCCATTTTAAACTTTCTGTTCTCCTTTTTCATCTTTTTCCATGTACTTTCACATGGGAATATGCAGAAGCAAATGAATAGACATCTCTGATTTGTTGGAAGTTATCCAATTGGCAAATATTTGGAAATGCTGACACTTCTCGAATTGAATTTTTACGTCTTTGCATGAAATATATTTCCCACATTGCTCAGACTTTTCTCTTATGTGACTGAAGAACCATTCCCAACCAAGACACATTTGTTCTACTGTTCAAAATTTCTTTTGACTTATTTGTTAGATATCATATATCACCTACTAAACCAACTGTGAAGTTGTAGCTGTGACCTTTGACAGTTTGCCAGTTTCTAAACAAAACCCTCTTAAATGTTGTTAAGCATCACAAATATTTTTAGACCGAACAGGACTTGTGAACTTGTTTTTGAGAGAGTATAGTTTGGTTAATGTTGTGCACTGGGGGTGTTTGGGTGTTTTATGCATGACATCTCTTGCAGACTAATGGATTGACAGAATGGTTCAAACTGCTTCAGGGTGTACGTTCCTGGATAATAATCCTGTACGACACACTAAAGCAAAACCATAGGTTTTAGTAGTTTGATCCCCCTCCTTTGGGGGCAGCTGGTTGGTCAGATGCATAGACTAATATTAAACCTCAGCAACTTTGAATTGTGTTGTGGAATACAAGAAAAAGACATCTTGCACCTGAGTAGTTAATATAGCCTGTCATGACCTGTTTGTGTATTTCCTGTTTGTATCTGATGTTTCTGTCTTATGGATGGTCCAACCCTATTAGGCATCCTTCCTACTTTTGAAGGCTTAAGATACAGAGGCCTTATCAAAATATAGTATTACTTTGGTTTAGCTATACGTTCTTTATTGAATAAGTTTCATTCAAGAATGTTGAATAGATCCATTGCTACAATCTTTTTTGGTAACTCCATTTTATCATTATTCTCATCGAATGCATTTTGTATTAGCAGGTTCCAATAGTTCCCAGTCACTTGCATTCCATTAATGATTCATTGTCTGCGGAGGAGGCTGCTGATGATTATGAGTTTGTCATCCGACAGTTGGTGAAAGCACGGACAGTCAGTGTTTCTGATATTAGTGACTGCCCCAAGTTTGATCTCATCCTTCTTGGAATGGGCTCTGATGGCCATGTCGCCTCACTATTCCCTAACCACTCGGCGCTTGACGAGAAGGATCAGTGGGTAACTTTTATTACCGATTCCCCTAAATCCCCACCAGAGAGGATCACATTCACTTTGCCAGTCATCAACTCAGCATCCAATGTGGCTGTGGTTGTGACCGGGGAGAGCAAAGCAGAGGCTGTGCATTTGGCGATTGATGATGTGGGGCCTGACTGCCCCCCACTGCCTTCCCGAATGGTCCAACCTACAAAAGGGAAATTGGTGTGGTTTTTGGACAAGCTGGCTGCCTCAAAACTTGAAAGTGTTCAATTTTGTGGGTAGTGTCAAGACTAATCTTGCCAAAATGTATGTTTGTATGTAGTTGAGGGGTTTCAAAACTATTGATCCTTTTAGCATCCATTAGGTTCTGCCCTTTCTTTTTTTGGGATTGAGTTCTCCATTTTGGCTTTTCTCCTCTCTTTTGTGGCGGGGTTGTTGCTAAGTTAGATGATCCTTTTTCGTAAGAGGAGGTAAATAATGTTAGAGCCACAATGAAAAAGCCTTTTTTCCCCTGGTTCCGGAACGTTTGTGAAGGTGAGATGATTGAATTGCCCAGGAGCAAAGCCTGCTTCCATTGCCAACCACTATAGTGGAAATCATTTTTCATGAAAACGAGTAGTTTGTCTTTACTCATTTTTTCTGTCCCTCAATTTTGTCAAAAATGCTAGCAATGCCATATTAAAGGTATGTTTGTGAGTGGACAGTTGCTAAATATTTCATTTTTAAGCGCAAATAACTAAGTTGCTGTGTTTTTAAAAATGAGCTGCAATTAGAATGTTGTGATTTGCTTTTAGTTTCAATTTCCATGATCACTATAAAAGCCTTCTGGAATGGAAAGACAATGAATTAGATTCCACAGTCTGCAGTAGCTTTGGCAAAATATGACCATTTAAGCCCCAACTTCTCGGCTGCATCGCCCATTATGTGTGCATTTATTCAAGAAAAAGACAGGAAACTGAATGCTCCTTCAATTTCCGAAAAACTATTACTTAAAGATGAAATGACAGCATTAGTCTTCAATAACTACTGTGCTAGGCCTTTCTGCTGTATGTGTCTTCATGTCCAAGAAGTTGGAATATTTGCTTGCAAAGTTTCTCCTTATTGCCATTCTATCTTGCTTTTTGAAATTATTCATTCTTTTGCCTATCATCTAAGCTTCCTTTCAGAATAACTAGATAGGTAACCCAAACGAATCGAAGAGCACTAAAATCAAAATTCACAATTGATTTTAAGCAAGAGAATTGATTCTCATTGTATATTGATTGGCCTACAAAATACATTGTTTTAACAGTTTTAGTCTGTGACGCCAACCATCAATAATGGAATAATACTATATAATTATATTGCTGCATTTGGTGGAGCAAATAATTACTAACATGGATATGATTTATAAATATGATTGGCTTGTAAAAGCAAGAAACAGCACCTAAGCCTAATTCCTAACCTAAAGAAACTGACATCACCCTTGTTGAAATCTATGAAACGGGCTTGTTCACCAACTCTCAATCAATCATCTCGAATTAAATAATGCAAACTATTATCATCAACCACCCATCGCTTTCAAGAAGTGATTATGATTCTACTCATTGACAACTTGCTAAGTTCTTCATATAATGAAATTTCAACAAACATATTTGATACATATTCTAAATTCCAAAAATAATAATAATAATAATAATAATAATAAAAGCAAAGAAGGAATTGTCTATAATATATCAAAATGAACATATATTGACTGTTTGGGAAGAGATTTTTTTTTTAAGAAAAATTGAAAGTGGTATGTATTTGTTCTAAGAGTAATTGTAGGAACTATATGAAATTGGGAAAATTATGCCAAATTTGATATGATGATTTTCATGTGTTCCACGCAAGGTTTAAAACATAAAATTGATAATCATTTAAAAAGAATTTAAATATGAATATCATATTTATCTAAAATAAAAGAAATTTTGCAACCCATTAATGTCAAAAGCTTACAGTTCCATGAAAAAATTGAAGTGAAATTTCAATATAACTAATATCTTGTGAAACAGCCCAACCAATCAACCTTGCCAACCAAGGAACAAAAATTAATGTGAGCAAATATGCTTAAAAGGACAAGATTAGCATAGTTATAATACTTATCAGACTGATGCGGGTACAAGTATCCATCAGCATTAACCCAAACTGCCCAAAGAAGATAAGAGGAAGATATTCATTCACTAAACCACAAGAAACAAATGGAAACAAATCATAGTCGCCAACAGAAGCTGTAAACTAGAAATTCTAGCTTTGGTTATAGACGCTATCCGAACAACTCAAAATTGGGATAAGAAGATAAATGTTACCTCCATAAATCCCCACCAATGGCGAAGAAAGGATTCGAATTACTTTACAGTGGGAAAAGAAAATTGCAGTCAGAGGCATATACCACAATGAAATGTATGAATCAGTATACCTCCCATATCAACTAATAGGCTCAAGTGTGCGGTATTCCTTTTCTGTGATTGATCTTATGGCATATGGATCAGCTTCCACTTCTTCTTCCCTATCTTCTTTAGGTGGGAAGCCACGTGTCCTCGCAAGCAACCATTGATCTGTTACCCCACAGTCAATAGCATACTTGATTGTGTGTTCCAAATACCCTTTATCTATAATGAGATGTGGCTGGATTGTCAACATTCTCATGATACCTGAAAAAGTGTCACAA
The DNA here is from genome assembly GCA_032401905.1 of Swietenia macrophylla. Taxonomy (NCBI): domain Eukaryota; kingdom Viridiplantae; phylum Streptophyta; class Magnoliopsida; order Sapindales; family Meliaceae; genus Swietenia; species Swietenia macrophylla. Next base: position 3,440,525 of record CP135584.1, on the reverse strand, counting down.
AACAGATTTTAGCAAGCAGGCTCAACGTCAGGAAACAATTAAAGGTTTTATGGGCCATATATTTCAGTAGAAAGTCAATGCCTAAACATTTTTAACTTTAACACATGCATGGAGGAATATCAACAACCGAAAAGGCCATATCCAAGTAAAAGTATGTGTCTTGCACAAGCCATGGCCATCCGGCATGTCACTTATCAGTTTGTTTTGATTAACTTAATTTCATCAGAAATAAAATTTTATGCAGGTAATGTAAAACGAAACTATACAAGCGTGAAAACAGAAATGCAGGTATGCAATAGCAAGTTGCTACAAAGAGCCATCCATTAAAAGGTTCAGGGAGGTGAAAATGCTAGTTTTGACAAAATCAAAAAATGGTGTACCAAATCAACAACTGAACCTAATTTTTTTTTAAACAGAGCACTTAACATGTTTAAAGAGCTAGCAGGTCTCTGTCTACATTTTCACAGTATCCACATCCCTAGAAACCAAGGTATACTAACTTGAGCCATTTTTACATCTTTTAATAGCATGGCTTTTAACAAAAAGTTGTCGATTACTTGTCCATCATATCTCTCCATGACTACTGAACAATCACATTAAACTTTTAAGTTTGGTTAAGTCAATTAGGATAGTCAGTTCAATTAACAAAATCTCTCAAGGTGGCAGAAGAGATATTGGGTTCAAATCCAACTCATGTCATCACTAGCATGACATTTGACTTATATCAAAGAACACACACACTAAAGAAATAAAACAAAACAAAAAAAAAGTAAACTAGTGGTATGATATAAGGAAGATATGCTGGAATATACAAAATATATGGTGGAATATGTATTTTAGATAATTTAACATTTTGGAAAGTTCAAAAAGACCTTCTCATAGACATAAAATAACTGTTTTAACCTGAGAAGCTCTTCTCAAATTGCAACTGAACAACTCAAGGAAAATTGAAAAGACCACTCATTTTTTTTTATAAGACATGAAAACAAATAGTCTAGTGGTCCGCAACAGAAATGCAGAAATCAACAGGTCCCACATATTGCAAAATATGCAAAAAAGGAAAAGTACTGTTAGTGACTTGGTGAGACAGTACAGCAATGTATAATAGATAAGCATATCAACAAGATTGAACCTGCAACGATGCCATCTCCAGATGCAGACATATCAGAAGTGAAAGGTGTAAGCGGGGCAGCCTCCATCCCAAGAACTGCACCATTGACCTCCTTAGTGTAGTAGTGTATCTTAGAAGTCCCATTTGTTACAAGCAAAACCTTGAGATTTTCATGCCAAAGTGGTGCAATCACTTCTGGTTTGTAATGGATAAACTTAGATCTTGCATTGTTTTTAGTGTCAAATTCTTCAGTTGGCTTGATCCCACATAGGAACTCAAGTTCTTGCTTAGTAACCTCAATAACATCTGCAAGATTCCATGCCTGTTGAATGAACATCTTAGTTTCTTCACCAGAGTGCCACAATGGCAGTGGAAGGTTAACATCATAGAAAATAACCCCTCCAAATTTCTTTGAGATTTTGATAGCTCGCATGGTAGCTGATCTCATGTTTCGGTCAAGCAGAGAATGTGTGCTAAAGTAAAACATCTTTGCCTGCGTGATCAGTCATTTAAAAAGTCAGTAATTTCCAGGTGCATAGCCTGTCAAAAAATTTATTAATCAAACAATAGAAGCAACAGCATGGAGCACATGAAGCTGGACTCAAAAAAAAAAAAAGGGTATTCTTTTATAACCAAATTTCTCTGAGATTCAAATTTACGTAGAGGAGAACTGATTCTGAATGTTTTAAGCAGATTTTGCTATATATACAGAAAATGCAATAGTGGCACAACTGCATACATTCAATCAACAAAAAATAATAACAGTAATAAAAAGAATAATGATATAGGTAATATTCATTATCTTGTCCCACATAACTGAATCATTACCTCCTTTAGCACATCAATATTGATCTCAGACTTAGTCAGAGCATCCTCTGCACAAGGTTTTATGCAAGTCAATCTTAAACGACCTCTCTTACCAATCTTCATCTGTGATACAGCCGTAGGCCTTTTCACATCAATACGAACTGACCGAGTTTGGACATTGTTCGCATTCATGTAATATAGCATGGACTGACCATACTCATCATCTCCAAGTTTACCCATGAAAGCAACCTTACCACCCAAACTTGCTAGAGCTATAGCAACATCAGCCGCTGATCCCCCAGGAGCCCTAATAAATTTTTCTGGTGCCCATAGTGCATCCTTCATCCTTTCATGGATTTCATGATCTAGAAGTCTGTTGGCTGGCCTTCCTGATGGCACAAAAGCATGTTGTGCAGCTCCAAAGCAACAAACAAGAGGAGGCCAACCATATGTAAAGCTAAAATCTTCTCCCTCATATTTTTCCAACCCTATGTCTCCATCACTCTCATCCCCAATATTGGCAACGAATGTACACTCCTCAACATCACTAATTTCAGATTCACTTCCTTGATCCTCTGAATCATCACCAATCTTTTTCGTAGTCTTCCTCCTCCTCACTTTCTTCTCAGTTTTTTCTTCCTCCACATTGGTTGCAACTGATGCAGCTGTAAATAATTGAGTTATGGGTTTGAGACTTATAAGTAAGCTATACAAAATCAGAACAAAATATTCATTAACTAATAAGGAGTTTACCTTTCCTTCGAGTCCTTCGCGGAGTTTTCTTAGTATCTTCACTTGATGTAGGCAGAACACTTACCTCATCCGAAGCATCAATATTTATATCCAAATCAGAATTCTCCTCCAATGCATCAGCTTCTGATTTCTTCCTTGTTCGTTTGGTAGTAGCTTGTTTAGAAGTCCTGGATGTTTTCTTTTTCGCAACTACCTCATTGTCATTCACCTCCTCTTGATCTGACATCTCTCCAATTTTCTTTCTAGTGGTAGCTGCAAGACTCCATTCACTGTGTAATCTAAAATTCTGAGCATGCATTACGTTAACTGGTGAACAATACTGCCAATTTGAATGGCACCTACATTATCGAACGAATAGAGTTACCAATAAAATTCATTACCATTACCACTAATGTAACAACTGAACTGAGCCCAGAATGAACTATAAGCCATCCCAGAAACTCTGAGCAATTTAAGTTAATATCTTCCTCAAATGAAATATAAACAACGCAACACATAAGTTCTAGTTCATTTCTGCGAGTATTTATTTCATCAAGGTTACAATACGTAACATTTAGCAATTAGAAACCATCAAAATGGAATTCCAGGGCCAAAATTTTAAAATACAAACGGAAAAATAAAAGAGCAAAAGCTTAGCAAAAGAGATAAAAAGAACCTGGGAAGTGAAAGAAAATGAACGAAAGAGAGAGAAGCCATTAACAAGGCCCTTTAAGAGCGCGGTGCTCTGCAGTTACAAAGTCTCGGTGGTGGGTTTTAGTTTGGACTGGCAGAGGATGAGGGGGTGGTTTATTGAGCGTGGAGCAACCATTGAGCAAAAAGGGTAATTTTTTCTTCACAAATCTCTTTTTTGTTTGCATTTTGCACGAAGTATTTTAGTTGAAGTTACTAAAATAACCCTATCAGCATTAGGGGAGATTTCTGCCTATTTTGTAGTTCTTACCATCTAATTCATATTTCACAAAACCCTAGAGGTAGGTATTTGATAATATCCCTATAAAATATTAATAGCCTAAAACGGTGAGTTTTAATTGCCTCTCTTTGTCTCAGTGGGGACTGTTTATGCATCCCTCTCCTGAATGGAGAGAAACTGTGGCTTCATTTCTCACCACCCCGTTCTCCAGGTCCTCTGAAGGCTCACTTACATAAACTTTGGCTAAGCAAGGTACCCATTTCTTGCTCGCTTTTTTATCTTTTTTATAATTCATACTTTTTCCCCGAAATTAAAATTTACTTTAATCTGGAATACAGTCCACAGATTTAGTAGTATAAAAATTTGTTTTTATTTTCTCTCGCTGCTGCATCTTTAAACTTCAACTTTACTGCTTTTATGTTTCCGGAGAAAGATTTTAATTTTATCTTTGTTAATATATTTTTGTATCATAGATAAATCAATTTGAAGGGAGTTATAACTAGAATATTATATTCTGCTTCACTCACGTTATTGAGAAGCTACTCCTGATGAGTTTTCTGAAGCTATTTAAACCCACCTTTGGTGGGTTTACTGGTGTCACGAAGTGCTGTAGAGGTATTGTGTATCCTTTATCATTCGTATTGTTCTTTAATATCAATAAGATAGGCAAACTCAACTTTATGACTATCCATGAATTTGCATTGTGGTTACAAATTATGTAAAGTTGAAGCTTTTCAGAGCATACAGGAGGAAAATGGTGATATTTGTCCTGAAATTGTCATAGATGGAAAGATTTAGTTTTTTGACATGTAGATTTTTTTCTTGTTGCCTTTATTTAGCAGTTCTGCATGCAACTATGCAGGTGGGCTAACTGTGTCAAAAGTAAATAATTAAATAAGGTGTTGGCATGTTTTATATTTTTTTTAGATTAAATAAAGGATGCTGAACTCTGTACTTTGATAGTTGTTTCATGTTCATTGCAGGAACTCGATATTCTTCCTTCCATTCATCTCCAGAAACCTTGTTGGAAGTTCATTCTCAGGAGCAGGAAGTAATAATTGCTTTGGGAAGCAATGTGGGTGACAGGCTTCGTAATTTCAATGAAGCCTTGCAGTGGATGAAGAAACTAGGGATAAACATCACAAGGCATGGTTGTTTGTATGAAACTGAACCAGCCTATGTAACTGATCAGCCTTGCTTTCTCAACTCTGCTGTTAGAGGTGTTACAAAACTTGGGCCACATGAACTCTTAGGAGTGCTTAAGAAAATTGAGAAGGACATGGGTCGTTCTGATGGGATAAGGTACGGTCCAAGACCAATCGATTTGGACATATTGTTCTATGGGAGGTTTAGTGTTCATTCTGATATACTTACTGTTCCTCACGAGAGAATTTGGGAGAGACCGTTTGTCATGGCCCCATTGCTGGATCTAATGGGATCAGCTGTTGAAAGTGATACAGTTGCTTGCTGGCATTCATTTTCAAGGCAACCCAATGGACTTTTTGAAGCGTGGGAGAAATTGGGTGGTGAGTCCTTGATTGGCAGGGAAGGAATGAAAAGGGTTTTACCTGTTGGAAATCATTTATGGGATTGGTCCCAGAAAACCTCTGTCATGGGTATCCTTAATTTGACCCCAGATAGTTTTAGTGATGGAGGAAAGTTCCAATCAGTAGAAGCTGCAGTTTCTCAGGTTCGCTTGATGATTTCAGAAGGAGCAGATATGATTGATATTGGTGCTCAATCGACACGGCCTATGGCCAGTAGGATTTCTGCCGAAGAAGAATTAGAGAGACTAATCCCTGTGTTAGAAGCTGTTCTAAGAATGCCTGAGATGGAGGGGAAGCTCATCTCTGTGGATACTTTTTATTCAAAAGTTGCTTGCGAAGCAATCAGCAAAGGAGCTCATATTGTAAATGATATATCTGCTGGACAGTTAGACCCGGACATGTACAGAGTTATGGCTGGCCTTAAGGTTCCATATGTTGCAATGCATATGAGGGGAGACCCATCCACAATGCAGAATGAGGAGAACCTGCAGTATTATGATGTTTGTAAGCAGGTTGCTTCTGAGTTGTACTCAAAGGTCATAGATGCAGAATTATCGGGTATCCCAGCTTGGAGTATTGTTATTGATCCTGGAATTGGATTTTCAAAGAGAACTGAACATAATTTGGACATCCTCCTGGGGTTATCAACTATAAGGAAAGATATTGCAAAGAAAAGTTTGGCTGTATCTCATGCTCCTATGTTAATTGGACCTTCTAGAAAGAGATTTTTAGGTGAAATTTGCAATCGCTCTCCTGTTGAGAGAGATCCTGCAACCATTACATCTATCACTACTGGGGTTCTAGGAGGTGCAAACATTGTGAGAGTACATAATGTAAGAGATAATTTAGATGCTGTGAAGCTCTGTGATTCATTGCTGAGAAGGGGTAGACATGTAGCATGATTTTGGATGATTTTTTTTCTTTTTTGGTGGGATTTTACTCTAGATTCTCATTCCCAGCAATCTGAGTTATTACATCCGCCTTTGGAAGATAAACCGCTACTGTGATAAGGCGAAAAGTGAGAGCTTAGTTACATTGGCTTTTGATGATTCCTTGGGTATTGTGATATGTTTAACCTGTTATGATGAAAACTTAAAGCAGCAAATGAAGATTTACCTTTAATATTTCCTTCTTGTTTTAATCAATTCTGCTATTCATTTATGTTCCCTTCTCGGAGGCTAAGGATTATGAATTTGGTGTTGAGAACGGAGTTTAGAAACATCATTGGATACCCATTAGTGGCCATTTCGTCCTGTAAATAATTCCTATCTTGTTTACCCTACAAGTTCCAAGTTCGAACTATTGAAATCATGTTGGAACAGTATATTGGAGGGGAATGACTTAAAACTGAGATCAGAATATGACCAGAACATGACGAAGGGAATTGCTATGAGACAAAAGAACGCATCAATACAGTTATATAGAAGTAAATGCTCATCTAAACAAATAGAGGTATTACTTTGGGACAAAAAGTTCTACAAGACAGCTCTGATGACCTGCAGATGTTAATGAATGATAAAGAAAAGGGAGAAAAAAATGTTAGATTGTAAACAGTTTCCTCATTGGGGGCTCATATGGCTATCTAAGAACTATTATTTTGCTTCAAAGCCTCAACTTCAGCCCTTGCCATTGGATCATCCTTCAACTCAGATTCGGCTTCTTTTTCTCCTTCTCTCTCCTGTGCCATTCTCTTTCTATGCAGCTCCTCTGCAGCCTGCATTGCAGCGCGGTTCTCTGCCTGAATACGCTGCATCTCCTCTTCTTGTTGCTGCCTTTCAAACCAAGTATCGGCGTCTGCCCAAACTGAATTTTTTTTTTTAAAAAAAAAAAAAAGTCTCATCAGCAGAATATTGACCCTCCAGATAAAGCATTTACCTGATCCAAAACTGGCATTTAGGGAAATTTTTAAAGTTCTACATCTCCCATACATTATTGGATAGTAACAAATATCTGGCTTATCCCGAATCACAAGGAAAGTCAACATACTCTCATTGAATTGACCATAAATTTTGTCACTGTTATCATGGTGATTGTCAGAACTAATACACAAAGGTCTATGTACATGTGCATTGAATAGATTTTTTTGTTATCTCTTAACTTCAAAGAAATCAACCTATACTAGCACTTAAATATGATAAGGATTCAAAATTGCATAATGTTTCTTAGAACCCCTAGACCTTGACAAGAAAAAGAAAGACACAGAAAGGACCTGGAAATCTTAAAGATGCAACATTTAAATTGAAAATTGCCAACTCATAATGCTTCCCTAATATTATTCCAAAACACCATTGTAAAAGGCATATAGACCTAACTAGGAGAAAACACATTATAATGGAATGGTTAAGAGGTCCTACAAGTTCTTTCCATCTTTACAACTGTTTGAAATATATTTAAGTTCGAATATTGATAACATTACAGACACAGGGGAGACCAAGGGAATTAAAGAGTATTGTTTTCAATTCTCCAAGATAAATAAAATAAGGCCCGGTACAGTAAATTACCAGAAACGTGTACCTCATCCAAAATCCTTTGTCAACAACTCATATTTGCGGAAAAATAACTTAATATTTTGTTTAGTGTAGTCATGTTATTTAAAAAACTATCCCCAGTTAATGTAATTCACAGGCACTAATGTCTTTATAAGGTCCAAAATTAAATCCTTTCAATCTGATGAGAAACTAACTATAGACCCAGATACTCCATTTTATGATTTCTTTTTTGGAGTTAACAAGTAATAGTCACTGTCTTTGAAGAACAAAGAAAATAGGGTGAGTGCAACCTCTGCTCAGACAAAGAAACCATGGAAAGATTTATCCAGCGATTTGCACATGCACAGATCATAACTCCTATGACCTTTTATCCTGTTCCCAAACTAATTTGCCTTCTCCATGATTTTTATTCTATAAATAAAATAAGCTGACAGGGGTTGCTTATTTCCAATAAATTCCTAGCACAAAATTATTCTGTAATGGTGCCTCATATAAACGACTTGTCGGAGTCACAGCCCAAAGTTCAATACTACCCTATATGCGAAGTTCTCCGATGATCCTACTTAAGCAGAAATAGAACATTAGGGCATCAAGATCTTCATTGAATCAAAATATTGATAGAGTTCTGGTGGCTTCCTATGATTTTCTACACTCTATTAGTATCTTTCATTGCAAAACATACCATCGCTGACTCTCTTCAAGTATCAATTCTACTTGATAGCCTAAAAAAGAATCAATCAATAGTTTCTTATGAAAAAGGCAAAACTTAAACCTAAAACCGAAACCCCCAACTGCCAACACTACAGCAGCAATCCAGTAAAATAAAAAAACAAAACCGAACCACAGAAATAAACACCCAAACAAAAAATCAACAATAATAAGCAAGCGAAACTTACTGGGCTGTGCGGCCCAACCCTGCTCGCCACCCTTGATGCGTTCAGGGAGAGCATAATTAACAGTAAGGACACGGCCGTAGAGTTCAGCGCCGTCCATGTTGTCCATAGCAGCGGCAGCGTCTTCTTTCTCAAGGAAAGTTACGAACCCAAAAGAGCGATGCTTCTGGGTGGCCTGATCCAACGGTGTCTTTACGTCTTTTATGTCACCAAAGGGTATAAATGCAGCGTGCAGTATCGACTCGTTCACTTCCTCGGCCAATCCCCCAACGTATAGTGTGTTCTTCTGCACTGGGAGATTCGCCATTCTAGCTCTACTTTCTATTTTCTCCCTCTAAGGAATCTGGGCTGGTACTCTTCTTCTCTGATGCAAGAACGAAGGAAAAGCCGAAGGATTTTTGACGAAAATGGCCCCGGTTTTAGACTTATTTATGTTTATAGTCTGAGTTCTAAATTTTTTATATTTGAGATTAAAAGTGTAATATTTAAACGAATTTGTTCCCGGTTGGTGAATTGGCCAACAGTTTTGTATCAAAAAAAAATTAGTATAAAAATACTCTATTTTGATAAATAATTTATCAAAAATAAATAAATTTTTATTTTAAAAATTTTTTTAAAATAATCATTTGCATAAATTAACTTATGTAAATAATCACTTTTATATTTTTTTCATCAAACAAATTAAAAAGATATAATTTTAGACCAAAATACCCTCCACTCGAAAGCATAACAAATTCATTGCTTCTCTCTTTTAATTTATCTCTTTGGCAACTATATGACAGTGACAACGTAATTGATCGGAAACTGAAAGGCAGCGTCAACTGTGAAAGTAAGATAGAGTTAATTTTGAGAGAATATTAGGTGTTACGATCCTGTTATACAAGTATTATTGATACGATAATCGTTCAATTAATAAAATGAGATAAATATATTTATTTATAGTAGATAAAAAAAATTAATAAAATATTTTANATTGATACGATAATCGTTCAATTAATAAAATGAGATAAATATATTTATTGATGATAAATAAAAAAATTAATAAAATATTTTATAAATTTTTTTATTATATTAATTAAATAATAAAATATTTTATTAATTTTTTTATTAATTACTAATAAATATATTTCTTATTAATTAAATAATTTTATTATATCAATAATGTTGATACGATGGATATGTCTTATATAAGACTTTCTCCAACTAAAACAACACCTTAAATATACAAAAACACACAAACAATAAGTAAATAGTTAACAAAAGAATTTTAAGTAAGACGGTCCTATCACGTTAATATTATTAACATTGTAAGATTATTCAATTAATAAAGTGATAAAAATATATTTATTTATAGTAGATAAAAAAAATTAATAAAATATTTTATAAATTTTTTTATTATATTAATTAAATAATAAAATTTTTTATTAATTTTTTTATCTATCATTAATAAATATATTTTTTTATATTATTAATTAAATAATCTAGTTATATCAACAATATTAATGTAATATGAACATGTCACGTAAAACTCTTTTTTGCCGGTGTTATGCTATTTATTTTGGTTGTTGATGGCCGGATATTTGAAATTTTGAAGAAAGTGACAAGAGCATTGCGTTCAAAAGTGGGTTCCAATCACACTTTAAAATGTGGTAGGATATTTGAAACAATGTGGCCAAAAAATTGATGATGGTGGCTGAAACTTTGAAGAAAGTGGTGAGAGCATGGCGTTCGAAAGTGGGTTTCGATCATATCCATGTGATTGCAACTCCACTTTTGGTCGCACGTATGTGTAATCGAAACTAGATACATGGGTACTGAAATGCGAGGTGTTTTTAAATATTCATTTATATTTATTATTTTAAAGCTAATTGGGAACATTTAAAAATATCATATGTTTTTTCCTATATTACAAATTTTCAAAATTGTGCATCACAGTCCTCGTGTTGTCAACTTTGAAAATCTTGCAGTTTGGTCCTTAAATGTTTAGATTTGAGATTTTTACAAATTCAGCTACTTCACAAAAATTTCATTTAGTCCCTAATTAACCAACTATAAAAATATTTCGTTTTGGTCTTCAAAAATTCAAAAAATAGTCATTATTATTATTTTTCAATATGAATTTTATATTTCATGTATCTTTATCTATGAAAGCACTACTATATTTTGCCGACACAAATATGGCTATTAGTATGATGATAATTATTCATTATGGAGGCTTGTGGGACTAAAATGCATGTTTTTGAAAATTTAATGGTACTAAAATGCAAAATTTTAAAAATCTGTGCATCCCATTTCTGGTAATTACATAAATTATTACAAAAGTAAGAACAGTGAACATAAAATCCATGGTCAAGTTGTAAGTTTTTATATAAATACTAAAATATTCAAAAAATAATCAAAAATCATTTCATGTATAATGAAACACACATTCTCTTATCATTGAAATGCAAACTTAAATTATACAATTCATTGGTAATGTTTATTTAAATTAATTTATAATAGATTTTTTTAATTAATAAAGTAATAATATTTAAAATTTTTTATTACGATTATGAAAAATTAATTTTATTATTTTTAAATAAATTCTTTCATCTAAAAAATAACAGATACTATTAAAATTTATTATTGAATTTGTATAAATATAACTCTTATATAAAATATATTTATATTTAATTTAGTAAATAATTTATTTAAAAACATACTCTTTAACAATTAGTTACATCGAAAAAAATTAATCAATATATTATAATATTTATTTAATTTAATTTATCATATTACTTATATAATAATTTAATAAAATCGTATTGTATATATATTTATTTTAAAATTATCAAACAAGTTAACAAATATATATGATATAATTTTACTATTTTAAAAAAAATAATTTTTTTCGTGACGTATATTAACTTGAATAATAATACAATATTTTTTAAATAATTTATCATATATTAATTATATCTTTTCTTTTCTTCATTCAATTTTTTATTCATATATTTTATTACTTTT